>JANIIA010000006.1:53111306-53131659 GCA_027478495.1 Erythroxylum alaternifolium | reverse complement strand
CCTAATAAACCTCTAATTTAACATCTAAGTCTGCTGTCCGAGATTGGTAATGAAAGCGTAAGTCAAAACCTAATTTAAATTCACGTACATTTCCTTGCTTGAATGTGGTTCAAATAACAAATATAAAGTTATACTTGTCTAATAGAAGAAGTAATGTAAAGAACAGAAGCAAGAGAGAAGGAAAAAGAAAAGAGTACCTGCGTAGAGAATAAAGAAAGCAAGTGGGAGGTTGGGAAGCAAAAGTGAGGAGTTTAGGTCTTCGAATGTAAGCAAGAAGAGGGGGGTCGGTGTGCTCTTGAATTTGGTGGTTTTACCAAATAGCAATAGGTGGAGTGGAGGAGGCGGTCGGCAGGCAGCTGGAGGTTATAAGGTTTTACGTTAACGATGATTGGAGCTACGCGCTCTCCCTCGAATAAATAGTATTAATTAATTCAAGAAATTATATCGGAGGAGAACACAGCAACAAGAGTTAAAATTAAAAATGTGGAAAAAAGCTTTTTTTTTAAAAAAAAAATTGTATTTTTTAAATTAATTAATACAATTAATGTCTTATTTATGTAACTCTACAAGTGGTCTAGATGTAAGTTTGCGTCGTCGTGAAGTAGTCAAACATAATAGGACACAATTGTCAATATCAAAAAGCTAAAGGCAAAACGCTAGTGATATAGAGCTTCTTAAAAAATCAGTTGATTGGGTTAAATAGATCAACCTATCCGCTGATGACCAAATAAATATATCAATCGTTTTGACTATGTCAAATAACTAATATCCATCATCCAAACGGGCCTTGATGTCTGTAAAAAATAAATCAAAAAAAAAAAACCAAATACATGGCATTTAGCAACAATAGTTTGGGTAGCTGTAGCTATTGCATCAGCGGCAGTAACTACTGACTAAACAACAAATGTTCAATCAAATGATACATCAGATGGGTTAGAGACTAGATTTTGTGCATCATGAGTCAAAAGCATCTAATATGAGCCACCACCTTCAAGTCACAAATGTACAGAAGCAGGCGGTTTGGTTCGTATGAAATCAATTGATTGGCCTGGATCATTGTGCACTTCAGTCGCATTAAATAACCTTCCATCTGTCAATTTAACACAAGTTTTTACTTCTATTAATCATAAATTCACCCAAAGATGATCATGCTGTGTAAATAGCAATTAAAACCTTCCCACGATCCTACCTTGATTTAGAGATAATGCAATAGAATCATGAGCTGTAGAAAGACTCTGCCACTCCGCATCAGAGTTTGGTGCATCACTTATCACTACATTTAGATTCAGAGGAGTCACTGACGATTCTTGGTTTTCACTCACCTGTATGTAGCAAAATAAAATATTAATCAGTAATTTGCACTGGACTACCCCCAACATCCAGGACAAGGCAGTATACTTATAGCAATAAAATACAAAGGGAAAAAGGGCTTCAACCTCGAGAGAATTAGAAACATTGGACGCTAGAATTCCTGAACCATGAGCAGTATCAGCTTCCGGCTTGGGCTCATGTAATGTAGATTCTGTCACATGGAGGCTATGGCTATCTTGTTGCACATGACCACCGGCATCTTCCTCAATTCTTCTAGAAAACTTTGATTTGCTATTGTTGTCACCATTCAGCAAAATACCAACTTCTTCACCAGTCCTTTTTCTGATATGTGCATATCATGATAAGGACATCCACCAATACTGAAATAAAAAAAGGAAAGTACACCAGAAATTGATGATTGCCAAGGAACAACAAGAACTACCATATGCACACCTTGTGCTTCCAAGATCAGTTGTATGCGGGGAGCATGGCTTGTTAACAAATAATACTCCACGTAGTGACCTCCCATCAATGGTTGTTTCAATACTATATCCATGAGGGAAGCTTTCAGTAACTTTGGCTTGAAATGTCTTCTTCCCTTGATAAAGCACTTGATTCAATCCGAAATGTTCACCACCTGCAAAGAAAGCAGTACCCTTCTTAGGAACATTGCTCAAATCCAAATGTAATAATCACCCTTCCTTCTTGGATTATCCAACTCTTAATTTAGCCAAGTGCCTTCTTAATCTAAGTAACAGTTCATTTCCTTTTCTTATTTTACGATGTAGCCGTAGTTTCCACGTTATCTTTCATACACAATCCATTCACTTGTGAAGCTCTTCAAAACTAAAAACCACGTATACTTGTTAACTCTTCTGCTGGAGTATTGAAATTAAAATTTTCTAACTGCAGAATAATATTTTCTTATCTGATGCCATGATACCCATCTCATCTCAGAGAAATAGCTCCTTTGCAATGTCATGTATATGGTGTATATGGGCATACATACAGCAAAAATACTTGTATAGCATTACTTACAATTCTGTTACAGGAAATAGGTAGTGAGTCAGCAACCCATATATGTGATGTAATTGTAAGTAGGGATGGCAGTGGGCCGGCCCATGAGCCTAGATTCAGGTGTTTTCAATGGATCGGTTCATGGGCCTAGGCCTAACTTGGCCCGAGGCCTAATTATTCTAAGCAAAACAAGAAGAATTGGGCCTCGGGCAGGCCTGGGATATTTAAAAAAAATTGACGGAGCTAACCCATGAGCCGACCTATTGCTATCCTTAATTGTAACATAATAAATCATAATAGAATACAACAAATTCTCAGTCCCCTCTCTCTCTCTCTCTTCCCCCCTCTCTTTCTCTCCCTCTCTTTCTCTCTTCTCTCTCTCTCCCCCTCTCTTCCCATGTCAGTTCATTGGCCCCTTCTCGCCATCCCTACCTCTTTCTTCTTCTTCTTCTCAATCAGCTAATATAAATCCAATTCCAGTTATGTTCTAATTGTGACATAACATGCAACCATGGGTAGGATATTGTTTTTATACTTTCTCTAGCACATTATAAATTCAACTAAAATTTACGAAAGGAATTTATCACACAAGGACCCAAAACGCCTGCACACCAAGCAAAGGAATTTATCAAATCTCCTAGCATCTAAGATTGCCTACACATGTACCCAAACTAAAAGCTACCCCTCTAAATCCGTAAACAATAACTCTTCTAACATACACGTCATTAGTGTTGGTAATCGCTAGAACCTAGCCCTAAAGTTTTAAAATGGGTCTGAGCCAAATCAAACTTCGGGTTGAACCAGAACGTCCAAAGCCCAATCGGACTTCAAGCTTTTTCCGAGCCTCCGAGCTTAACGCCCAAATTGTTAAATTTAGGCTCAAGCCCATCCCAAATCCTAGTCAACTTGGGCTTTTCCCATTGACTTTGGGCCCAGGCCAAAATGCCAACTTTACACATCGTCAACCCTCAATTTACAACCTCATATTTCCAACTTTTTCAAGCATTTTCTCCACATTCAAGTCTGGTAAAATCATGTTTGACTCAACATAATTGACACGAACGAAAGCAATACCAAGATCCATCCCATAGGTGAAAATGACTGTAGAGCAACACAACAGGTGAATACTATGTCAAATGAGGATCAATAACTAAAAGCACTTTGACATATTAAATAAAGACTTCCAGAATTCTGAATATAAAATAGGCTACACATACATATTGCAATAGCTAATTTCTGCACAACACCACCGACTATAGAGTTTATTTTTATCACACAATGGCATGAGAATGTGCAAATAGTCAGTTAAGATATATGAAAATCACCAGCTAAATTTGACTGCAGAAGAATATGGAGTACATAGTATTATAACCATTCTTACCTGGTTGGGCATAATTTGGCATCGTATCAATTATAACCAAAGCTTTATCATGTATATTAGTGTAAAGATTTTGTTCCTGGCATTTCAGTTTCAACTGTTTCCTCAAGGATAACTTTTCAATCGGCCGTTCATCACATAAACTATTCATTCCTGTACGAGGGGATGTACCATACCATTAAAACAATACAAATATCAAGTTTCATTCCAAATGTCTAAACAAACAAGTAATTCATAACTCAGAAGCAAGCAGGAAACCATGTTCAAAAGTATCGAACCTGTTTGAAGGTAGTAAATATCATCCAGTGCCTCAAGACTCTTATTGCAACCACCGATGAACATAAGTATGCCCGCTTTTAAAGGATCCAAAGAGTCTCCGGCCATCGAAAACCTCACAGAAGGCCCATCTCCTGTAGTCATCACCTTGGTCCACACACCACTCTCTGCAATTGATGAAATTTTAGAAAAGCCAGTTAAAATGAAATTTAGTAATTTAAAACTGTGATTAACGAATGATGTAGAAATCACAGACAAAAGCAGCTTAACATATTCCCAATGAAAATATGTATAGCATGTCTCACAAGTCTCACAAAAACATTTTCTCACTGTAGAAAAATTTGCATCCAACTGTTTATGGATTCGTAGCCTAAAAAAAACATACGAAAAACAGAAACATTTCACATGGATTCCGGTGTAGAAATGGAATGAAATTAATTGAATTGAACTATGTTCATTATTTGATAGTTATTCTTTAAGTTTGGTATATTTCATAGAGTGAAAGAATCGAATTGAACTCTTTTAATTAGTATACATCTTTTAATATGAAAGTGTTAAATTGATTCTAATAACAATTTATTAAACTATCCATGTCTTTAATTACTAGAAACTGCAAATTCTTTTTTACTTGTAAAAAAATGTTCTCTACTATTAATTAATTCTTATCACTTTTGAGGATACTACGCACTACCAAACTTGTATCTTTGTTCTTTACCTTGTAAGCTATTAATTTTTTACTTAGCATAATAAATATTAATAGCCAGTTTTCAAGTCCTCGAAGATTAGTTATGTGTAGATCCTGCCTTTGGAGGCACTAAAACACGCTGACCCTACAGCAATGAAACAGTTGGAGCATTTTCAAGGAATCCATCCAAAGGATAGTTATGGTGTATACCATTAAAATGAAAAAGACATCCAATCCTAAGAGATATTTTAGGAAAGATAAAACGAAAATTGGAGCCTATGGCATCAACTAAAGGAATTAAGTTCACTAAACTATAATCTTTTGGAAAGAACCGATAAGCTTATCAAGTATGATATAATTTAGAGTGACAAGCCAAATAATGAATTGACAAAATATAGTCGGAGAGCATTTCACATATTTTAAAAATACCTAAAAGCTGATAAAGATTCTAATACGGCATATATTAGTCAATGAGGCTTACAATCTTGAAATGAAATCTTTTCTGATTTTTGAATGAGAAGAAAGAACTACGTGAACAAATGAATTGACAAAATATAGTCCTATTGGACAGCATTTCAGATATTTTAACAATACCTACAAGCTGCCAAAGATTCTAATGCGGCATATATTTAGTTAATGAGGCTTACAGTCTATGAAATGAAATAATTTCTGTTTTTTGAATGAGAAGAAAGAACTCTGTGAACTTTTTGGATTGCCTTGAAAATAATTTTGCAAATCTACAGATACGTACCTACATCAAGCATAAATAGATCGTCATACAAATTTTGTGCATCTGAAAATCCCCCAAAAACAAATAAATTCTTTCCAAAAGGAATAGTAGCATGGCCAGCTCGCGGTGTCATGCTTTGACCAGATGTGCTCAGCTCCTTCCAAACAAGAGTTTCTAAAACGATCAAGGAAAAAGAGTTTAAATAGAAGAAACTTCAATACAAAATTGGTAAATGTGATAGCATAGGCAGACATAAATCCTTCTTGTGAACAAACAAAATCTTTTACTTGCATTGAACCATTCAGTATGGTTGCATGCAAATGACAGGAAGTGGATGTGTAAAGTGCACATGTATGGTTTGTGCATGTGAGTATATCTGAAGCAACATCGTGTTCATACTGTTGCTATAAGATTGAACAAACCTGCATCTAAAACGTGCACATCAGACATATAATAGTCATTTTCATTTTCACCACCGATCACAATGACTTTATTCTTCCAAGATGAGCAACTATGGCTATCACGTGCAGAAGGTGGAGTGCCTGATGTTGTTGCATGTTTCCATACAAAGGTCTCTACAGAAGAAAAAAAACAGTGGAAAAAAGAAATGCACTTTAAATATTTATTTTGTTCCAAAATCTAACAGCTAGTGCAACAAAAAAAATAAAAACCATAAAAAGCAATGATGGAGTGACATCCCTTACAACAAATTTCAATAAAGTAAGGAAGGTTTGGGTGGAGGGCTCTGTGCACCCGTTTGGGACCCTATATACTAATGTGAGACCAGAATGGTCACAACTGATTATGGCCAGAAAGTTTAGCAACTATCAAATATGCAGATAAAGTTTTGAGGTGCCCACCGCAAGGTACTGCAAAGTAACAATAACTGCAGCCAGTTATAGCTAGAAATTAAGCAAGTCTCAAATAGACAGGTGAAGTTTTGAAACATAGGCACTGCACTGTATGATAATGCAAGGTCAGAACACTCACAGTCAATTATGCCCAGAAAGTTAAGCAATTATGAGGCATATAGTTGAAGATTTGAATGTCATAGATGAAGTTACCAGTATTCAATATGTAAAGGTCATTGTAATACACTTCAACTTTATTGTCCGATGATTTCCCACAGCCTCCAAATATGAAGAGACGTTTACCAACAAGGGCTGCACTATGACCCTCCCGTGCCTCTGGTCCATCGCCTCTTACAGTTGGGTATATCCATGTATGCGATGCTAAAATAACATAAGGCAAATGAAGATGTAAACAAGATAATTCGCATAACTCCCTGGAGTTGCTGGCATCAATAAGAGTTATTAGGATTCTACAATATTAAAACGTCCATAAAGTCAATGTCAAAGGAGAAATTATGAAGATGGTTCCTCACAGGTGTCCAATATATGCAGATCCTTGAGAGGGTTTCTCCCATCAGTACCCCCAAACACAAACAGATTGTCTCCAATAGTTGTACAACTGTGACTGTCCCTTGGAGTGGGCGGCGTACCATTTATGAGTGGCTGGCTCCAAACCTGCTTAGCTGCAAGTCAACCCAGCATACTAACATAAACAAAAACTTCATATGAAGATTCCGGGCAATCAATTCCACGTGGAGAATTTTTCGCTAGGATAACTCTGAATCCCTCCAGTGAGAGATGAAAAATGTCATAAGCAGTTAATTCTACGAAGCTTAATAAGAGCAATATACTAAAATTTATAGGCGGAATTGAAAAACCAAAAAAGCAGTGTACACATATATTCATTACCCTGGAAAAGGAAATTGTGAATCAAATTTCAAGCCATGCTGGTAGGGCAACAGGCACAGAGCAGAGTGAACAAAAAAGGGTCAGTTCAGGAAAGTGAGAAATAAAGGAAAAAAACAACCTCATGCAAATTCTTTTAGCTCCACAGTGTATCATAAATGCTATAATTGAATAATGAACAAGAAGCCAAATGAAGCATTAATGCCTAAACTTAGTCGACCAAATTACCAATGGTGAATCCCATAGAACGAATCTGTCAAGAAACAAGCCGAAGGATACATACAGGGCAGAAACATATGGCCAAAGCAAAAACGAAGAGAAGGGGCAGACATATGAGTTTTATTTCAGAACCAAATCTAATCAACAGAAAGAAATATCTCGTATTATGACACACAATAAAAATCCACAAGAACCCTAGGAATGTATATCAATACCACCTTACTCATCACAACGTTAAAACAGAGCATTCCAGAGAAAAGAAATAAAAACTTTATCCAAGAAGAGACATCACCCATAATGCATATACAGAGTAACAAAAGTGAAGACCTACCAGTGTCAAAAACATGAACTTGGTTGGTCTGGCAGTTATCTTGGCCATAGCCACCAAAAACATATAGAAATCTCCCACCTTTAATGGAATTGCAAGTGTGTCCCCACCTTTTTCCCGGCCCATTTATATCCTGATAAGGATGGAACCTTTCCCATCTCATTTTCTGGAATAGTTTTTTGTGGGTGAGAAGTGAAGTTTTGTCTGGGAAAGGCAATGGAATCAAAAAAATGGGATTTCTGGGGAGTTTAAGTTTTGGTTCTAGATCTTTTGCTTATAATGTAAGCTCCATGCAAAAAGAGAAGGAAAGGGCCTAAACAAACGTGTTACTATTGTTAATTAGAGAGAGGGAGAGCTTATGAAGAGATTAGGAGAAGTGACGCGTCGATGAGACAGAACACACATTCTGATGTATCTGAACTGATGGGTTGAAGTAGAATGAACGGGGGGACAGGGTGAACTCGTGGCACACGACTAATGGTCTTGTCTGATGTCCACGTCAGGTCAAGTATTAAAAAATAAAAATTATTACCACATATAATCTAAAACAAGGCTAAGTAAATAACTCAAGTCTTTACAAACCTTTCATTTTGCCATGAAGACAGTGCAAACAGTGGTAGTAGGTAGTACTAGGTATCAAAGTGGATTAACAGATATGACTGTCTGTTTGAATTGTGTTGGCTTTACATGGAAACTAAAACCATGGAATTAAGCCTAAAGGCTACGGAAGGTTACTGGTGGCTAGCACCAGTAGGCTTCATGCTCCACTGCAAAACATTTTTGGAGATTGTTTTAGAGTTTCTGCTCAAAAGGGTCTTCATTAAAAGTTTCGCTGGCCAAGGTCCCTATGCTCTAGATAGAAGGAATAAATACTTTTTGCAATGGACATGGCCAATCTTTTAGGAAAGTGACTCTTGAATGCGATCTGATCACTTGATATTTTCCAAGCAGTTGGAGATGGAGATAGAGACAGCTGCTATGTCTCTATTAATGAAGGCATCTGAAAATAAGCTAAATTTTAATTGGTTGAATCGTATCTCTGACAAGATTCCATGCCTCTCGCTCAAGTAATTCCTGGTTACTGGCTAGTAGTAATTACAGATGAAGCTGCTTTTCTTCGCGACTTTTGAGCAAAACATAGCAGACTAATAATAGATTTGGTACGTTAGCCAAGAAGACGAGGAAAAACAAATTTGATGCAACAGCCGAAATTAAAACCAAGGTTGTAACATCAAATATGGTAGAACAGAATAGCTGTCTCCTAGGTCATTCCAACGCTAACACAAGCTTCAAAAAGTGTTGGCTTTACAAACGAGAACGGGAAAAAACCATTGCTTTCTTGCACAAATTCGAGTCTTAAGAACTCTCCATTACCTCCCACCAATGCGTGTATACTAACGGTTATGAAGTACAGGACAGACGACCTGATTAAGAACAATGAAAGTAACATTCAATACACCATAATTACTAATCAACGGTCAACCTATAATTTTACCACAAGCCTAATTGGTTGAACATCCTCTGCCTCAATGAATCTCATTTCAAGAGAAGTTCATATCAATAACTATCAATAAGGTTAACCAGTTCAGTTGAGAACTCAGAAACGTCCCTTCCTGATTCGTTTCCATGCTATGGCAGCAACTGCAGCACCCCCCAAATGCGCAGATCCTGAGATGTTACTATTTCCCTGCAGTAGAAATGGATACCAATCACGGCAACATACAGGTTGCTTAAGAGGGAGTCATTTTAACCACAAAGGGCAAAGCAAACTAATTTCAAAAGGAAGGTTTAAAAGCTCCAGGAGAAAACACAGACCTCTATTATCCTCAAGATATCCTTTCCAATTAAAAAGATCCCCTAAAAGACCAGAAAAGGTAGCAATGTAACCATATCAGACTGGACACAAAATAATAATCATTGATTGGTTATAAGAGCTTTACCAATAACATGGCAGGAACAGGTATGATAAAGTCAAAGTACAAAGTAGCTCCTGGATTCAAGAATATATCAAGCAACATGATAGCATTGACAGCCCCACTAGCTCCCTAAACAACACTTGTTAGCAAATGATTGTCAGATATAACAACACTAACCTTTCATACATCCCATTGCAGGAAAAACTTGAACAATTTCAAAGACCATAAGGGGGTTGGCACTAAAACTATTATGATTTCATACAATATCATAAACACGGTTCAAATTTGCTATCAATTTCTTGTCTTCCATTATCGAAAACAGATCAAAGATAGAACTTAGAATTCACGTTTCGAACTGCTGTATGAAGGTGAACGGAAAAGAAAAACTTCAAAGAAAAATTAGTTTAATGTAAAAGATCTGTCACAAATATACCAATCCTGGAGTCCTTGAGGGGTCTCTAGTCCACATTCCTTGTCCCTGTAAATAGCAAAATGTGAACAAAGAGTCAAGTTTGAGTTCAAACTCCATTAGAAAATTTATGGCATACGCAAATGAATAATTCAAGCAACATACATCAGATAGATAACCTTATACCTTTGATGATGCAGCCATGAAGGCATGGTGCACCAAATAGAACACTGAACCACCAATTGCTCCCGCTAGATACAATTTCAGTAAATATTCAGGTCCGAAATTTCTTGCAATCTGCAGAAACACCACATGGTATCAGCCACTGGAAACCATAAGACCAATGAACAGTAGATAATTCACAGGCACACAACACATAAATAAGAATATAGGTGAAAATATATCAACTTCATGTCTCTTAGCAAGTGCATGTAATTCACAGAAAAGTTTGGAAAAGACAAGTATAAAGCAGCAGGATCTAGAAAATATCGCTGTAAAATCCTTCTATAGCAGGAAAACCTAATCTTTTTCGGTCATTCATTCATTATATTGGATGATTGAGCAGAAATAAAGTTAGATGGTCGTGTTTTATACGAAGTTGAATCCCACGAACACATCCGCTAAACTAGAAAGCTAGTGAAGTAGCACAACTTACAAGAACATTCAGAATGCATTGTTCAAGTGCAATCAATATCCAACTGCAAGACTAGAAATAATGTTTCTCTAAATTATGCAAGCTACTTATTTTTTGCAGATACATAAGTTTGGAGCTTTGTTTGGAGATGAGGAATAAATAAAGGAGACATGAGCATCTAACATTTTATTAAGACACTTCCTACTTCAAAACTTCACAAGGAACTTCACGATGAATTTAGGATCATTTTCAAAACACAAAGGAGTTATCACATGTAAATATTCATTTCTCATCAAATCTTGTAAAGAATAGCTATTGTTGCGTGTAGATCTCTACCTACCAAATAAGCTACATCAGAGCCAATATTTCTAACCGTGACACATCTCAACTTATAATGGAATAGGGCACTACCAAGCTTAATTGTTTAAATATTAAAATAAAGAAAGAATACAGGAGAGAAAATTAGACAATGTATTTACAAGATTGACCATAAACACCTACGTCCATGGACATAACAACCATAAGGCTACATGTTTCTTATTAATATGTATGCATGTTACATAATACAAGAAGACCAATTTATAAGGAGGAATGACATTTTATATTAAGTAATAGTATTTTTTATTTACAATATAATATCATATTCTAAAATTAATAGTAAATCAAGAATAATTACAATCTATAATATTCTAACACTTCTCCTCAAGTTGGAGTATAAATGCTTCAACTTGTTATAAATAAAAAGAAACAAATTATATCAAAATTTTCTCACTGGTGAACAAATTCACCCAGCCAACAACAGTCTTCCCATTTAGGAAGAGAGCCACTGAACCAATAACAAAAACTCTTCTCGCCTGGGAAGATATTCATTGAACCAACAATCAAAACTCTTCTTGCTTGAGAAGACATTCACCAAACCAACAATAACAATATCATCTCAATTGGAAACAAATTCAACAAATGAACAACGCTTCTAATTGGTAAAGTCTTGAACTTACAAAAGTCTAAATAAAGACGTAGGTGACTCACACAAGAACACATTTGACTCATGAGATTTACTTTGATACCATGTTAAAGTATGAAATCAACGGAAAGAAAGAGAAAAACAGTTACAAGGCTTAAGTGGCAACCAAATAGGCCTATGTCCACATACACAACAACCTCAAGACTACATGTTTCTTATCGTATGGAGTGTATGTTACATAAGACAAGCAACCCTATTTAAAAGGACGAATAATGTACATATAAGTTAATATACATAATAATATTGGATTCTAAAATCGTTTTGGATTTAGTAAATCAAGAATGATTCTAACCATAGCATTTAACTTAATTCAACAATGGGCAACATGAACACTAAATAGCATGCAAGTTGGCCAATTTGATTATCAAAGAAAAACTAGTATCCTCTTTCATTATCTCTTCAGCACATTTCAGGCTGTATCTTTGAATAAAAGATATAATGAAGCAAAATGTTTCTCTACCACATGCAAATTATTGCCATCAGTTTACCATTTAATAACCAAGTCAACAAAAGCAGATTACTGAAGTAACATATAGAAACATATAAAACTTTGTTTAAGTATATATGTTACAAACAAACACACACACACAAGCACATATATATTAACATCCTAACCAAAAGATTCAAAGATATGAAGTCCTACATTTGTACATCTAAAATAGAAATGTTAATTATCATCCATCCGAAAAAGACTTAGAAATGCATTTATGTTATATTCTTATAGGTTACACTCACATAATTCATATTCTTTATATTTTCTTATATGATAGCAATTTTTATCAGGATAGAGTGCGGTGAATGGCGAGCCCTCGACGGGTGACCGATAATTTTTTTTTTAAATGGAGAGAAGTAAATTATTTATTAATTTATATATCATGTACCTTTTTTGATGTTAGTAAAATAGAGAGAGAACATTTATTAAAACTTGATCGATCATAAGGTATGAATTAAGAGGGTTCATGCATTACATATTGTATTAACATAGGGAAGCTTACTCAATGGCTTTTATTTTTTTAATATCACCAAATGCTTTGAACATTATCAAAAAGGGAGAGTTTTTGAACCAAATATCTTCTTAGCATATAGTTTTATTGATAATAAAAGGTATTGGTATTAATAAATTTATTTTTGGGTGATATAAATAGCTTTATTATAATGAAATGAAACAATATATGAAAGATAGTCAAAGGAGCATCCAAGCATTCATCATCTTCCACAACAATCAAAATTAACAACTGAGTAAAAAAATCATTCATCTCTTCAAAATTAATACATGCCAAATTTAAGCTAATTATTTCAAATGTATGAATTATATGCATCAATAAACATTCATGTTATGGACTTAGCGACGAAAGAAGCATATACAAATGAAAAGAGAAGCAAATAATACTAAAGAAAGGAACAAAATTATTAAACAGGCCCTAACCCTATTTTATTTTGGCCTCTCCTTTTCCAGCTCTAGTGCAGTAAAATTAAGCTGAATGTATTGAAAATGGATGATCATTACGCTTAGTCCAATGTAATTCAACTTTAGCCACCCATGCTTTTAAAAAGATATGACTTTATCTTGAAAGCTGATATAAGTTTCAATTGAAAGCCTTGCAACATGTCAATTCCGAGTATAGAAGTTGGAAATATTTGTTTTAGATGCAATCATGCTCTAACTCGTAAGTAGACTGTAGAGCTCTTCCAAAGAAATTCTCATTAGTGGTATATTGGAGATCAAACCTCCCTGACTTTATTGTCCTTTTGGTTGCTATTGCTGTTACCCTATTGCTCCAAGTGTACTGCGCAGGTGGAACATAACTAGATTGAGAATGAGAAGTAGCCGTGGCATGAAAGGTGTCCTAACATGTAAAGGACCTAGATGAGGATAAGCCTAGACTAATGTCACTTGATCAGCGTAAAACATTGATAATACAAATATCTGAGATTAAAAATATGAGAATTGGAAAGGTGGAAGACTAGTTGGAACTCACGTTTAACTTGATTCTCTCTCATTTTTTAATAATGAAAAGTAACATAAACAACTTTCATTTGGTTGACTTCTTTTTTTTAAAAAAAAGTTCTTAAATAATTTTTGGGATAATTCTCTCTTTGTTTAATAGCACTATTCAAAACCTCACATTGACTTACCAATTTGATTGAAAAACTGATTAATTTGCCATAACATAACTTCAACATTTTCAAAACAACCCCACAATTTCTTTTTAAAAATCATTCATTTTTTGTTAGCAAGAGTGTCATCTTCCATAGGCCAGTGTTTTCATTTTCCACACCAATTTTGACCAGACCAATCTTTTTCCTTCAGACACAGTAGCTCTTGTTTTAACACTAATATTATTTCTTCCCCCAATACTAGCGCTAACATTATTTGACACAGCCAATAATTTCATTTTGTATCAAATTTCGTTGTCTTCCCCATCAACAGGAGTGCAGCTCCAGTTCAAGTAGGCTCAACGAAAGGTTCCCTTTGAGCTTTCATCATCTCCTTTCTTTCTCTCTCAAGTCTCGTGTTGCCTTTTTGTTTAAGGTATCTACTGTCAACCAACTACCTATAGGCAAGCATCAAAAGATGCTAACCGGATCCGTGCTACGCAGCAGGATTCGGCTGCTTAAGAGCGTAATGTTACAATCTGCCAAGCATGACTTTACCAGTGCTCAACCATTTCATAGACTATGTGAACAGTGCACATCCACAAATCCCAAACAAATTTCTAAGACATGATTGTGATAATTGACTTTCTGAAGAAAGAAGAGGAAAAGAAAAAAGCAAAATATACACCATCTTTTCCCTTATTAGAGCAACCATATAACAAGCAGGTAAATGCAGGACTGGCAGTCATAAATTTTCCTCTTCCGCACTCTTGCGAATATAACATTTAAGAATAGCAAATGGGAAAATCCTTACGTCTGTTCCTTCAAAAATTGAACATCCTGTTGTTTGCTGGCATCTAGCCAGCATCATCTAGATTATTGATTTTCGCAGTTATCAGGACAAGAAAATAAAAGATGTAAAATGATTTTCGAATGTTTAAGCAGCAGATTCCTTGGCGATCTTTTCAGCCTTTGCAATGACCTCTTCAATGCCTCCAACCATATAAAACGACTGTTCTGGAAGGTCATCATATTTACCGTCCAATACTCCCTGTCAAAAATAAAAAAGGAACATAGAAATAAACTAAGTCATCCAGAGAAATTGATGTCAACTACGACATGCATTTCATAATATGACCCTTTCAATATTGCTCAAAGATAAACTAAAACACGGGAGACAGAATTTAATAGATCTGTTAAAGATGTGTTTATACTTCTCTGGTTGACAAGTTCATGAACCATGTAAAAGAAAAAAACATGGCAGTAGATATACTAAGACAAACTAAATGCAGTAAACGAGCTGCACTTCTAATCCATGAATTCAAGTGTGTGCGCGTGAGAGAGACAGAGGGTATATACCTGGAAGCTGCTTATTGTTTCCTTCAACTCCACGTATTTTCCAGGGGCACCAGTGAACACTTCAGCAACATGGAAGGGCTGGCTCAAGAACCTTTGCATTTTACGAGCTCTGGCAACTGTCAACTTGTCATCTTCACTAAGCTCATCCATGCCCAAAATGGCAATGATATCTTGCAAATTCTTGTAATTCTGAAGAACCTTCTGTACTCCACGAGCAGTATTATAGTGTTCCTCACCCAAGATATGAGGAGAAAGCATTCGGGATGTAGAATCCAAAGGATCCACAGCAGGGTAGATACCAAGTTCAGATATCTGTACAACATCAATGGCCAAAAACAGTTAAGATGGGGTTTAAGAAAATAATTACAAGGCTGCTTCTTGTAGTAATGGTATTACTTGTCGTGAGAGCACAGTTGTTGCATCCAAGTGCGCGAATGTAGTAGCTGGAGCAGGATCTGTCAAGTCATCAGCAGGCACATAAATAGCTTGGACGGAAGTAATGGAACCCTTTTTGGTTGTTGTAATACGCTCCTGAAGACCTCCAAGATCAGTGGATAATGTTGGTTGATAACCCACAGCAGATGGGATACGACCAAGCAAGGCAGACACTTCTGAGTTTGCCTGAAGAACATAGAGGACAAGCAACAAAAATTTTCCCATTAGCAACAGTAAAATCAAGGCTTTTTTCCCCCTTAGCTGCTAGAGACCAGGCATACGTCAATATCTTTCAATAAAAACAGTTGAAAACACATCTTTGCTAAGATTGACCAATTGATGCTATGTTTGATAAAATTATTTCGTACCTCAGGTTTCACCATGTAAAAGATGAGGGGAAGGACATTATTTAGGTTGATTCTAATACCCGGAGTGCATTTAAAATGACAAATAAGTAGCACCAAACGATTTAAATTTTTGTATCAATTATCATAAAACACAATTGGATTGTATCAATGCAATAAACCAAAAACATTTAAAAAAAAAGGAAAAACAATGCAGCTTAACCTTCAACACTAATCACAACATAGAATTCTAGTGAATAGAAGTCTTATTGTAAACCCCAACTTTCCCAACAACAAGCGGGGGAGCATCCCAACAGCTATTGATTATGTAAATTCCATATCTTTTAAAGGCTATTAACTATGTGAATTTCAAGCCTTTGAGTTGCATGCTTACCTGTGTAAAGCGGAAAATGTTGTCAATAAAAAGAAGCACATCTTGCCCTTCCGCATCACGGAAATGTTCAGCCACAGTTAGCCCAGTGAGACCAACACGAGCACGAGCACCAGGTGGCTCGTTCATTTGACCATATACAAGAGCACACTTGCTTTCGGACTAAGATCACAAAAGATAACCAACACAAATAAACTATCTTGAACTGCAAAATTATGCTCCACTAGAGGAAATAACTTAATCAAAAAACAGACTCCAACCTGTTTATCCCCTAGCTTAATGACTCCACTCTCCATCATTTCCCTGTACAGGTCATTACCTTCACGTGTACGCTCTCCAACACCCGCAAACACTGAAAAACCACCTGAAGACACAATGCAATGATTAGAAAAGTGAGAAATATACTCAAGTTATAGTCAACATCACTATTTGCATAGGACCAACCATGAGCTTTTGCAACATTGTTGATAAGTTCCATGATAAGCACAGTTTTCCCAACACCTGCACCACCAAATAGTCCAATCTTGCCTCCTCTTTGGTATGGAGCAAGAAGATCAACAACCTACAGTGAAGGCGGCAAAATTCAATTACACACATAAGTTCAAACAGCCCACACTGTAGATAGAATTAAGATGTCAGGTTCTCTGGCTTTGATAAACATATCAAGTACCTTAATACCAGTTACAAGTATCTGCTGCTCTGTGGCCTGATCAACAAAAGCTGGGGCTTCCCTATGAATAGGCAAGTAGTGATCGGTCTCTGATGGGAGCTTGAAACTTAAGGTTAGATATTTTGTGCAATAAAACTAATCATTTTATGATCAAATGACTAAAGATTGATTGAAAGCTTACTGATATCGCCTCTCTCATCAATGGCCTCCCCAATAACATTCATGATACGACCAAGAGTAGCTCTACCCACAGGCACCTGTTAAGAACATAAAAAAATTAAATTGAATTCCATTTTCAAAAAAAAAAAGAATCATTAGCATAAACTATCTCACTCCAAACGTCTTCATGAACCCCAGGAAAGAAACAAATTGATATCATTTAGATAATTTGATATTAGACATATATTATAGTATTTTAGACGTGAAGCTTCAAACCAAATTATGGATAGACCTTTCATGTTTTTAGTAATAACTAGTCCACTTACTTCAACCTAAAACAAACAAACAAACAAACAATTAATCGGTAAAATGAACAATTTAACACCAAACACATCCCATCCAGAAAGAACATGGCCCAAACCAATTATCGAACCTTCCATTTCTCCTTATCGAGCTCTGTAATAGGTTGCCCCTAAAACATTACTCTCATTTCAAATCTTCTTTTCCACATTTCTCGGAAACCAAACAATTAGATCCATGACAAATTTCATTTACTATCATTGTCAATAAAACATGAACCTCTTTCCTGAACTCTAAAATTCATGGACAACCACCTAATCAGATCTCCAACTACAATTAGATACCCCGTCAGGCAGGCGATTCAATCAATCCCTGGTTGAAACAAGATTCGGAACAACACCCCTATAAGACAGAGTTAAAGCTCCCAAATTTCCCACTAAAATCCAGTACAACCCACATTTCTCTAAGATAAGATAAGAAAAAAGAACTCACAGTGATAGGGGATCCAGTGTTAAGCACGCGCTGACCTCTGACTAAACCCTCAGTACCATCCATAGCAATGGTCCGCACAGTATTCTCTCCCAAGTGCTGTGCCACCTCGAGAACTAACCGGATCGGGTTGTCCAGAACCTCCAGAGCCGTCAAGATCGGCGGTAGACCCTCATCGTACCTAACATCGACGACGGCACCAATAACCTGACAAACCTGTCCAATAGCGCCTTTTCCAGTGAACTCATCGGTGATCTTACCGCCGGCTTTCTTGGCATCCAATTTAGCAGGAGAGGGCTGAGGAGCGGCAGCTGCAGAGGAGGCGTACTCAGCTGCACGTGTAAGAAGGTATCCATAAGGAGATGCGCGGCGTGTGGAGGAAATGGAAGGTGAAGAGAGCTTGGGGCTTGCGTTAGAGAGTGGAGATCGGCGAGTGGATGATCGGAGCAGAGAGGATAAGAGTCTGCGTGAAGCCATTAGCTTGGGCTTCAAAGTGAAAGAAGAAGACAGAGACAGGCTAGAGACTTTAGGGTTTGTAAGACTATATAGACATTTACCTACACGTGGCAGGTATAGAAAATTTGGATAATTTTTAAAAAATTTTAATTACAAAATAATTATGCTTATAATTTATAAATTTTACATCAAATATGTCTTTAAAAATTACAATAATAAAAATTTAAAACAATAAAAATCTATCTATTTATATTAATATTAATTTTTAAATATATCACATATAAACAATAATCATAATTAATATAAAAAACATCGTTTAAAATAAAATTAAGAATAATATAAAGTTTTAAAATATTATAATTTCATCGTATAATAAAGAATAATTGCATCAAAACATCAAATAGAAATAATAATAATAAAGTTCAATGACTTGAAACAAGAATTTGTGTTAAGGAACAAAACCAATTAAAATTGAAATATAAAACAAAAATATTTATAATTAAAAGTTCTAAATTTTTATTACATATATAGAATCATCATCATCATCCAGTTGAAATCCGCACTAACGCGAGTATATATATATATATATAAAACAATAATCATAATTAATATAAAAAAAGATCATTTAATCATCGTATAAATATAAAACTAAGGATAGTATAAAGTTTTAAAATATTACAATTTCATCATATGATAAAGAATGATTGTATCAAAACATCAAATAGAGATAATAATAATAAAGTTCAATGACTTGCAACAAGAATTTGTGTCAAGGAACAAAACCAATTAAAAGTGAAATATGAAACAAAAATATTTATAATTAAAAGTTCTAAATTTTTATTATATATATATATATATATCATCATCATCATCCAGTTGAATTTCGCACCAATGTGATATATATATATATATATGTACGTACGTATGAAAAATAAATAATAAAATTAATTTTTTTGAATAAGGTAATACAATAAATAAATAATAAATAATAAAAATCTTTGGACTCAAAATTTTGGAGGGCTGGTGGTTGAGGTAGTAGCAAAAACGAAAAAAGGGTTAGCACAAAATTAATATGAGAAGAAAACGTGAACAAAACAGTGCAGCATATAATAAAGGACAGACTTAGAAGTCAATCAAATCAACGTAATACACAATATTATCAAAGAATCACAAATCTAAGAATCGAAATTAAAAACATCGATCTCCTAATCCAAACGAAGAAAGCAAACGTACCTAGAGAGAGGAGGTGAGAGAAGGTTTGAGATCGTGAGAGTAATCGAATCTCAAGGATACAACATGTTTATCAAACACTAAGAGTGATAGATAAAAGAAGTGTGATCACGATACTCACAGTTGTTTGTAGATACAATAATGGGTCAACAGAGACCAGGAAAGACACTCCAAAAAAATTTATGGTGATCTACCTTGAACGCCTCTTTTTTGATGATTCTTGGGCAACTTTCCAAAAGCTTTACGAAACCCACATGTAGAGACCTTTGGTGATAGTGACTCTATCGTCGAGGACACCTTGTTAAAATTTGTTTCACTTCATAAAAATCTCAACTTTAGTAACACATCCAAAGCATTAACTCACATGAGGTAGAAGTACTCAATAATGTAAATTTTCCGATATCAAGCCCCCAAAATTTGGACTAACACACAAAAGAGACGCAATCTACTTACTTTGAGTTGTTTAAGAAAATATTTGTGTGCTTCACAGGACTAGAGGAAAGCCCAAATTCACAAATGCCAACAAGAATGCATTCAGACAAGTTCCTCAGTAGGCAAAATCCATATTCAACTTAAGAAGATTCAGTAACAACAAGGTTAACTAAACCGATTCAACTATGAAAACTAGCTTCCTTAAAGCAAACTCTCCAACGCCAGTGTTCATGTAACATCCCCTCACCAATAGGAAGGGTATATTGGTAAATTGCCATGTTTAGGAGGGTATAATGTATAGTGACAT
>JANIIA010000006.1:53034234-53048021 GCA_027478495.1 Erythroxylum alaternifolium | reverse complement strand
TTCACATATAAGTAGCACTTCAATATCACATTCATGCATCCAGTATTAGACCTTCATTGTTTGGCTTCAACATAATCAAATCACATTCATATCATTATTCAAAATATATTCTAAAGTAAACAATTAATTGCGTGAAACCATCTAGGTTACTCACTGATTGCTCCCGAAGCTATTGACTCAAAGTTCTGGCAATGTCTAGATGTTGACATTCCAATTGCTTCTCTATATCAAGCAATATACACATATCACACTTTTGAACAATTATAAGTGTTTGTTAATGCACATGTATGTATATGAAATATGCACAATGCATGTTCATGACAATCCCGGGTATTACTTTATTATTCTCGTCATGTAAACATTCATATTTCAAAACTCACATAAGTATAATTTGTACTTAGGGTTTACACTTCCATAAAATAATTTGAATCTAATTTCATAACTCATTTAATCATTACAGATTTCTCTAAAAACAGACTTTCTAGTCAACTTTACATGATCATTATTACCAAAAAATGAAGTAATTTGGCAATACTTTCTTCTATAAAAATATTACCCATTGTCTTAAGTTTCTAATGACACTAATATAATTCAATTTGGTTCAGTACTCCAAAAGTTATACTCAAAATAATTTGAACTATTCTTCAACTATAATAGTATTCTATACCAAATTTCAATTCAGATTCTGGAATTCTAGAGATAGAATTAAAATTCTAATTCTTCAGAAACATTTTATTCCTATGTCTCTAGTATAATCTATATTAAGAATCATTCCATTTGGATAACTACAGAACAAGTTATGTCTAAAATATCGAAGCATGTTCAGTGAAAATATTCCAGTTATTAAATTTCAGAACTCCTCATCAATTTCATCCTAAATTCATCAATCAATCTCCTCCAAATGATTTCAGATGGTTATAAATTTTGGTGGAGATATAGAACAATGTGTTCTAAGTCTGTTGGTTCAAATCCTGTGTCATTTGGATGTCAGGAGAAGAAGTTATGGTCAAAAGAAGGAAAGATGTTCAAAAGAGCCCCCTATTTGAAGAGCTTCGAAGTCATGAACATGCACCTGCACGATCATGAGCTTCTAAGTGCTTCTACGATGTGCATGATCGTGACTTGCAAGATTGCCAGAAAAGTCAAGATCGTACTTTTCCTTCTTCCTTCCAACCTGCAGCTCTCCTCCTCTTCTTTTTCTTTTTTTCTTTCTTTTAAACCAACATCTCCAACTTATATCAACCCCATTTTTGACTTCCGTTTAACTCAACATAATCATAAACAAATCAAAACCCAAGATTAAAACACAACATGAAAAAAAATCATTCACGTAGCTCCTTCACATTTTTCTGCATTTCTTCTTTCATTTTTTTGCATTTTCATTTTCTACATTCTCTTCATTTTTATCATTCTTTCTCATATCCAGACATCACCTTACACCTATTCTTTATCTCTAAACTCATTTTAAATCATCTCTAAACAATCTAAGCAATCCACATTAGTATAAGGAAAAATAGAGCATAAAACTAACCATTCACTAATCAATTTTGCTGCACTTCTTTATACACCATTTTCATAATCTCATTATCATCATTGATTTATCTCCCAAACAATTCATGAATAACATTAACACCCTACAATTTAGAACATGATGCCTTTATCATTAATCCACCCACGTATCACACACATAAAATTCCACAATCAAATCATCAATCTCAAATTACTCATTAAATTAGTTAGATTTAACATTACCTATAAAGATTAAAGCATAACTTACTTGATTTAGCTTCAAAATTTTCAAGATTTCTTTTAGCCCTAGCTCTCCACATAACCCACATTCATCATCATCCAAGAGTGACAAGGTTGGGTCTTTTGTGAGAAGTGAAAGAGAGAGCGAGATGAGAGTAGCAAATAAAAGATGAGAGCAAGTTGTAACGTGAATGGAGATTGGGTGACCTGAAATCGTGGGAGTGAAGAGGAGAAAAAGGAAGCCACAAAAATAGAAGAGATGAGAGACTAGCAAGAGAATGGGAGTGAATAAAAAAAAGTGAAGACCATTTAAAACTAAAGGTAGTCTTTCATCTAGAGAGATTTTCACTGGTTAATGGGGTGTGGCAACTTTTTGCCACTTGTCATGTAAAGAATTAATCCACAAGTCTTCTAATTAAGCTACCTATTATCACTTAATTGCTTAGTCCATTTCACTTTAATTTCTACTCCAATTGTCTCCAACTTTCAATAACATAAGTCATTAAATCCCAAAGTTGTATATAAAAATTTCCACTGTCATTTCTACTGCTAATTATCAATTGTCCTGCCACTTGGTATTTTTCCTAGTCTAAAAATACCCAATATTTTTGAAAAATTTTCTAAAATTCACCAAAAGTTCTAAATCACTAAATACACTCTCCAAATCAGTTTTCAACATATAAAAACTACAATTCTCAATATAATAACATTTATAAACAATTATACCCGGAATATGTCAATGAATACATGTGCAATCATTTTCATGTGCAAAAATACCTATATTCACGTGTATATGTATGTCATATTATGCATGAACATGAAATGTATTTTCTAATCTCTCAATAATCTCTCATATTTACTATTCTAGCCTTAACATGGATAATAGGATATTACACTTCCATGAGCTCCAGTATCAATTAAGATATTACAGGGAATATAATTTATACTATTAAAATATTCTCCTTTAATTTTATAATTAGAACTTATCGTTCTATATACTTTTATCAAAATATTAGCATATCATGTACTACTTAAAGCACCAGTTTTTCAATAAGAAAATCTAGGTAATAATTTATTGTGTGAAGTTAGTAATGAAAAATCATCTTCAAGGTCTTCTATATTTGCTACACAAGGAGGATATATTCTTTCAACTTCACAAAATAATTTTGAAAAGTCAATAATATTTTTGTCGCCAAAACATTATGTATGATGAGTATTTAGTAAGGCATAAGATATCATGTATGTAATAGAATACGATTTATTTCCATCTTTAATTAAATCTTTTTTTAAAGTCTTGGATAAAGAGAGGGTTTTATCAAAATCTTTATCTTGCATATTATAAGATATCTTATTATAGATATTAACAATAGTTTTTTGATATTGAAGATTTCCTTTCAAAATTTCCATACAGTCCTCTTTTTTATTATGAATTCGATCATCTAATATTGCTAAATTTATAGGACTATCTATTCCTTCTCTAAAAGTTGATCTAATTATCATTTGCGTGGATCTGATATACACCCATCCTATTTTATCTCTAATTTCTTTGGGAATGTGATCAAGTTTTCGGGAAATATCTCTTTTAGACAGTAGAGGAATCATTACTTTATTAGAAGTTAAAACTAATATCTATGGTTTTTTCTTTATTAATGTCATAGAGCATATGGTGTTTTCTACATTTTAACTACATTACTTTTTTTTCTAGTAATGTCATATTAAGCCTGTTATAAGAATTGATAGAAAACATAGTATTATAAATCTTTTTAAGAATTCTTGTTATCAATAAGCTCTTTTTGACTGTAATCTCCATGCTTTTCAAATGTTTTTACCATATTATCTATTATTTGCTTTTCAACTTGAGCATTAAAAGATTCTCCTATTTCACTCATTTATTTTAGAATTTGAGACTTCTTTTTTAGTATTAGTTCTAATAAAATCTTCATTTTCTATCATTTTATTTATTTCATCATCTATTTCAATTTTCTTTTTATTAAATCTTTTAGAAACCTTATTAGCATATTGTCTGTTTTCTTTATAATAATAGCATTGACATTCAGTTATCTTTTTATTTTTTTTGGAAATTAAAAAGGGATTAACTATAGATAAAACGATAATGTCATTACAATGAGAGCTAATCTAAGAAGATATATAAAAGAACAAAAGAGGAATCAAAACGTTAGTAAAACATTTTAGGAAGCCAAGCTAAAGATTCCACGTGAGTCGCATGTCGGGGGAAAGTGAATGAAGAAGATTTTTAGCACTTAAGGCACCTCGAAGCCAATTAATGATCCTATTAGCTACTGGATATTTCCTCTCTTTATAAGTAGCATACAGTCGAGCATTACGTTCTTTCCAAAGAGAATATATAGCAGTAGTGAAGGCAACTTTTACAAGAGAAGCGTTAGTTCGTAAAGTAGTTTCCTGTTTATTTATTCCTTTTTAGTTTCCTGTTTATTTATTGCTTTTTCTATATTTTGAAAGCAATCTCTATCTAAATATATTCCAAAAGGATCTGTAGCTTCTATTCTCATTTTATCTATGGGAGAAAAACCATCTTTTTCTTTAGTTATCATATGAGTTCTAGTATATCCTAGATTAGGTCGATTAAAACTTTGAGAATTATACCCAGGAGGTGGATTTCTAGAAGTCCTAGTATATCACTAAAATTAGGATTCTAGTAAACTTCTTGTTTAACTAAATTTGGTTTTATATATGCTAAAGTTTTTAAGTTTAAATTTTCTATTTATTCATTTAACTCTTCAATTTCTGAATTAGAAGTTGGTATAAAATTTTTCCAATTGACCTATAATTAGGAGATATTTTCACTTAAAATTAGATCAAATATATGTTTTTCTAAAGGATTTTTATTGGTTTTATTAACTATTTTTAATTTATTCAGTTTTCTATCATATCTTGCACATCTATGATTTGTTTTATAAGTTTTCTATATAGAAAAGAATGTTATTTCCATAATATTCTATCATTTTTTAATTTATGCCAATTCAATTTCTATTTTTAGTCTATTAGGTCTTAATTTTAATTATTTATCTTCTGCCATTTAGATGATAAGCTTTATAATGACTACTCATTTCTAAATGAGCTTGTATCTGCAGTTTTTTATATCTCTGATATATTCTATATGATTCTTCCATCATTGCTTTAAGGACTTTTGTAGCCTTTTTATGACAATTTGTAAATAATATATAATTATGTATGTTTGTATAATGATGTAATTAAATCTAGGCCCTCTTGTGCACGACTTTATTTATTTCATAAAGTAAATGATCATAATAAGGGCACTCTTTCATAGTTTATAACATAAGATGTAACATTTCTAATAACCTCTATTTAGGTGTGGTCTATTTTACTTAGAAAAGATAAGATGTAATACTTTATGTTCTTTTGTATATTGATGGTTTTCTAGCTAATATTCAAGAATTATTGCTTTAAAATCTAATAAAGTATCCAATGAAACAAAATTACATTTTCTCAACTGTGAATAACAATTTACTAGTTCTCTTATATGTCTATTGTTGACGTCTATCAAATGCCCTTTTCCCTGAATCTGCTGATGGCTATCTTCACAAGTTGTGCACTAAATAGTCATGTCGTTGATACCAATTTTTGTAATACCACAAAATAAAAAAATCATCATAAAATATTAATCACAAATATCTTAATCATGAGAAGAAATAAAAGATTTTATCATATCTAAGCTACTCATAAAATCAAAGACTAATGAGATTCGAAACAAATCTTTATCCTTTAGTTTATCACTATTATTATAATATTAGTAAATTCTTCAAAAAGGGATATAATTATTTCATTGATCATTTCCATAGAATCTAAATCTATTCCAAATAATCCATATATAATTTTTTCTAGAAAATAAGAAGTCATGATAAAATCAAATGCGTAACAATTTCAAATTTCCAAATTAAGGGTTCATTACGCTTCTATACCTGTATCTTTTAGTGCTTTGACTGTAGCTTTATCGATTTTTCATTAAGTATTTTATCAAGTGTTTGAACTCTAACCTTAGAGTAAGGTCACTGCCTTTAATGCTTCTTTAGTAAAGTTTAACATAACCTTAATTCGTTTCCTACCTTAAGGCGTATAATATGTTAGCTCGAGACTTATATTTAATGATTTTTATAATAACTATAAAATATTTCAAAATTCAAATTGGATTTAATTCCTTGTATAGGCAACGATATAATTCTTCAAAGGAAATAAAATCATAGGATAATTGCTTCCTTTCTTGCAGGAACCATCTTTATGAACTTACCTAACTAGAAATGGTTCCATAACATCTGGAAGGATCTTAGTAATTCGAATAATTAGCTCTAGAAGTTTTGATAGAACTTTTATCTTAATGTCTAAATATTGAAGATTTCAGCAGAGATGATATTGAAGATTTGTTAGATTCAAAGTCAACTCAGAATAGAAATGAAGCAACGGCTAGTTGGAGAAAATGTCTACTTAAGGAAGAGCCACTGCATTTGTAAAAGACAGATTTTTGAAATACTTCAGTAGCATCAATATTCTTAAAAGTTATATCAAGCTCCTTGTGCTTTATAAAGTAAAAACACTATATCGAGAGAGATATTGTTATGCTTTGAGAGCTTACATTGAGCTTACCTTATATTTATTTTTGAGAGCTTGTAGAGGTTTGTTAAATACTTCGAGTGTAGAAGCTTGGAGAACCTTGAAAAATATGAACTTGTGAGCTTGGAGAGGCTTGTCAAATTTAATACTTGGATTCTTATAGTGAAATACTCAAGTTGGATACTTGGAGACTAGATGTAGACTTCGTTATTAGCTGAACCAATATAAATCAACCGTGTCATTCTTTCTCTCTTCCTAACTTTTAAAATTTTGCATTATAAGTTTGTGTTTTCAAGAGGCTCCTTTGTTTTTACAATAAACTCCTTATGTTTTTATATTGCAAGAGGTCCCTTTTATTTTTGAAACAATTAACAAGCTCATTTCTTTTTGAGCTCTAGCAGGCTCCTATCGATTAACAGTCTCCTTTCTTTTTGAGCGCTAGTAGGCTCCTATCGATTAACATGTTACTTTACTTTTGAGACCTAGTAGGCTCATTTCGATTAAACATGATTCTTTCATTTTCAATATTAACAGGATCTCTCCGAAAGTTATTAAGACCCTTTTATTTATAGACTTATTTCGCAGGATATTATCAATTTGAAAGTACTTTATAATTTTATTTACACATAATTTACCCCCATCTTGTGTGTGTTTGCTTTATTATTTAGTATCAGAGAGAGGTTTCACACTTATTATGTTTTACAACACTAAATAGATCATGGAAAACAATTTAAGAAGCCCTGAAAGACAATCTGTCTCAAAGCCTCCTTATTTCAATGGAAACAACTATTCTTATTAGAAAGAGAGAATGGCCATTTGTCTTTAATCTATAGATATCAAAATCTGGCATGCTATCAAAGTTAGAGCCACACCTCCTGCTACTGATAACGTAGAAGTGTGGACTGATGCTGATAGTAGAAACTCACAGCTGAATGCCAAAGTAAGAAATTATTCGATCTATGCACTATCTCCAAAAGAGTATGAAAATATATCATACCGTTCTACAACAAAGAAAATGTGGGACAAACTCCAAGTTACTTTTAAAGGAATGAATGAGGTAAAGAAACATATAATAAGTCTTTTAGTGCATCAATATGAAACTATTTACATAAAATAGGGAGAGACTATAAACGAATTCTTCAAACATTTCAACAATGTCATCACAGCCTTAAAGAACTTGGGAAAAGTATATCCCATTGATGAGCATGTAACAAAGATTCTGAGGTCACTGCTAAAAGAATGGAGACCTAAAGTGACAACTCTAGAAACTACTAAGGATTGCGACACTATTTCACTCGACTGGTTAAGAGGAAACGTGATGATCCATGAAGTCGAGCTTAGGCAAGATGAAGGATCTTCATACGGAAGAGGAATGACACTAAAAGCAGTTGATGAATCAAATATGTCAAATGGTGATGAAAGTGACATTGAGTTGCAAATAGATAGAGATGATGAATTCAATTTTGTGGTCAGGAAATATGCACACTTCTATAAAAAGATGCTAATGAAAAAAGAGAAGGAAATAAGAAAACTGGAAATAGCAGGTTCTTATCAAAAGGAAGCAGTAGCAGTAGTAATACATAAAACAATCAAATTATATGTTATCATTGCAAGAAGCTTAGACATACAATACCATAATGTCCTTTTCTTCAAAAAGATAAAATAGAAAATAGAAAACCCCAAAAGCAGGCTATGACTGTAGCCTGGTCAGACAAGGATTTTGAAAACTTTGAAGAAGAAGAGCTTGAAGAATTAAAAAATGTTTGCTTTATGGCTGAATCATAAGACGATGAGGCATATTATTCTGGCTTCGATATTTAAATTGATGAATTAAGAGATTCATATCATGAACTGTATGATCAGTATAAAAAAATTAACAGTGAAGTATTTCAAAAAGGTTAAGAAGTCCAAAAATAATGATGCATCTTTGATGAATAAGATTAAATCACTAGAATTTGAGAGTAAGAATTTGTTGTCTAGAATTATGTCCCTTGAAAATGACAACAAACAAAAAGTCTCTGAAAAGGAATTCTTGGAACAGAAGGCAAGTCAGTTAGAGAATGCATTGCTTGAAAATGATTATGTTAAGGTAAAAGAGTTATAAAAAAGTTGCTTCTTTATAAAAAAATCTTGCCAATTTTGTTAATGGAAGGAACAATCTTAATGCAATACTTGGGAATGGTAAAGGTATTTTTGATAAGGCTAGAATAGGATATAATGAAAATAATAATATTAGGCCATACAAGAATTCCTTTGTCAAACCCAGCAGTAGCCATAGCCAAAACAACATAAACATGATAAATAGTAAAAATTACAGTAATTCTCATTCATCCATTTTGTGCAATTACTGTGGTAGCCATGGTCATATTAGTCATTCCTGTAACTTTCAAAAAATGAAGAAATTATTTCAGATGTATGTTTGGAGACCGAAATGTCAAACTACTAACCTGAAAAGACCCAAAAAATTTGGGTACCTAAAATAAGATAATATATTCTGCAAACATGCTTCAGAACAGAGACAAGAGAAAATCAATGGATAGTTGATAGTGATTATTCGAGACACGTGACAGGTGAAATATCACATTTAAACTATATTGAAAGGAAAGACGAAGGTAATAGTCTTTGCTGACAAAAACAAGGCAACAGTTATTGGAATTGGTAAAATTGGTGACTTAACTCTACTTCTATTAATAATGTTCTTTTTGTTGATGGATTGAAACATAACTTGTTAAGTGTAATTCAATTATGTGATAAAGGTCATAGAGTTACTTTCTATACATCCCATTGTGAAATTATTGATAATCATAATGACAACACTGTATTTGTTGGCCCTAGAAATCAGAATATATATTGTGCTCAATTGGAAGACATGTCTTCACAAAATATTAAATGTTTTGTTTCTCTAGAAAAGGATTCATTTATCTGGAATAGATAATTTGGAAATGTTATCATGAGCATTCTATCAAAATTATCCAAAATTGAGTTACTAAGAGGACTACCAAACTTGAAGTTTAAGAGCAATATAGTTTGTAAAGCTTGTTTAAAAGGAAAACAAATCAAGAGTAGCTTTCCTCCTAAAAATATTTTTCTACTAACCAACCGTTTGAACTTGTACATATGGATTTATTTTGTCCTACTAAGACTCAAAGCTTCGGAAGTAAACACTATAGTTTTGTTACAGTAGATGTTTATTATAGATTTACATAAGTTTATTTCCTATCAAATAAGGATGATACTTTTGAAGTGTTTGAGAAGTTTTGCAAAAAAAATTCAGATTGAAAAAGGGTATTGCATTACATCTATTTGGAGCGATCATAAAGGAGAATTTAATAACAAAAAATTTGAAGATTTCTATAATGAAAATGAGATATCTCATAATTTTTCATGCCTAAGGACTCCTCAACAAAATGGAGTTGTCGAGAGAAAAACAGGACTCTCGTTGATATGGCCAGGACAATGCTATGTCAAAGTGGCCTACCTCATGGTTACTGGGCAGAAGATGTATTTACTGCTTGTTACATACTTAACAGGTGTCTTATAAGATCTATTCTAAAAAGACCCCTGTGAGTTGTGGAAAGGAAGAAAAATTAATATTGCTTACTTTTGAGAATTTAGCTACAATTATTTTGTATTAAATAAATCTTAGAAAATTTGATGCAAGATCAGATGAAGCTATTTTTTTGGGTTTCATTACTGCCAGCAAAGCATTCAAAGTTTATAATAAAATAACACAGAGGATAGAAGAATTAATATATGTGGTATTTGACGAAGCACTACTCTTGACAATAGTAGTTGATTTAGATGATGAACAGCGTTCTTCGGCTCCTAAAAATACATCACAAACTTAAACTACTTATATAGTATCTTTGGAATTATAAGATCAAGAAGGTCCTTCTGAAGTCAGGATGGAGTAGGCTCCTTTATCTCAGCAGGAGTCTATACAACGAAGAACACCAAGAGAATGAAGAGGTCAAGATACACATCAGTGCATTTGGGGAGACCCTTATGAAAGTCTAAGAACCATATCTTCCTTAAAAAAAAATTGTTGCCCTCATTTAACAATTAGAACCAAAAACCATTGAAGAGACTCTTACTGAAAAAAATTGGGTTTCAGCTATAAAAGAAGATCTGAATCAGTTTGACAAAAACAATGTTTGAAATATGGTTGAAGAAAAGATTGAAGAACCCATTGTTAGGGATGAGCCATTTTATGAAGAAGCTCTATTTGAAGAAATCCTTAAAGAAAAAAAGTCAAATCGAAGAAACAAAAGCAAAGAGAGTCTTCAGCACTGGTTAAATTGTTTCAGTCAATGGAAGTTGAAGCGAGATACAAAAGGCATTACAAGAAGCGCAAGGTGGTCATAAGACGTATTTTGCCTCCTCTTCTGTTTGATGAAATTGGTATTCCCATCTCCTCTCATTTACTTACTATTGGTTGAGAAAATTATTTGAACTTGAATGAGATAGTGTGTGATGACTTAGTTAGATAGTTTTACACACGCATGAAAAAAGAAGAAATTAATGGAAAGCTAGCAATAATCTTTTGGGTACGTGAATGTGAGATATTGATTATAGAGGAAAATTTGGAGAACATTATGAATGTAATTCTTATAGGTAGGACTGACCTTCCTTCTCATAAGTGGGACATTATTGACTTTGATTTGGGAGAGGTTGTGGACTTTATATGTCTGCACACTGAGAGTGCCCATAAAGGGAGACCCTATATCAAGGTCAACAATATGTGATCTAACGTATGGAAAGCTTTTAACCTAGATTTTTGCCTATGATGGAATGTCTTGACAATCTGGATTGGTATAAAACTTAAAAGTTCCATTCCTCCATTTCCTACCAATTCATATACAAGCTAAAAGGCCATGTGTGGGTGGAGAAGAAAACTAAAAGAGTAGCAAAACTCTTGTGTCATGCCCTACAAAAATTAGCCCTTGCTCCACTTTAGAGCACCAATGATCTAATCCTTCAACAACTGAAGGAAATTCTTTCCAATCAAGATCAATAATTCCAATCAAGATTAAATGCAAGGACAAGTTGATAGCCTGCAAAACCAAATCTTGGACATGCAAATTCTTCTTAAAAAGGTTCTTGATTCTGTTAACTAACTTTGTTACTATTTTTACGTAGATTTTTTCTTACATGCTCGTGATATTTCTTACGATTTAGTTTCATTTCCTCCTATTTTTTTGATCATGACAAAAGGAGAGAATAGTTAATGATATACTTTGCATCTATGATATATTTTCAATATTACCTTGATGGTATATTTGTTTTTGATGATACATATCTGTGATATATTTACCTGTGATATATTCAGCTAATTGCTACTGAAATTTTGTGGAACTTGTGAAGTTTAAATTTGTGATATGCATAAACGATAGGCTCTTATCATAAGAAAGGATCCTTCTAATCATGACTATAAGTAAGAACATATAAAGTTTACAGGTATCTTTCAAAATCTTTTATTATTATTTGAATTTTGAAAATATATCTATTATGATTTGTCTTCATAAAAAAGGGGGAGATTATTAGCTCAAGACTTATATTTAATGATTTTGATGATAACTACATAATATTTCAAAATTCAAATTGGATTTATTTCCTTGTATAGGCAGCAATATAATTTTTAAGAGGAAATAAAATCATAGAATAATTGCTTCCTTTATTGTAGGAGCCTTCTTTATGAACTTACTTAATTAGAAATGGTTCCATAACATCTGGAAGGATCTTAATAATTTGAATAATTAGCTCCAGAAATTTTAATATAACTTTTATCTTAATGTCTTAATACCGAAGATTTCAGCAAAAATGATATCAAAGATTCATTAGACACAAAGTCAACTCAGAATAGAACTGAAGCAATGACTAGTTGGAGAAAATGTCTACTTAAGGAAGAGCCATTGTGTTTTAAAAAGACACAGGTCTTTGAAATACTTTAGGAACATCAATAAAAGTTATATCAAACTCCTTGTGCTTCAGAAAGTAAAAGCACTATATGGAGAGAGAGATTGTTATGCTTTGAGAGCTTACATTGAGCTTATCTTATATTTATTTTTGAGAGCTTGTAGAAGTTTGTTAAACATTTTGAGTGTGGAAGGTTAGAGAACCTTGAAAATTATGTACTTGTAAGCTTGGAGAGGCTCGTCAAATTTAATGCTTGGATTCTTATAGTGAAATACTCAAGTTGGATACTTGAGGACTAGACGTAGGCTTCGTTATTAGCCAAACTAGTATAAATTGACTGTGCCATTCTTTCTCTTTTCCTAACTTTTAACTTTCTGCATTATAAGTTTGTTTTTTCATGAGGCTCCTTCGATTTTACAATAGTCTCCTTCAGTTTTACAATAGGATACTTCTATTTTTATATCGCAAGAGGTCCCTTTCGTTTTTGAAACAATTAACAAGCTCCTTTTTTTTAGCACTAGCAGTCTCCTATCGATTAACAAGCTCCTTTATTTTTGAGCGCTAGTAAGCTCTTATTGATTAACAAGCTCTTTTCCTTTTGAGAGCTTGCAAGCTCCTTTCAATTAACAGGATCCTTTCGTTTTCAACATTAACATAATCTTTTCAAAAGTTGATAGGGCCCTTTTATTTATAGACTTATTTTGTTTGGTAAGATATTATCAATTTGAAAGTACTTTGTAAACTTTTTACATACAATTCACCCCCCTCTTGTGTGTGTTTGCTTTGTCATACTAAAGATTTTAGGAGAAGAATATGATTTTAAAATGGAAGTTGTAAACTATATCTATAGAAAAAAGAGATTTTTATTTCATAGTAGAAGATATTATAAGAATGAGATCTATAGAGATTATTTGATGCCCCTGTTACTATCCTAAGGGGCTATTTGTACAGACAGACTTGAACTCTGGATTCTAAACTTAAATAAAATTTCATCTTATCAACTTTTTTAGAAAGTTATCTATAATGGATTCTCTATTATTTAAGAGGTTGGAAAGATTACCATGATATCTTTTTATCTTTTTGATTCAAAATCATTGTATATAAAGACGCCAACTGCTTTAGCTTTATCTTTTCCTTTAAATGTCTTCCAATAACTTGTACAAGGACATATATTTTCTATATGTTTGTGAAGATGACAAAACCTTTTTTGTCCTTTAGGACTAGATCATATCGTGCCTCTTTCAATCATGCTTATCTTCATTTTTACAATTTTTTTTACCAACTAATGGTGTCTTTTCAAGTAATCTACGTCTTCAATGAAAAGGCTGGTTATTTTAGAAAAAAATGAATAGATAATGGAAATGAGTCATAGGTTTTGAATCATACATCAAGTTCATGGGTTATATAGGTTATAGATTAGTTTATAGATTAATATTACTATTATTAACTGTGTCATTCTTCATCCCTTTCTTGTTGTTGTTGTTGTTGTTGTTTTATTATTATTATTATTATTA
>JANIIA010000006.1:53010769-53033907 GCA_027478495.1 Erythroxylum alaternifolium | reverse complement strand
CTCTCTCTCTCTCACACACACACACACACACACTTTCTTTCTTTTCATGCATTTTATTTGGAAATAACCTCTCTACTAGTTAGGAATAAGTCTGCGTATTATTGGACCTCTCCAAACCCTGCGTATTAGCGGGATTCATACTAGGTATTGTTGTTGTTGTTGTTGTTGTTACTGTAGATTAGTTTATGAGTGTTTATATGTTCACAAAATTTTTTATAAATAATTAAATGTCAAGTAAAAAATAATTTTATTAGTTATAAAAATAAAAAATAATAGAAATAATGTTTTGATTTGTTTTATAAAACTTTTTAAAAATTAATTACTTAGTTAAAAATTTTAAATTTAACACTAAAATGAAAAATTTTCCAAAAACTTTATACAAAATTGTGTTTGAGCTTTTCTTAAATTGCATATTTACATGCTTTATTGAAATTATTAACTTTTTTAGTTGTGTAAAAATTTTTAGTTATTATTTAATCTTTAAAATTTTTTTAAATCAAACTCACTTTTATTTTCATGAAGATAATAATAAATATACAAAATTTGAGTCCATTTTGTAATTAGGGACAAACAATATAATTAAATAAAATTTAAGGTAAAGGATATCAATCTTATAATTTTATTCAAATCTCTTATACTTTAAAAATTTTGTGAGAATTTCTTGCATTTTATAAAGATTAGAATAAATCTTTTCATTATTATTTTTGTTAAATTTCGTGTGTTATAAATAGGGATGAAATAGATCGCTATTGGGGCCAGGGCCTGAGGGAGGGGCCCTTAGTTGAGCTCGAACCCGATCGATATTGACTCGACACGATCCTAACTATTTTTTAATTAAAATGTAAAAAGCGAAGTTATTTTTAACAAAGCGAAATCATTTGTCTTATAAGTCCCAGACTAGATTCGAGCTCAATTTGTTGGAATATTCTCGCGGTCCATATGATTCACAAACATCACAATGTTTCCAAAACGTTGTGATGGCCTATTGCTGTCCGTTGTCTCTATAATGGGCAAAGCAATATATGGACAGTTATAGGTTGTTTTTAGGTCCCTAACCTTCTACTTTTCATTTTTAAGAAAAGTTTACACCATTAGCTTGATAGTTTTGAAGAGGTTGGAAGATTAAAAAACACTTCATTTTTGGCAATGGGATTTAATCAATGGATAAAGCTTTTTCGGGTAGCAATGGTTGGACGTATGGTTTGTTTTGGTTATGCTTCCTCCTATGTTTGGATATATATACACACATATATATATGTACATGTTGTTGATATATACATGAGGAATTTGTATGTGATACATGAAATACATGTAAATGATTTAAACTAATATTTGGTATCAGAGTATGTTGTATAACTCTGCCTTGCGACTGTTAAACTTGTCCTCTATTGTGCTGTGTTTTGGTTTCTAAGTCGATTGATTTTTTGCCAATATATCTTTGTTTGATTGCCCACATGATGGCATTGGATGGACGTTGGGTTGGGTACCATCCTCTGTTCTAATTCTTTTTCGCTGCTGGCGGGTCTGGGCCGCCTCTGGTTTGAGTTAGAACTAGGTCACACTGACCCAACTAGAGGTTGAAGACGATCGATTTTTTTACTTCTTAAATAATTAAGTAATAGTTAATTAGTTTAGTTCCTTTATGGGTTAATTAAGCACTTAACCTACTTGTTATGAAATTTAATTATTTTAATTTGTATGTCTAATATATTAAAAATCATACATTTAAAATTGTATGATTAATATTTGTATTAAATTAGACATGCAAGACTAAATAATGTGATTTTATGCATATTAAAGTTGTTTATTTGTCAAATAACTATTTGCACACATTATATATGTAATTAATTGAAAATTGTATGTATAAATTTATGAACATTATACATGCAAAAGTAGATTAAATAATTTGTGCATGATTATTTGATTTATTTGCATTATTAATTATTTGATGTAATATTTAGTTTTAATTACGATTAAAGTAATGTTAGGTGATTAATATAATTTTTAATTAATTAGGGAGTAGCCACAACATCTTTAATTGATTAAAATTATATATTTAAGTTTATAGATCACTGTAAACATTAGTTGTAGTTAATTATATATATAAAATAAAATTTACCCACGGGAATTTTTGTTATATGTATATGATTAATTAGAATAAAATATCACATTATATTTCTTGATTTACCCACAAGAATAAAGAAAATGAACATAATTTGATAGTGTTATCAAATGGATCTAATTGAGTATAATTTTAGCCAACAGGCAAATTTTATGTCACTAGATTCCTGAATTCATGCATGATTTACATTGGTAAAACATAGCAATTTTTGGTCTCATAACTTTGTTAATAGGCATGTATGTTTAATAATTTTGCAGTTATTTTACCTGCGAATACCTGTGAAGTTAAGTGTGACATTCCTGAATTAAAGGGTGATAATTGTAAGGTATGGAAGGAGAGAGTGCTTTTTCATTTGGGCTGAATAGATATAGATTATGCCATAAGGAAAGACAAACTACCTGCTATCATTAAAACCAACACTCCAGATGCAGTTAGTCTTTATGACAAGTGGGAGCTATCTAATCATCTCTCTGTGATGTTCATAAAGGCTAAGATATATGTCGGTATCTGTGGTTCTGTTGAACAACATATTAAGGTGAAAGATCTTTTAAAAGCCATCGATGAGCAATTTGCTACATTTGACAAAACTTTTGCCATCACCTTAATAATGCAATTATCATTTATAAGGCTCATCGGGATAAAAGGTGTGCATGATCATATTATGATCATGAGGGACATAACGGCTCAGTTAGAAGCCTTAGAAGTGAAAATTTAGAATCTTTCCTAGTTCATTTTATTTTGAGCACTCTGCCCCAACAATATGGTCCTTTTAAAATTTCTTACAACACACATAAAGATAAATGTTCAATTAATGAGCTGTTGATCATGTGTGCGCAAGAAAAAGGAAGATTGGCTATGGAAGAGGGTGAAAAAGTGAACTTGACTATGTAAGGAAAGAAAAAGAAGGATCAGCGCAAAAATAAGGGAAAAGGCAAGATTACTCCTCAGCCCGAGATAAAGACAGCACCAAAAGGTTTCTTCTACAAAATGAGGGGACACATGAAGAAAGAATGCTTAAAATTTATGAATTGACATGAAATGAAAGGTATTAACCTTTCATTTGTTTGTTATGAATCTAATATGGATAGTGTTAACCATAACATATGGTGGATTGATTTTGGTTCAACAATATATGTTTCAATTACCTTGGAGGGTATGCACAACCTTAGGAAACTAATGGGAAGTGAACACTACATTTATTCAGGAGGCAAGATAAGTTCACATGTGGAAGCCATTGGCACTTGCAGTTTGACGTTAAGCAGTGATTTTATTTTACATATGGAAAATTCCTTTTATGTACCAAGTTTTTCTCAAAATTTAGTTTCTATTTCAAGACTTGTACCATTGGGTTTTACCTTTAAATTTACAGATTCTGATTTTCAATTATCTAATAAATCCAAAGTTCTTGGACATGGTGTTTTGATTGATGGTCTTTATTTTCTTAAATTACAAAATGACACTGTTAATACTTCTATGAATATTACTGCTGGGATAAAATGATGTATTGTGAATGAGGATTTCTCTATGTTGTGGCATTAGAGATTAAGACACATCTCCATTGAAAGCAAACTAAAAAGTCTAAAAGAGGTGCAAAGAGGAGCACAAATTTATTAAAAATCATACATACGGATATTTGTTATCTAGATATGGATGTAAATCGTCTGAGATACTTTATCGCCTTTATAGATGATTATTCACAATATATGTATCTTTACTTACTTTATTCTAAGGACGAAGCTTTGGATGCCTTTAAAGTTTTTAAGGCTGAAGTAGAAAATCAATGTGGAAAACAAATTAAGATCCTGAGATCAGATAGAGGTGGTGAGTACTATGGTAGATATACAAAGAATGGATAAGCATTTGGTCTATTTGTTAAGTTTCTTTAAGATCATGTGATTGTTGCCCAATACACTATGCCTGGTGCTCCCGATCAGAATGGTGTGGCAAAAAGAAGAAACTGAACATTAATGGACATGGTAAGAAGTATGCGGAATAATGTAAAAGTCCCTGCTTTCTTGTGGACTAAAACACTAAAGACGGTTGTGTATATATTAAACTGAGTTCCAACTAAGACTATTTTAAAGACACCTTTTGAGTTGTTTAAGGGTTGTAAACCAAGTTTGCAACATATACACGTTTGGAGATGCCTGTCTGAAGTGAGAATTTATAATCCACAAGAAAAGAAGCTAGACCCGAGAGCCGTGAGTGGTCACTTCATTAGATATGCTGAAAAATCCAAGGGGTATAGATTATATTGGCCATCTCACAACACTAGGATTGTGGAATCAAGAAATACAAAATTTCTTAAGAATGACTTGATTAACTGGAGTGATCAATTTCGAGATGATATTTTAGAAAAGAAACATCAAGAAGTTTATTGACATTGTCACCTCTCAAGCATCAATGGTTGTTAGATAACCAATTGCTGAAATTCCAGCAGCAATTGATACCGACTCAATAGATCAAGTTATTGATATGGAACAACAATAAATTGTTGATAAACTAGTTGAATAATATGCTCCTGAGTAGAATGTTGAAACAACATTAAGATCTACTAGAGTAAGGCAATCAGGTATCTCTAATGATTATATTTTGTATTTACAAGAATCAGACTTTAACATCAAAGTGGAACATGATCCTGAAACATTTTCAAAAACCATAAGTTCTAAAGAATCAAAATTATGGTATAATGACTTGAAAGATGAGATGAATTCTATGGTATGTAATCGAGTATGAGATCTCGTTGAATTGCCTAATGGTGTAAAACCTATTGGGTGTAAATGGGCCTTTAAAATAAAGAAAGACTTACAAGGCAACATTGAGAGACATCAACCAAGACTCTTTGCTAAAGGATTTAATCAAAAAGAAGGAATCGATTACACGGAGACATTTTCTCCTGTATCAAAGAAAGATTCTCTTCGAGTAATTATGGCATTAGTAGCCCATTTTGACTTTTAGTTACATCAAATGCAAGTAAAAATGACGTTCCTTAATGGTGAATTAGAGGAAGAGGTTTACATGAAACAACCAGAAGGATTCTTCTCTAGTGATGGTGAGCATTTAGTCTGCAAGCTTAATAAATACATATATGGCTTAAAACAAGCATCTCGTCAATGGTATTTAAAATTTCATGAAGTCATCACTTCATTTAATTTTGAAGAGAACCCCATGGGTCAATGTATATACCAGAAGGTTAGTGGGAGAAAGATTTGTTATCTTATGCTATATGTAGATGATATTTTACTTGTAATCAATGATAAGGGTTTACTATGTAAGGTGAAACAATTTCTCTCAAAGAATTTTGATATGAAAGATATGGGTGAGACATATTACGTCATTGGCATTAAGATCCATAGAGAAAGATCTTGAGGCATTTTGGGATTGTCTCAAAAGACCGACATTAACAAAATTTTAGAGAGATTTCAGATAAAAGATTGTGCACCGAGTGTAGCACCTATAGTGAAGGGTGATAAATTCAATTTAAGTCAATGCTCAAAAAATGAGTTTAAACGGGAATATATGAAGAACATTCCATATACTTCAGTTGTTAGAAGCTTAATGTATGCTTAAGTCTGTACAAGACTAGACATTGCATTCGTAGTTGGAATGATAGGAAGATATCAGAGTAATCTAGGTATTGATCACTGGAAGGTTGCAAATAAAGTGATAAGATATCTTCAAGGAACGAAGGATTACATGCTTATGTACAAACGAACTGAAAATCTGGAAGTAGTTGGGTACTCTAATTCTGACTTTTCTGGCTACATTAATTCATGAAAATCACCCTCGGGTTATATTTTCATGTTAGCTGGTGGAGCTATATCTTGGAGAAGTGCCAAGTAGACCTTGACTGCTACTTCTACTATGAAAGCTGAGTGTATCATGTTTTGAGGCCACCTCGCATGATTTATGGTTGAAGAGTTTTATATCTGGGCTTAAAGTTGTGGACTCTATTTCTAAGCTATTAAAGTTATACTACGACAACTTAGTTGCAGTTTTTATAGCTCAAAACAACAAGAATGGAAGTTGAAGTAAGCATATCAACATTACGTATTTAGCCATAAGAAAACGTGTTAAGGAAAAGAAAGTAGTCATTGAGCACATTATCATTGAGTTGATGATTGCGGATCCTTTGACTAGAGGAATGCCACTTAAGCAATTTAAGGATCATGTAGTACAAATGGGACTAGGTTTTGTAAAATAATGTCTTTGAATGTACATTATTTTCAATAAAACTCTTATTCAATGTGATGTTTCTTATATGATTTGTGCACCTATAGATATTCATTTGGTTATATTGAGAATCTTCATTAAGTTTGGACCTAGAATAAACAGATGATTTATTCATTAAGTTGAAAGACTGTGTGTAAAGACGTAATATAATGTAATACATGGAAGATATTACTCGTTATAAGAGGACTTATCGCCATGATTCATATATTTTGTTTCTCCATAAAGTCAATTTTGAATTATATGGACCAAGTGAGAGAATGTTGGAATATTGTCGTGGTCTATATGCTTCGGCCTATGTTTGTGTGTATATATATATAGAAGTGAGGAATTTGTATGTGATATATGAAATGCATGTAATTGATTTAAACTATATATATCTGTGTGTGTGTGTGTGTGTGTGTGTTATTGTTGTTGATATATACGTAAGGAATTATATATATATATATCTGTGTGTGTGTGTGTGTTGTTGTGTTGTTGATATATATGTGAGAAATTTGTATGTGATACATGAAATGCATGTAACTGATTTAAACTAACATTGGTATCAGAGCATGTTGTATACCTCTGCCTTGCGACTGTTAAACTCGTCCTCTATTGTGCTATGTTTTGGTTTCTAGTACGGTTGATTTTTAGCTAATATATCTTTGTTTTATTGCCCACATGATGGCGTTGGGTTGGGTCCCATTCCTTGTTTTGGTTATAAAACATATGACAATACTATTTAAATAAATGAGGATTCACTTTATTAATAACAAATTATATGATATGACTAAAACTCTAAAAAATTTGATGATATTTTATTTATTTTTTCTTTATCTTTTGAACCATAAGAAATAAGAAGAAAATTAGATCTCTCATCATTCATTGATCATCAATCTAGTGTGAAGATTATTGTTTATCATGCAAGACTCTACATTAATGACACAAACTTTAGTTCACCCAGATGTTTTAAAGCACACGTAACTTGTTAAATAAAATTCGTAAAGAAGAGTATGAGACAAAAAGTGAACCAACATCGCCGCTCTGAGTTTAGTAAATTGAAAAATTGAGTAATACTCAAACAATACTAAACTTTAGTCATCAAAGGAGAGATGTTGGATTCTCTAATGCAATTATCCCGAAAAACAAACAAAAATATTTGGACCTTATAAAATACAATCAATTTCTTGATTGCGTGCATCAAAACTTGAAAAAGTTCCTACCAATTGAGATTATTTGAAACAGTTTTAGAACAAGAAAACTTATATGAACTTTCTTTTTGGTGTTTGGGTTTTTATGGAGACTTACTTCATTGTCAATCTTTTATATTAGTTAAATGTGAGTTTTATAATTTTAGCATACCAAAGCACAAAAAAGTGAGGCAATAAAACGAGCAAAATAAGTTGAAAAAAATTAGATAGAGTTTCATAAATTGTTATTTTATTAATAAAATGAACCTCTTTATATTTATTTGATATTAACATTTATGTCATAAATACTAATTTAACAAAATTTAATGGAGAAAATGGTGATAAAAATTTATTTTACTTTTTACAAAACAAAAGGAACTAGAGTAATTTTCCCTTGGCTCTACTGGGTACAACAACAACAATCACAATTTGACACTAAGTGAGCCTAGCTCCTAGGGTACGTACCTAGGATTCACTCATGGTAACGTGAGTTCGAATCCTAAGGAGGGTCCTCTCCCCATTTATGAGGTTGAGGATCAAGTCTCCAGGAGCACATGCGAATAGGGATGACAATTTCGGCTCAGCCTGTTTTTAGCTCGGGTTGATCTGGCTACAAGCTGATCATGGTCCGCCCGGGCCAGGCCACAGGCCACGGGCTGAGCATGGTTGGCCTACGAGGGCCACGGCCCGCCCATTTGGGACAAGACGGCAAATGGCGTCGTTTTGTCCAAAACGGCGTCGTTTTGTCCAAAACGACGTCATTTCGTATTATTTTTTTAAATATATATATATATAAATGGGTCGGGCTGTCCCGTCATGACAGAAGCCGGATTGGGCGGGGCTGAGGGCAGCCTAGGCCCGGGCTCGGCCCATTGACATCCTATATGCAAGTTGGCGGAGAAGAGCATGCTGGATATTGCGTAGGAGTGAGGCTGTGTGAGATCGAGACCCAGTATGGAACATTGTCACACTGTAGCCCTCGTGTTGACTTGTAAACCTACTTAGAGATTGGTCCTGGTACTCAGCTTGTGCTAACAGCGTGTACATCCCTCGATTTACATCCTCAAAAATGACTAGGAGCGGCTCCTTTGGGATCTAGAATTAGGCTCATCAGTTAATAGTGAATTAGCTGTAGTTAAGGAATTAGCGAGTAGAGATACTTGGATTATCAAAAAAAAAATCACAATTTGACATGCAAAATTTAGATAGATGTAATAATTCACAACTTTACCTAAGTAACTAATAGAGAAATTATAAGTACCTGAGGCTGCCTTTAATGGCTCCACCGACAGCACAAGAATATGTCATTTTATGTGTTTAGTCAGCAATCTAACAACTTTTATTTTCTTTAATTTATTGCAGGTATTCTTAAACATTGGTCGCAATTACTACTATAACCTTGTCTACGTTTTTTCACCGGACTTGCATGTAATAAACAAAATTTGGACCTGTTCACTTGTTGTAAGGACTTACCAATCATTGCCTTTCAAGAAGGATATAGTGGTAATTGACCATTGACATGTTTCGCACCCTCTCCCTCCTGCGCACACCCTCACAAGACACAAGCTGAAGTTACAACTGTCTCAAAATCTGTTGATGACAACTTTTAATTATAATCTCCGCTTCTAGTTGAACAAGAGGCCAGTACTTCCCCTGCCTTGCTCTATCTCTCTCTCTCATCCTGATCTCGAGATAGACCAGGACAGCAAAATACTTCATATTCACGACGCAAGTCTGCATCAAGAAATGGAGTCTGTCTCATCTTCAGCTATTGGATTCATTATCAAGCTTGGTTCTTTAACCAAATTGCTAGTCTTCTTCCTTTCATGCTTCACATTGACATCTACAGGTTAGTCTTCCTTTTTCTCACATTAGGCGTAAAGATGTAATCTAGAGCTTTGAGTGTTCTTTTCTTTCTGTTCTTTGAACTGGGGTCTGCTAGCTCAATTTGTTAACTACTTGAGGCAGGATAGTCTTCCATGGCATGTGATTTATAGTATCTAAGAGACACTAGAGGGCAGTTATACTTCCCCTTTCACTGACATGGAAAACTGGGTTTCTATCAGCATGCGGTTTTAAGTTAGGATCTTCAAGTTTTGGATTGGTCTATCAGATGTCTATATCTGTAAGAAAGTATATGACTCACCATCCCTCTAAAAAACACTTAGAAAGTGAAAATTGGGATTCGGGAACTTGGTTGGCATGCTACTTGCGTTCTGAACTTGCATCACTTTTGCCATCTTTCGGTCTGGGTGTTTCCACTGCTACATGGAGTAAGAATTATATAAATTTTGGAACTGAAATGCTCATTACGGTGTTGGTTTATTTGCAGAAGCCTATGATGCTCTCGATCCAATTGGAAATATTACAATCAAATGGGACATAATGAGCTGGACACCAGATGGTTATGTTGTAAGTATAATGAAATTTTAGAGCTTATGTTTGCTTCTAGCCTTACCATGACTGGTATTTCTGGTCAAGATCATTAGGGTGGGATATGTTAAGCAACCATTTCACCACAATAGCTTAAGCTATTGTGTGAGGCCAACTTAATTGGTTTTATATATTCGTTAACACAACCCTTTCACGTGAAAGTCCTTTGGGCTTGAAACTTGCACAGACCCATGTGCTGAATTAATTTGATGAATAGGTGGATGGTAAGATTTGAACTCAAGACTGTTTGGTCATCAGGGCTCTGATACCAGGTTAAACAACCATTTCACTACAATAACTTAAGCTATTGTATGAGGCCAACTTAATTGGTTTTATATATTCACTAACACAACCCTTTCAAGTGAAAGCCCTTTGGGCTTGAAACTTACACAGACTCACGTGCTGAATTAATTTGATGAATAGGTGGGTGGTAGGATTTGAATTCAAGACCGTTTGGTCGTAAGGGCTTTGATACCATGTTAAGCAACCATTTCACGACCATAGCTTAAGCTATTGTGTGAGGCCAACTTAATTAGTTTTATATATTCGCTATCAGGATATGACCCCGGCCTGGTTACCTTTTTAGAGTTTCTGCAGACTTCCAGTTATATATAATTGATTTAATGACTTCTATCCATCTTTTTGAGCTCATCATCTGCAAATAAAATAAATGAGCAACGATTTTTGCTCTTGTCAGTTGAATTAACAGGTTTTTTTAGTTGAAAAGATTTATAGAACTCAATCTAGCCTTCATAGATCATTGTTAAAAATTTCCTGTTTCTTCTCCTTTTTGTTTGTCCTTTACAGGCGGTTGTTACAATGTATAACTTCCAGCAATATCGCCACATTCAAGCACCAGGCTGGACATTGGGTTGGACATGGGCGAAAAAGGAAGTAATCTGGAGTATGATGGGAGGCCAAACCACTGAACAAGGGGATTGTTCTAAATTCAAGGGAAACATCCCACATTGCTGTAAGAAAAATCCGACTGTTGTGGATCTATTGCCAGGAACTCCTTACAACCAGCAGATTGCAAATTGCTGCAAAGGAGGAGTGATTAATGCATGGGGTCAGGACCCCTCTACTGCTTTGGCCTCTTTCCAAGTTAGTGTGGGTGCTGCTGGAACCACAAACAAAACTGTCAGGGTTCCCAAGAACTTCACTTTGAAAGCACCAGGACCTGGATATACTTGTGGTCCTGCAAAGATTGTGAAACCGACTAAATTCGTATCAGCAGATAAAAGGAGAATTACTCAAGCTTTAAGTAAGTCATCTACTTACAGTTTCAGACACAGTTTTATGCAAGTGGAAATGTAATGTAACCAGCTCACCACGCTCTGATCACATTTCCCTGCTGTTGTGGCAGTGACCTGGAACGTTACTTGCACATATTCGCAATTTCTGGCTCAGAAGACGCCTACCTGCTGCGTTTCTCTCTCCTCCTTTTACAATGACACAATAGTGGGATGCCCAAGTTGTGCTTGTGGATGTAACAATAAAACAGTACCTGGGAGCTGTGTAGAGTAAGTTTTATTTATGTATTTAATTTTGTCAACCATTTTGTGGAACTATCTCATTCATCATGTTCTTGGTCAAGTTTTATTTATGTATTTAATTTTGTCAACCATTTTGTGGAACTATCTCATTCATCATGTTCTTGGTCCTTTTCCGTTAATGCATGTCACAGCCCAGACACTCCACACTTGGCCTCGATTGTCTCAAGTCCAAGCAAATCAGACAGTGCACCTCTACTCCAGTGTACCAGCCATATGTGCCCAATACGTGTCCATTGGCATGTCAAGATAAACTATAAGGAGTACTGGCGTGTGAAGGTCTCAATTACGAACTTCAACTACCGCATGAACTATACACAGTGGAATCTAGTTGTTCAACACCCCAACTTTGATAACCTTACCCAGATTTTCAGCTTTAATTACAAGTCATTAACACCTTATGATGGTCTAAGTAAGTTAAACCCTGCCCAATTTACATCTTTACTTCCCCCTGAGTAAATGTGCAATGTTAATAAAGTTTCTGGTTTACAGATGATACAGCCTTGTTATGGGGAGTTAAGTTCTACAATGATTTTCTATCACAAGCGGGCCCTCTTGGCAATGTACAGTCAGAGCTACTTTTCCGGAAAGATACATCAACTTTCACATTTGAAAAGGGATGGGCGTTCCCGAGAAGGATTTATTTTAATGGTGAAAACTGTGTAATGCCCCCTCCAGATGCCTACCCCTGGTTACCGAATGGCGTTTCTCAACAATTTGTGTCCCTCCTTTCTCCTCTCATCACATTAATGGTGTACATGATTGTCTTTTTGGCTTAAATGTAATTAGCCAAAATCTTATAAGGGTATTCGTTCTTCCAACATGGATATCCCATCTGCTTTGGTACTAGACTTGGAAGTCTGGGTTGGAATGAGCAACAAGTAGGTTGGCACTGTATAATGTTACCCGATAAGTCAGCTCTACTCTTCGTATTGATACTGCAATTAATATTCTGTTCTTCTTATCAATCTTGTTTCATAAATATTTTACACACTTCTTCATCCCTAGACATTTATGTGAAAGAAGTTCACAATTTATGTTGCTTTCTTGCTAGTAATGTTCTTATGACTTTTAGATTTAACTTTCCTTGCAAACAGGGGTAAATAGACATGCCATCAAAAAGCAAACAGTCAAATTTGCATTTGCAGCCATGTATTATAAAATTTCGTAATAAATTTGAGCATAAACTACAGATTTAGTTGATTGGTCACACACACAACATGGTTGAAGCTGGACGCGGAATGAATTAACCATGCAGATTTCTGGCTTTATGTGTAAAATTGATTTTATCTGATTGACAGCAATATCAAGACGAGTGAAACTGACATTGTAAAAAATGCAACTGGAATCGTATTGGCAGAATTTGGCAGATGTGGGTAGGCATCTGGTGGGGGTAGCATGCATTCATCACCGTTGAAATAAACTTTCCTAGGAAATGCCCATCCCTGTTTCAGTGTAAAGGTATTTTTGTCTTTCTGAAGAAGCACCTCAGACTGGACGTTTCCCGAAGGCCCAGCTTCCATCAAAAGGTCATTGTAAAACTTCATTCCATAGAACATCCCAGTATCATCTGCAGATCAATGATATATCTGTTGGTAGTGTTCTTAAGAAACGAGGAAGCATTTTGAGTTTTAAGGAGGGACTTACTGACGGATGCATATGCTATAAGAGGCTTGTAATCAAAACTGAAGATCTGGGTGACATTATTGAGATTGGGATGTTGAACAACAAGTGTCCACTGAGTGTAGTTCATCCTGTAGTTAAAATTAGTGACAGCAATCTTAGCACGCCAATAATCTTTGTAGTTGACCTTCACATGCCAGTGAACTCGGACAGGACACATATGATGAGTGCACTGGAGCAGTGGTGTGTTGTCCTTCTTAGGCGTGTTTATTCCTTTCTTGTGGGCTTCTTTTGAGTCACTCCTGCATTTTCATTAACCAAAAGATCCAGGCTAACAGTTAAAATCCTAAGTGATTGTGGTTGGGTTACCATATAATAAAAATGAATTCGCTTACATGATGCAGCTATTCTTGTTCTTGCAACCGCATGCACAAGTTGGGCAAGGAGTAATCGTCTCGTTGTAGAAAGATGAGAATGAAACACAACAACTAGGATGTTTGGAGACAAGGAACTGTGAGTAAGTGCAGGTCACATTCCACGTCACTGCATAAAAAAGGAGTTTACATTATATTTTGTCCTACTTGACCAATCTGACAGATGAAATGCTTGGACCAATGGAGCTTTTTTATGACTAGAGGAGGTTAAAATCATGTATAAAAAAAACCAATTTTTAGGGAAACTTGGAGCAATCGAAGACTTACTAAGAGCTTGTGTTTTTCGCCTACGATCGGGTGTGAAGAATACTGTAGATGGCACGATCTTTGCAGGGCCACAGGTGTAGCCTGGTCCTGGTCCAAGCAAAGTAAAGTTCTTGGGAAGTTTTACTGTTTTGTTTGAGGTGCCAGCAACTCCAACACTCACCTGAAATGCTGAGATAGAACCTGTAGGATCCTGCCCCCAAGCTGCCACTACACCTCCTTTGCAGCAATTGGTGAATTGCTGGTTATAAGGAACTCCAGGAAGCAAGTCCAGAACTGTGGGGGTCTTCTTGCAGCAATGTGGTACGTTTCCCTTGAACTTGGAACAGTCACCTTGTTCCGTTGTTTGAGCCCCCACCATCGACCATATCACTTCTTTCTTTGCCCATGACCACCCTAGAGTCCACCCAGGACTTATGATGTGCCGGTACATTTGAAAGTTGCTCATTGTTACCGTAGCCTAGAAGAATTAGATATTGATTGTTATTATCTTCACATCTTTTTTGTTACGGAATTGCTTCTCTTGTAAACTCATATTTTTAACCAGGTCTGGATCTATGGGAAACCAATGAAGAGAAGGAACAATTCTAACAAATGGTCCGCAAACTCTTTTTCTTGTAGTCTTGTGATATGGATTGAAACGTGGGTACAAGCAACAATCTGAAAGCTAAACAGAGTGGTCTGGAAGGGCTTTACATCTTACTGTTTTTCTTTCCTTTTTGTAGCCCCATCTTTTATTTGTACAGAGTTTTTGATATTATGTTACGTAACTATCCGTACCCGTGTACCAGCAAGGGATAAATTGGGTAGTGTGAGAAAGGCTCCATTAAACTTGTGATTGTTAAATTAATCGTAATCAAGAGCTTAATTAAATGCTAATTAAGAGAAGATTATACGAGGGAAAAAATTTGTTTCCCATATGTATTAAATGCTGACTCTTCCTCTACTTATACAATGCGTGAAAGATAATTAAAATAAAAACAAAGAAACTCTTAGGATATTTACAGCTGGCATTTTTAAGGAATAAGAGGACCGTCCATTTTAGCTCTCTCAACCATGCCGTACACGTGTCCTATTTTATTTTAACAGTGATACAAAAGAAGAATGACAGCTAACGATGGCAAGTAGTACTGCTTACATTTAGTTGAAGATGTACTTGCAAATCTCCTGTTAAAGAGTTCTATGTGCTTCAAATGAAAACAGAAAGAACACCAACCAAATGAAAACGATACTCACCACGTAGCCGTCTGGCGTCCAGGACATTACGTCCCATTTGATAGTTATATTCCCATTAGGATCGAGCGGATCATATGCAGCTACAATCATGAAAAAGAAACAATAATGAATGAAGAGACGGGAGTACATATTCGTGAATAAGATGTACATCGTGATTTCCATGTTTGTATGCTAAGAAAAATGTTTACCAGCATATGGAAGCATTATGAGAGATAGACCAATCAAGAAGATGACCTTCATTTCAGTGAACAAAAGAACTACTGGCTTTCTGCTTCCAAGGAGATTTTCTGAAGTCCGGCTTGTTGCGAACTCCCTAGCAAGGACTTGTGGTTGCAGCACCCACACTTTTGAAGTAGACCAAAACTGAAAGTGATTTCCTGAAGATGTCTCACCTACTGGTAGCTAGATGATTCATGAGATATTTTCATCTCTCTTATCTTTTCTCTTGCTGCATTTTGAAGCAGAAACCTTTGTGAGAAATGATGGGGAAGCAGAGGATTGAAAAAAACAGCTCAACAATCCATCACTGTCAGATTGGTGCTATATCCTCACATGTACAGGACTGACAAGCCTTAGACTTCTTTGTTATCAAGTCTCCTTCTAGGGTCTCCTGAGACCACAAAGTTTACAGTCCCATTTGTCTAGTTTCATACGTTGACATTTTATCTCTTTTGGGTTGGACGAGTAGAACATACTCTTTCACACTCGTCATCTTTGGCAAACTTGTCTCCTTCTTCTTAGTCAATGATAATTGATCACTGATGAATCAGGAACTGCACAATAGCTGCAAATATGTCAAGCAATGGTGGATAAAAAATTAGTTCATCGGGAACTTGATTAATTGATATATTATTCAACTTTCGGCCATCCTTAAATAAATTCGATATTAGACAAAAACATTAACATTCTAAAAAGAGCTTGACTAAGAGCTCTCTCTCTTTTTTTAACGGGAATCCTAAACTGTAATAGATTATTTAATTTAATATAACAATAATACTTAATAGAAATCTCGCTGAGACATAAAGTCTAGAAAGATTTAGTAGAATGCAGCTTTATCTTAATTATTAGAAAGATTGATTTCAAATAATCTGCATGAATACCTTTTGATTTATTTAGTTCAATATAATTCAAAATCCAAATTAGATAACCTTTTGAAAATTAGAAAACTTTTAAACATTATTAATTTAAATAACATATTTGCTAGTCTGAAATCAACTTGCCCTATTTTTTTAACGAGTATTTGTTAGTTATAAAAATTATATCTAATCACACACACATTACTTTTGAAATTAACCATTCTCAAAACTCAAATACTTTTAAATGTTAAATTTGTTCCTTAATTGATAGTAAAAATAAGAATATTTTCTCTGTTTTTTAGGACTATAATCTTAAAAATCTATGGTTGTTTCATTTTGTAGATATTTGTGTTATGCAGCTTTCACTAAAATAAGCATCTGTCAATGCAAAGTGGGTGCGATCTCTCAATCCAAACCTCAATTATTTTCCTTCTAAAAACTTTTTCTTAAGATTTCATCAAATTGAAAATAAGCCTGTTAGGTCTACCCTAAGAAGCTAACCAAAACATCGACTATTCTAAAAAGTCGTGGAGTGAAAATATTTGAATAGTGCTTTGCCTTGTTCAATGATTTCGTCTTGGTCATAGAAGGATCCCTCTTTATAATGTTTTATGCATAAGACTTTTTCTATCAATCTTTATTTGAACGTGATTGACTATATTTCAGATCATACCTAGATCGTTTATGGATGAATCCTAATCTGAATCTTTTAAACTCGACTTCAGCATGACCTTTATATAAAAGTGTTATATTATTACTTTCTTTATTGATTCCTCTTCGCATCTTTCATAATAGAAGATAACAACAAAAGAATTCTTTTAAGAAATATGCAAAAAGATTCAAAACAAATCATTTCTTGCCTTCTGAAATAAAGAAACTCGAGGATACATTTTCAAATTGCGTTTCCCATTACAAACTCATATAGCATCTTTGTCTAAACAAAATCTAAATCTAACTCACAACAATAGGTTTTATTATAATAAAGAAGACAGCTCCAAATCTTATTGTTATGAAAAACAGTAGTTCTTGGATGAGATTGAAAAGTTAGAGCGTATAACAAATTATTAGAACCTAGACAAACAAAAAGAAATAAAAAAAATAGTGAGGGGTGGACTTGAGAAAACAAGGCAACACACAGAAGCAAGAAAACAAGATGACGGTGATAAAGCAAATATATGCAAAAGGGGTGAATTATGTGTATAAAAATTTTTCATAAGTTCTTTCGATTCGTATAATAAACAAATCTTAGTTAAATAAAGACAATAGGTGCTTGTCAGACGATAAAGTCTTTGTAAACGATAGGACCTTGGTAGGCAATAGAAGCCTTTTGTCGAATAGGACCCTGTTTAAATGAAAGAAGCTTACAGAATGATAAATCCTATTAAAACAATTTAAAAACAGAAGACACTTGTTAAAATTAAAAGGAACCTCTTGCAAGTTGAAAACAAAAGGAGCCTCACTATAAGAGTTAAGATATTTAGTGACAACTTTTTTGTGACTATCATTTAGTCACAGATATGAGGTTTTTTGTCATAAAATAATTTATTGACACTATTGTTTGGATTAACTGTTATGATTTTTTTGGTCACTAATGTAATTATAATTGTGACAATTTAGTATCTTTCACAATTAAATTGTCACTATTAATATATTAATAATGTCAAATTTTCTTTTCTCATTAAGTGTTGTCAATAAGAGTGTATGCAAAATGACGTCAAAGTAATTTTGCTGGGAATGAATTGTAATTGTGACAAAACATATATTGGTCACTAATGTTTTCTATTTGTTGTGACAAAACATAATTTCTTCAATAATATTTTTCTCTTGTTGTGACAAAATGATTTACCATCACACGATATTTTACTTTTTGTGATGAAAAATTTTGTTAATAAAAATTCAATTAGTTAGTGTCTACTTAATATTGTCACAAAACAGAACTATCACTATGGTCATTACTATTTGTAATTTAGTGACAAATTTTCTGTGACTAACTATCATTTCATCACAGATATGAGGGTTTTTGTGATAAAACAATTAATTGACACTGTTATTTGGATTAACTGTGATGATTTACTTTTTTGTCACCAATGTAATAGTAATTGTGACAAGTTAGTATCTTTCACAATTAAATTGTCTGTATTAATATATTAATAGTGTCAAAATTTCTTTTATCACTAAGTTTTGTCACTAAAAGAATATGCAATTTGGTGCCAAAGTAATTTTGGTGGGAATGAATTGTAATTGTGACAAAACATATGTTGGTCATTGTGAGATCCCATATCGACTGAAGAGGAGAACGAAGTACGCCTTATAAGGGTACAAACACCTCTCCCCTATAGATGCGTTTTCCTAGGTATGAAAAAGGCAAAACTGTAAGGATCTTGGCCCAATGGTCATCCCAAAGTAAATAATATCTATAGGCGGGTGGTCTGGGTTGTTACAAATGATATCAGGGCCAGTTTTCGACCCTAGTTATGCTAGCAAGGACATTAGGCCCTAAGGGGGCAGATTGTGAGATCCCACTTTGGTTGGAGAAGACAACGAAGTATGCCTTATAAGAGTACGGACACCTCACCCTCATAGATACATTTTTTCATATGCAGGAAGAGCAAAACCAGGAGGGCCTTGGACCGATGGGCACCCTGAAGTTGACAATATCTGTGGATGGGTGGTCTGGGCTGTTACAATCATTAATATTTTCTATTTATTGTGACAAAATATAGTTTGGTCACTAATATTTTTATCTTGTTGTGATGAAATAGTTATCGTCACATGATATTTTACTTTTTGTGACGAAAACTTTTGCCGATAAAAATTCAATTAGTTAGTGTCTACTTACTATTGTCACAAAACGGAACTATCACTATGGTCACTACTATTCGTAATTTTTGTCACAAAGAGTTTTGTTATCATTTGATCATCAACTTTTTGTTACAAAGGTTATTGTTAACATAAACGTAACAAATTAATGATAACTATTTTTTGTTATAATAACATATTAAAATTAACCAATCTAATGGTTAATTTTATCATTATTATACGAATTTTAGGGACTATAAACTACTTGTCACGATTTTTCTGTAATATTAGTATTTGTAAACAAATTTATATATTTTCTTATAAAATATTCAAACTACATATATTGATAATCAAAAAGTAAGATTTTCCATATCAATAGTTATTTGCTAAACATAACTTTGAAATTTCATCAAAATAAAAAATGTTTAAATATAATAAAAATCTTGTTTCAAAATATTAAGCAAAACTATTAACCTATTCAAAATTTAAAAACAAAGGTTTTGCCAATACTCAATCATTGTCATTGTCGCCTTCCTCATCTTCACTTACTAAATTTGTCTCATTATTATTCATAAAAATAAATAATTAAAAATATTAATTTAATTCAAATTTTATTATATCAAAATTGGACTATCAAGTCAAGCCCTGATCATCTTTCAATTAGGCATGGTTTTAAACAAAAATAAATAATGTATGTTATTAGCTAAAAATAAATTACATACATTATTATCATTTTAGTGAATTATGTACGTTATTATCCTAACCATCAAATATTTGACTATAAGTACTACAACAAGGATGAATCTAAAGGAGATGATAACTAAATCCAACAAATAACTTTAAGATTCATCAATAAAAAATAGAGAAGCAATTTAAGTGTGATGAAATAAATAATTGGTATTTATTGAGAGTCTTGGGAATACTTATACTGTTAGGCCTAAGTTAAACATGTCTTTCTGATTGTTATATACTGTTCTAGTTAATAGTATATGATAGTAAAGTTATACTGGGCCTGAAACAACAGAACTTACATAACAAGGTTTTTTGTGTGTCACACATTTCATTTATATTCATTCACATATATAATGAATGTTTAGTGTTTTGTGTGATTAAATCTTTTTCTTTCTCTTCTACTTCAAGTGAAGAGTGACATTTAAGGTGCACCTTGAGCGATGAAGACAATACTTTCATCGGAGACTATGGACATACCCGACGGGGTGAAGGTAAAGGTGAACGCAAAGATTAAATGAGGTAGAGGGTCCCAGAGGGAAACTAGTATGAGATTTTAAGCATCTGATTATTGACTTTCATCTAATGAAGGATGAAGAGACTGCTAAGCGTAAACTGAAGATAGACGTTTGGTTCAGTTCTAGGAAGACCAGCACGGCCATTCAAACTGTCCTCAGCCGCGTTAGGAACCTAATGACAGTTGTAACAAAGGGTTATCTCTACAAGATGAGTTTTGCATATGCCCATTTCCCAATCAACGCATCCATAACCAAGTCTTGTAGATCCATTGAGATACATAACTTCCTTAGTGAAAAGAAGGTTTCTTTCTGTTTGATTCGTTGCTTGCTTTTCACTTTATTATGCCATTATTTATCATTTATTTTTTATTTTATGTTTATTATCGGGCCTTTTGAGGAGTTTCTTGGTTTTCTTTTTCTTTTTTCTATGTGTGTTAGAGAATGCATTATTCATTCAATTATTGGAAATATGAATATGGTTTTGATGGTTGTTTAAGGTGAGAAAAGTGGATATGTTTGAACGGGTTACTTTTGTTTGGTCTAAAAAGGTAAAGGATGAGCTCATACTAGATGGTAGTGACATTGAGCTTGTTTCACGGTCAGCTGCCCTTATTAGTTTAATTGTAATAAATTTTAATTTTGTTGTTGCATTGAATTTGCTTCTTAATATTCCTAACTATATTTTTTTGTATGAATTTTAGGAAAAATTCAATTTCTTAAATTAGGTGCAATTATATGCGATGTAACAAGTTCATGTACAATAAAGAAATTGTCATTATCATTTGCACCAAAGTTATCTCAAGAGCAAAGATTGCTAAAGTGATGTGGAGGAAGGCGATTGACAATGGTCGATTGAGAATAAATGGGAGACTCTTTAAGGTAATTTTAAAATTTAAATATTTTAACTTATTTTGTTAGTTTTTTCTTTTATAAAAATAAATTATTTATCGATATATAAGAGCAAAATAGAAGAAACACAAGTAATAGGAGAAATCAAGAGATGAAATCAGTTTCTGATACAAAGTCGATTGTGTAGATATGGGATGGAAAAGTAAAATTTTATTTACTTAAAATTAAAATTATATTTTCTTTAAAAAATCAAGTTGAAATTAATCATTAATTTTCTTTATCTTTTCTTTATCTTTTTTTAGAAAGATAAGGATTTCAATAAGTAGCCCGATGCTGATAAAGTTTGGAAGGTATTACGACAAAAGCCAAATAAAACTTGGTCTCTTCGAAATGTAGAAGAAATAATGGTATGGAAGTTATAACCAGGAAAATTCACGGATTAAAATCATCAATACCCATTATTTTCCAAAAAGAGCATTTTAGTCTAATAATTTTGGATTACCCAAATTCTATCCAAACAACTTTTGTTTTGACCCGTTTCAGTTCCTATAGACTCCAATCCTAATTCTAGAGCTTTCCATCATATTTTGAAATTATTTGGTAACTTTTTGGTTGCCTAAAAGAATTTTCATATTGAATCTGAAAATTACTAAATGTCACTAAAATCATCCGAATTTCATTCAAAAGTGTCACGTAAATCTCCAAAGTATATTTTGGGGCTTTTAAAGCTCGTTCGGACTCATTTCATAGCTTTTCGGAGATTATGAAAATTTTTTGAGAAAATTTCAGTCGAGTCTAGAACCATCTCTGGTCTATCCGTGATCTCCGTTATAACCTCAATATTACATTTGAATGCTTAAATTACTCGAATATACCATAAATAAAGCATACTTTATAAAATGCATGTATAGCACATTATATAGTACAATAATCAAACTAGGATATTACACAGGAGGCCATCCAACAGGCATTTTAAAGTATTTGACAGTATCATAAGTGCATATATTCTAAACTAATTGAGGAAGAAGTTTGATGATAAAGGAGAATATTACACTTTTAATGGCTATAATGAAAATTCTAAAACCTACATATTGTACAATCCAAAAAAAAAAGGTAATAATCAATAAATACGTAACATTTGATGAGAAAGGCATGTGGAATTATAGTTCACAAAAGAAAAAAAAACAAATTATGATTCCAGTAGTAGATGACGATGATGATGAAGAAGAAGAAGAAGAAGAAGAAGAAGAAGCAGAATAGCAAGTGTCGAATAATTCTCAACCAAGTGTAGTTAGAAGATCTCAAAGACAATGTTAATTTCTAGTAAGATTGTAAGACTATATGCTGGACAATGCTAGAAATCCATCTGATGAGAAGCAACTCAATTATGCTCTCTTCTCAGATTATGATCCATTGACATTTGAAGAAGAAATAAATTATGCTAACTAGATTGAAGCCATGAATGAAGAAATTCATGCCTTTGAGAAAAAAAGATAAATAAAGCTATCAGTTGGAAAAAGCCCATTTGTAGCTCCCCACTCTCATAAGGCATATTCTCGAAGATACCATCGGTATTCGAGAACGTAATCTACGAGAGTGGCATATTAGGATAGTCAATCAGACTCAATACAAATTTTTTTCAAATAACACACGCGTATTACAGAAAACCACTAATCAAAATTTGGGCCCATTTTTCATAAACATCATAATCAAAATTGTTATTACACTCATTGAGCAATCTCATTTACAAATATTTCCAATTTGGAAAGTCATTACAAAATAGAATTATTCAGATACACGTGGTACAATATTTGCAGAATACATTCTTTAGTACAAAAAATGGAAAAAAAAAACTATGCAAACACGAACTGATCCCGACCTTTACCTCTTACTCGAATGCAGTGATTAGACTCCAATTTGTCTAACTGGAGATCTTCTCTAAGCCTGAAAAAAATGTTGCAAATATTGGGTTGAGTTTTGTGAACTCAGTGAGTGGACCATCCTCGATGGCTCACTCAATCACATAACACATCAATTCATGTACTCATAAAATTCAAATAACTTCGTCAATTCAACATATTAAGTCATATACATTTCATA
>JANIIA010000006.1:52947146-52963332 GCA_027478495.1 Erythroxylum alaternifolium | reverse complement strand
TATGTGAAATATTTAAAAATTATTTTTATTTCATATTAAATTATTAATTGTGATTATTATTTATTATTATAATTTTTGGAAACAAGGTTAATGTAAACTTGTAAAGTATACAACATATAACTATATAATATACCAATGGACTATTTTGCAAAATTTATAAAATTTCAGGAAATATTTCATAAATTTAAAAAATTACTCGAAACGATACTCGGTATTGACCGGTACCGATACAATACCGTATCAGAATTTAATCTAGTATGAAGTCCGGTACGGTATTCGCAACTATGAGAATACCTCTCCATTGTTAAATCATCATGCATCCAATAGTCTCCAATTCTTGATCCATGTGTTAGGGAACTGATGAGTGAGGAAGTTGCGATGCATGCGAGGTAACTATTTGGAGTTTCCTGCCTACATTTCTTAGTCAAAACACATCGTCCTCTCCATGATTACATCATCTTCCATTTATACTTAGGGTGACATTTAAGCCTATTTATTTCCTATTACTCCAAGAATGTTGAATTCTTTGCTTCTATATCAGGGTTAAGTGTTCATTTTTTATCCTTTTAAATATCTTGTTGTCCCTATTTCTTCTAAGAAACTCAGATATATGGACTATTTTTCCTTGCTGGAATCAATCGAAAGTATAGCTAAGTTTTGGCAGAACAGACTTTTGTCTGGTGCTGGTAGGTTGTAGTTGATTATGTCTATATTGAGGAAGGTTCATATACGTTGGAGCTCACACCTTGTTCTTCCAAGAAGAGTTATCAAAGAGATTAAGAAGATCACAAGGAACTACTTATAGTTAGGAAAAGCTGAGAATTTAAAAGGGTCCAAAATCAAATGGCAAGATCTATGCCTTCAAAAAGGAGGTGACTGGGGTAAGCTTCTTTGCAAGTCTTTAACTCAACTTTACTTGATAAAAGACTATGGAGGCTTTTTAATGACAAAGAAGCTTTTTGGTCTAAATGAATGCATGAATAATCTATCTAGGACTAGTTTTTGGCAGCTAAGAATCACTGGACAACATTCTTAGTGCTTGGATTAGATCCTCAGACTAAGGGATCAACTATATTCTTCGTTCAAGAGTCTGATAGGGAATGGTGAGCAAATTTGGTTCTGGTTAATTGGTGCAATATAGGACCTTTACATATAAGGGAGGACCTGTCAGCTCTCAATATGAGAATTCCCCACAATGCTAAAGTGAGTGGCATAATATTTGAGAGGAATTGATGTTGTAACTTCATAGGTTCAAGTTGCATCGATGAAAACTTTCCTGCTTACAGTTGAATCTTAATGAAGAGAAAAAAGTTATTTGGGTGAGGGACCCTTCACAAAGGTTCACTAATAAGTCTTACTTTAAATTATTCAGACCAGACTCTCAAAAAGTCTTATGGTTTAATATAATTTAGGCTAATCTCTCTACCCCTAAGGCCTCTTTCACCAGCTGGCCTGTAGTGAGGTAAAGGTTGAAAACTAGGGACAGATGTTATGGCGTTATGGCATCTAGGACACTGTAGAAACTAGATCTTTCAACGTACTTACTCACAGGCTGTTACTGTATTGTGGGAAAAGGAATGGCTAAACATTCTTAAATTTGTTCATGAAACAACAAAAGGTCTAAAACATGTTGCTTGTATCTTCAGAATTGCTTTCTTATTCTGCATTTATGCAAATTTGGTAAGAAAGGAACAACAGACTCCACAGGGGCTTAGCATTAGACAAGTATAAAATATCAAGTAAGACTTTCTTTTGGATTATGGAAATCTTACCTGCAAACAAAGCTCACTGAGAAGCTAGCTCTCAGATGAGCTTAACTGTTACTTAGATTGTTAGTTGTCACTTGTTCTAGCTTGGTGACTATATAGATTTTTGCGTTTAGCTAGTAGACTTCTTATTAGCCAATTTGATGTTTACCCTCAAAAGGGTATGTTCATGATTTCTATACCTTATACTGCGGTACAAGCTTTAAGTTTAGTTAATAAAAATTTTTCAATTTCCAAAAAAAATACTAAAAACAAATTTTAACTTAGTTTCTATTTTGTTATTATAATATAATCAAGTAAAGTAGTCAAAATAAATTGTCATATATTTACAAATTAGTCAAATAAAAATTCGTATTAAAACAATTAAGAAAATTTAGTAAAAGCTCTTGTTTAATAATCTTAATACCATGCTTTTTATATAATTTAAAACAATAAAAATATTTTTTAAAATATAAAAAGAAAAGAGACCCACATTTTCTACCTTTGTTAGTATTAGCATAAATCATTCCACCTCTCAAATTTTTGTTATCGTGAAAGATAACAGGACGATGGATCCTGATAAGATATCCAGGCCCTGTTAATAAACTATAAGCAAAGTGAGTATACGAGCAATTCATGTAACTGCATTTTTAATTTTGACATTCGAAACTTGTAGAACATATAAATCTAATGTTGAAAAATTTTGGTGAAGAGATATTGATCTATTAGTAATTTCAAAATCTTATTTAAGATTTTTTTAGTATTAATTAGCTAATGTTTTCTACTAGTAGAAAGGCGTAGTTGAAGTTGACTGGTGGTTCTAACTTGCAAAAAGTCCATTACATCACCGACTGCTAAAAGTGTGAACTGATGCAAATCTTATGTTACAAAGCAGAAAAAGGGGGCATCAGCAACATATTAACGATTCGGGCAACAATTTCTGAGCCATTTTGATTATTTCCTCAGAGGAAAAGAAAAGATTTTGTCATAGAACCAATATGGTCACGCTTGAGTAAGCTTTTTGCAGCTTCTGGGAAGAAAAATGAGACCTAAACTTTATTCTAAGGTTGCTTTTGTGCCACTTTCTTGCTTTCTACTACTTTGAAAGATCCCAACATGGATGCCTCCGAAGTTATCAACATACTTCAGAACCGGTTCCTGTGATCATACAAGAAATTAGTTGCAAGGTCAAAAATGCCTGTCAATCTTTCATAATGTGTTTGCGTGCTTTACTGTAAATAGAATCCATAAAGCATTAAAAATCAGGCCATGGCTAGATGAGGAAAAGTCACTCATAAGAACAAGTAATTTTGAAGGCTTGTGCCAAGCAAGCAAAAGTGCATCATACACCAATATGATACCACAAAGAACAACAACAGGAAGCTCATAGTAACTCAGGTAATTTCAGTTGTACTTCAAGCATTATTAGGTTACTTCACAATTTGGTTGTCAGCCTACTAACTGCAGCAGTTGCTGATGGACCACAAGCTTGTTAGCCAGTGCCGTTGGCTTAAGAATTGTCATCATAGAACAGAAAATTAGACAAGATAAGCATATACTCATTCCAAACTAAATATGCAAGTCGCTAAGAATAGAGTCTGCAATTTCGAAATGCAATTTTTTTGACACCTTAACTCTTGGAGCACTTACGTGATGCGAGGCCAGCCAAAGACCTCATTTTCCTGCTTCACATTCATGGATTGCCTTTGGCGTTCCACTCCCTCTAGCTGCGATGACAGTTGAAATAAGTCCATGGTAGTGCCATTTTCACAGGAAACATGATTTCTGGAATTTATAAAATGCGAGCCTTGGTAAAGTCCATCTGAGACACCAAAGCTCACCGAAACACTACTATCAGACAGGAGAATGGGGTCCAAGGGACTTCCTTCCACCGAACTCACTGTTGATGAGGAGAAGCTATTTGAAAGAGCAATTGCCGAAATCTGTGAGCTGACTCCTACAAGCTTGTCAGATACTGGACCACCAATGTGATGAGAACTTGTACAATGTTTACTTAATGGATAGGCCATATGAGCTCCTGATAAGTTGTTTGAAGAATTATGAGATTGATATGACAGAAGAGAGAGAGCACAACCAGACTCTGTGATCCCTGAGAATTCGAGGATTGTTGGTGCTGTGTCAAAAGCAGTCAAGCTCTCATTTCCAAAGGAGGCACTCTGGACCAAGGAATGTGAATCAGAAATTTGTCCCCCAAATTCTGGGGAATAATGATTAGTGTTATCACTGAAAACACTTCCTGTTGCAGTATGACGGATGTTGTCACGAAAAAGGGGAAACATGTTATCTAATTTATCAGAAGGCAAAATGGGCTTTGAATGCAAATGCCCATTTGTGATGGGAATTACTGACGGTGAATTGAACTCGGTCCTATCTTCAGCTTTGATGCGTCTACACCATTCATTTGTTCCATATTTTGGAGGATGAAATAGGCCATTGGGAAGTATATCTTGGCAAATAAAAGATGTAGTCGTCAGTGCAGTCCCATGATATTGTCCTCCAAGGAGCCCTGCACAAATGTTTAGGAAAATATATGACCATACCAGTTGGCAACAAGACAGTAATCAACAATTTTGAGGAAAGAAATCTTCAAATGTAAGTGCTGCGCTACCCATGATGAGAAGTTAAGCTTTTAACTAGGAAGTAAAAGATGCTGCACTTGGAAGTTAAGCTTTTAACAGTCCAAGACAAATTACTAGATCCAATGCAAGGAAATTAACATAAGAGAACTGCTCATGCAATACGCACATATATGCACACCGACTGTTATTCTTCCTATATGAATCTCACACTGGCTGAGTACATCAAATTACAGCAAATACTCAAAATTTTAGCACTGTCAAGTGAGGCTAATGATGATGAAGACAGATCAAGAGTTTTTAAACTGTTATTCTTCCTATATGAATCTCACACTGGAAGAGGACATCGAATTACAGCAAATACTCAAAATTTTAGCACTGTCAAGTGAGGCTAATGATGATGAAGACAGATCAAGAGTTTTAAAACTGTTATTCTTCCTATAGAATCTCACACTGGATGAGTACATCAAATTACAGAAAATACTCAAAATTTTAGCACTGTCAAGTGAGGCTTATGATGATGAAGACAGATCAAGAGTTTTTAATTTTTCCACCATACGTAAAAGGGCTTTTATATTCTCTCCTACCATCCAGTGAGCTGCATACTTTTAAGTACAAGATGTCCTGTAAAGATTGAATTGTATGGTTAATGCCCAAAATGGATAATGAACAGGGGAAATCTACAAAGGCTCAAGAATTGCAAATTTTCAGTATCTTGCTTGAACAAAGAATAGCAAGTCAAAGTACCCACATACACCAATAAAGCACTAGACATTAGCCAGATAGAAAAACATCTTCAGAGGGACTCGACTATATCTTTTGAATCCTTTATCTAGATCAAGGTTTGAGTATCTTCTGTAATTCCCACTGGAACTAATACTCACTTACCTCCAAAGGGGTTTTAGTACATCTCTTTTACCTAAAACATAATTCTTATATTAGCTTCCAGATAAATGGAGGAGGTCAAACAGGATAAAAATGTTGCATTTGTGCAGAAGTAGCACCTTAAATAATAAGCAATGATCTCTCATCCTAAGTTTTAGCTTGACATAAATCATGTTCAAATAACCTTAAGGAGTCTTTGAGAACAAGATTCAATTTTCCAACCAAATTAAACCTTCTTAAAAGTCGGGAAGCTCATTTAGGAAACACTTGCCATACAAGAAACCAGAGGGACTATATTAATGCATATGTTCTACCGTTGAACGAATGAAGTGGTCTTCCAGTTCTTCCATAGTGAATACCAACTTGAGGCTTTCTTCGGCGCTCATTGTGGCCTGCAAGGCGTTTACGACAGCTGCGCTTACCATCATCAAATTCAGCCAGCAAATGAAACCTGGGAAAGCTACCATCATTAAAAGCTAGTATATTTTATAGCGGCTACATGACTCAAAACATTTGAACATCCAAAAGTCTATGTTCAATTTGTACTATTAAATACACCTCTGCAATTGAACTTCAAGAAGATTAAATTTAGGAAGTCTATAATATATTCAGATTAGAAAATAAAGACTCAAGCTAACTAGAGGTAATAATCAAAATAACTATAACATAACTGTTAAGATGCAGAAGGTTAAAAAAGAAAGGGCAGATGGCAGGATGAGTGATGAAGAAAGGGGTGAACCTCCAATTTCAAAGACATAGATTGGGGGAATTCAACTTATATAACTTCCTAAATTTTGGTATTGTAAGTGAAATCCAACAAACCTGCTACATTGTTGACAGAATCTCTGTTCAATTCCATTCACAATGACTTTTGAAGTCTTGGTGTGAGATTCACAAACTTTGTGCCTCTTATGGTACTCTTTTGAGGAGGTGAGATCCTTGTTACATCCATACACTTGACAACATGCAGCCTGGGAGCTTGCTCGAAGACGCATTCCCTTAGAAGGTGTTAAAGGTTTTAAAGGTGCAGATGACTCGGAGGAAGAAGCAATAGTTGCTCCTACAGGAATTCTGGAATTCTGGGAATCTTTTAGATCACCCAACCTCCCCAACTTCAAATCAATAAACGAACAATCACTGTTGTTAGAGGTCGTTGTTGAGCTAGAAAACTTGTAAGTGGAGTCATCTTCTAATGAAAGTGCATTTGTTTTAGCCCCAAAAGGGTTCATCATTTTCCCGCAATCAACCTTACTCCTTAAAGCATCCTGCGGTGAATCGTTATGTACTTTTTCAATACTTGATTCCTAAATTCCCCAAAACCTTTCACTTTGATGAGCGTTGACCTGAGATCAACAATTTTCCAGATGCTGCGTCCAGTTTCTGAACCCCAAACGATCAACGCAATTTGTATACTTCAAGAAGAATTGAGGAATAAAATGTTTCTTTGACTAATTCAACAAAATTACAGTTTCTGAGATTAAAGGATGAGGACATTTCAATTCATGGAAACTCCCGCTTAACAATTTCTCTGCTCCGAAAGGGAAAAACAAAGTTTAACTCGATTTTTTTCAGACTACTGTTTGAAAAATCACGTTGAGCACTATATAGACTAACCATAATTCCACCAAGAAGCTTCTTAGAAGTCTTTAGTAGGATGTTAACCCAGTGTTTGACATATCAAAAGCTTCAAAAGAAGAAGAAAAAAGGGCATCAAAGATTATTCAACACCAATAAATAAAAGAAAAACAGCATATTAGTAAACACCAGACAGATTAAGAACTCGTGTATCTTTAACCCAGAAAATTGAGAAGACTCTCCCATCATCAGAAAGGCTAATTCAGGCCAAGGAGATAAAGAGCAAAGCAATGCATGAACAGTACAGTACAGACACCGATAAAGACAGCCATTTTCTGGTCAGAAAGCAATGCTTTAAAAGCTATGCAAATGATATGAGAGAGACAGAGAGAAAGGAGCTTGCTTTACCAGCTTTAGAAAGTAGTGAAATTGTAAATGAGGTGTGAGACAGACCCAACTCACTGAAAATGATTTACTTGTCTCAAACTTCATTGAAACAGAGAAGAAATCTGTGGCTAAGAGAGACGGAGAAAAAGACACTGATATTGGAGATAGATTCTCTCACCTTCTTTCGCTTTGAACAGTAATGAGGTTAGTCACCATCTGCCGCCTGCTTCACAAGCAGACATCATCGTTAACATTAATTTACCGTACAGGATATGTAGCAAAATGCCTATAGCTTGCATGTGATTATTTAGTTAACAACTTGGAGATAAAGAAATAAAGAATGAACATACTATTCTAACTTCTTGTAGTTCCAACATAACCACCATATATACAAATTATATCTGAAAACATTAGTGTTGTAATAATGTCTTTTTGTAGGAAAGCAACGAGAATCATTTTAACTTCTTGGGTAAGAAGCAAGAAAATCGCAAGAGAATGTTCCGCAGAACATCTAAAACAAGATTTGTAAAGGACAAAGAAAACAACCTAACACAAATCATTCAAATTCCAAACCACAACGTCGTGTAATGGGAGCAGTTGCGGAGTGAAGAAGAGACAATACGCAGTCAACGCCCTCAATTATTAGACACTCTCCTCATAATGCGAAAAGAAATTCTCACCTATTACTACAAAAAACGAACGCGTGTTCTCCACACGTGGGCACTGCAACCACCACGGGTTAGCCAATAAATCATCCTTGACATGTCAGCTCTGCTGAAAGAAATTAACTTTTTTCGCTGTTTATCGTAAAACTTCAGGCGACTTTTATTCTTCTTCGTATTTAGAGAAATTTGAGTAGTTTATTTAAAGCCATTTTAAATAATTTATCATTTTAACTTTTAGAGTATTTAAAGTCTTAATACTAATTTATCATCAGCAATAAAAAAAAATTTTAAATTATAGTCATGAGTCGTTCCTAACGTTTTATAGTCAGGGCAAAATAAAATAAATGTCTTTATAAAATAAAAAATAAGCCCTAGTTAATCTCATTTTATTTTTTATAAAGGTTAAAAATAAACTTTATTTTATTTCATTTTACTTTTTAAGATTAATAAGAGTAATTTATATTTTACCCCATTTTATTTTTTACGAAAATTAAAAATGAGCTATATTTTTTTCTTCAAAAAAATAGTCTAAATAGGTATCCTTTCTGTCCTTTTTCAGGGTCGAGCTTGCTTATGGTGTGGGTAAGTTTGGGGGAAGAAAAGGGATGAGGTCAATTCTGTCACTTACCCAGTTTCAACTTTATGCCAGTAGATATTGATAAAAGTGGACGAATGAGATCTGCTGATACAGATACAGAGTTAGAATTAGGTAACTGGCACAACAGATTTCTTCTAAAAAAAAAGGCAGTATTAAAAAATAGTTAGGCCGTCACTATTATTTAAGCCGAACATAGACGGTTCTAACACTGTCATATTAGATTACAAAGAAATAAGTCAATTGATAAAACTCTAATTAATCAAACTTAATTCTAACACTATCATAATTCTGATAATTATAGTCAAATACAGTTGAAAATCGTTGCATCAAGTAGTAACAAAGCCAACTCCAAATGTAATTTGTAATTTAAAATTTTAATCACTATTTTTTTATCGATTAGACATTCAAAAGAAAAAAAGTTACGGTAGAAGCACCAGTATACACAACCGTAGTAATTAAACGGGCAGTAATAGAATATAGAAGAAGTTGTGGCGATGTGTATGTACGGGAAGAAGACGCCTGCGATGACAAACTGCATGGTGGTGGATGTTGGATATTTTTTTGCCCTTTTTTGTAAGTTGGACAATATTTATATTGTATTATTTGGTTTTTAAATAAATTATCAGTTAAGTTACATAAATTGATCTAGATAAAGATAATAAAGTAGCTCAATAAATGCTCTAAATCAATGGGTCGAAGTCTGAGTAGAAAATAGATCTCGATTGGACCCATATCAATCTTGTGATGGAGAAGCCCGATATAAAAGCTATATATACTTATCAATCGTAAGCATAAGGATTCTTTGACCAGTTAAGAGAACTTACGTTTTGAGAAAACTATAGAAAGGCATTAGCCGAGTCTCGGGGAACTTTTGCTGTGAAGGTCCTGGGTGATTGGAGCTTATTTTGGCCTTAGAAACTGCTTCGGAAGCTCGGATGAAATCGAAATCAGGTAATCCACATTTTCTTTACTTTTAACCCTTTCATGTACGATCTAGAACACGTAATAAGGTCTATATTACATGCTACATGTAGCATCAAAGCAATTGCATGATCGAGTTGTCGAAAGCAAATGTTTTTTGGTTTCCATCCAGTATGGTTTTCCTCAGTTTTTGATTCGTTTTTTGGTTTTTTTGCCTATATGATTACGTCAAAGTAGTATACATAAGGTTATCTATAAAAAATGGGTCGAAAATGGGCCAAAAAGGGCAAAAAAGGGGCTTTGGGGCTACCGACAATTGCCTCTGACATCGAAGGGTAATGCACAATCAGCACGCGCCCGATGGTGCTACAGTATCGGCAGATTGGTGATACGCACACGCCAATGGCACATGGCCAAGTGGCACCACGCATCAGAGGACGCGTGTGACGCGTGCAACATACGAGCCCCACCTGGCCCACATTACCAAGAGCGAGGGACGACTGGCACGTACAATGCACCCGCCACATCCCTGTTGACACGTGGATCACTAAGATGGAGACACGTGGCGATGCGTGTACAGTGACCGCGCATTTGCACGTGGCTGTGCATGCGTGCTACACGCTGCTGACACTGGGTTGATGTCAGCCGTACGGAGAGCTACAGTAATTTAAAAAAACATAAAAAAACTTCAGATTTCTGTAAGGGTGCCCCAGGGTGTTTTGGGCCAGTTTTCGGGTCCGAAAAATTCATAAAGTGAAAATTTCCGTTTTATGGGTTTATTACATTAGTAATAAACTAAAATTTAATTCTGGAAAAACGAATTAAGGTGTTCTGAATCCGATTTCGAGTGAATTTTCATGCTTCGGACATCACATGAGAGAAATACTTCAAGTTTGTCCCGAGGTATTTTGGGTCAGTTTCCTGGTCCAGGAAATTTATAAAGTGAAAATTTCCATTTTTCTAGGTTTATTGCATTAGTAATAAATTAAAGTTTAACTCCAAAAAAAGGAATTAAGGTGCTCTGAATCTGATTTCGAGTAAATTTTCATGCTTCGGATATCACCTGAGGGAGATACTTCAAAATTTTGTGTCTCGAGTCTCATGTTTAGTGTTCGGGATTGCATGATAGTTACTCGGAAAAGGAAATGAGACATTCTGAAGCCATTTTGAGTGAAGTTTCATGCAACGAACTTGCCATAAGGGAGATACATGAGGTTCTAGTGTCTCGGGTGGTTAGTTCAGTATCCAGTATTGAACGATAGCTACTCTAATGAAATTTTTCTTTTACAAAAATCTCAAATGAAGTTTTTAGAGAATATCTTCAGCACGAGTGTGTGACAATAAGACTATGCATTCAGGTTTTTGCATTTATTGAAATTACATTGTCACATACCATATGCCCATAAAGAATATGAGGATAACATAAAGATGTATCCCTTGTGTTTGTGGACTTTTTGAGTGTTGATGAAAATGTAGTCACCAAAGTGACCTTTCAAGTCAGTATTTTGAATTGTTCTGCTTGCATATAAAAGGATGTCTCTGATTTTATATTTGGTTATTCTGCCCAAAGGTGTTAGCCTTACATAACATTTTGAGATGTTTATAAAGGCATTAGAAGGAGGAAAGTTGTTGCTCAAGTGATCTAATCTCCCAAAGGTGGTAGTGTTATGAGAGTTGATGGTTTGTACTCTGATCGCTTTTTTGTAGAGGTCTAATTACATATATTATGTATTCAGCCCAAAGGTGTTTCATAATATGTGTGATCGGATTTTCAGTAAAGATACTATTTAATGGCTTTCAGTATTGTTGTTGTCCTGCATTTGTGTTGATCTAATCAAAGTTACAATAGAGTCACCTTTTCGGTCAATAAAATTAGTGTCGTCGTTAAAACCCTGACTGGTTTCAATACAAAGAAGAGAACAAAGGATGTATTGAATGCTATGGAGATAACTAAGGTTGATATGGCCATAAGGTAGGATAGGTCATCTCCACCTACATCCACGAGCTCAAAAGCTCATAAAGCAGCCTATGAAGCCTGTGATCAGTCTAACAGATTATGTCTTATGACCATTAAGAAATCCATACCTAACCATCTACTTAGTGAACTTCCGAACACAAACATAGCGAAGTAATTTCTTAGTAATGTCTCCTAGAAGTACACAGTCCCACCTAATGTTGAGACAAGTGCCTTGATTAAAGAATTATTCTCCATAAGGTATACGGGAGAAAGGGGAGTAAAGGAGTACATATTAAGAATGATCTATCTTCACAGTAGATTGAAGGTGCTGCACATTCCTCTTGCTGATGTTTTCGTAATTCACCAGACTCTGAATACACTCCCTCCAGAGTTTAGTAATCTGGTGATGACATATTATTTGCAGGATAAGAAATGGGACTTCAATGCTTTGATTGCCCATTGCATTGCTGAGGAGGAGACACTCAAGCTTGTTACTCCTACAGCCCTCGATGCAACTAAATAGAACGCAAAGATGAAATCCAATAAGATCAAAGGTAGAAAGACTAAATCTTCTCCATATAATGATGCTGGTTAATTCAATACTGGTAAAGGTCCTAAGGATATAAGGTAACCAGCAGTATGAGGTATAAAAAGGAAAGACGGTGACCATCAGATAACTCCTTGGCTTGTTAACTTATGAATCTGATTTGCGACAGTCGCATTTTTTACTTGGTGACTATAAAGTGGGGTATTTGATCAAGGTGCTTCCACAATGCAAGGGTTCATATCCAGGATAAAGCCAAATATAGAGAAAGAGGAACTGATGGTTGAAAGTGATGAACAAGTGGAAGTAATATCTATAAGGGATGTATGTACTGAATCGTATTGCAAGGTTCATTTTGGTTTCTTACACGACAAATTTTATATGTGATCTTTGGATCACTTTTAGACAAAAACGGTTGACGTTTTGTATTTAGTGCTTCTGTTGTATAGTTGTGTTTAATCAAAACATGATGGTATAATTTTCTTGTCATATGGTTTGTATAAAATATGTCTTACCCAGAATTAGATATATATTCTTCTTCGTATCTTGCTAAACAAGTCATGCAATGAAAGACCCTGATGAATGAAAAGTCATACATAGTGTGGCATAGAAGTTTAAGCCACATATCCAGAGCTGGGTTAAGAGATTGATTAAGGAAAGCATTCTCTCAATTCTAAATTATGATGATCTGGAAACATATGTTGACTATTACAGGGTAAGTTGACTGAAATAAGGATAAAGAGGTCAACTTGTGTTTATGACTTATTGAGTCTGATACATACGGATATCAAAAGACCTTATACAGTTGTATTATGAAATTCCAAATGTAATCTAACATTTGTTGATGATTATTCCCATTATAGTTGTGTGTTCTTGCTTAAAGAATGAAGGTTGAAAACCAATTAGAAAAATCCATTCAAAGAGTCAGATTTGACTGTGGAGAAGAATATCATTGCAAACATGGTGTTTAAGGACTTGAAAAGGTCCATTTGCCAGATATATGGAATCGGTTGGGATAGTGACTTGATTCACTATACCGAGTAGTCTTGAGCAAAATGGTGTGTTGTCGAAAGGCATAACCGCACCCTAAAGGACTTGAAGAAGTCAATGTAGAACAATATTAATCTACTTGATTGTCTAGAAGTGTGAAAATCCAACCTTGCACACATTCATATATAAGGCTGCCTTATCGAAGTGGTATAATCCTTAAAAAAATTGCATGCTCATTATGCTCATTGCTATTTAGTAAGATATCCTAACCACTCTAAAGGCTACAGATCTTACTGTAGGGAAGGAGGGACCAGAATAGTAGGATCATAAATAGCTAAGTTTTTGGAATACGATGTCATAATGATGGTGGGCCCTTTGACCCTTCAGATGATAACATGGTGGATACTACATTTATTAAGTACCTGCCACTCATACAGTTAGATCCGATGGATCTAGGTCTTTGTACCATCCCTGTACAAGAACAAGAACTCATACCTGTATACACAGAGGTTTTTGGGGGTACAAGATCTAATACAATTATGAAGATCTGCCAGAGTGAGATAACCTGTTATCCCATCTAATTACATAGTCTATTAGGTGAATAGGACTATGAAATTAGACATATTACGGATCCAATTACTTCTACAGAAGTTATTTCTGTACCACTTGTAGAATTATTGTGGGTTATAATGACTAATGAGATGCAAGTCAAGAAGCATAGTAAGGTCTAGGAGTAAGTTAATTTTGTAGCAGAACTGCAAAACCGTCAGTTGTGAATGAAGTTTAAGACCTAAAGGATTTTAAGATAAAGTTCAACGATTTATGGACTCGCTCAATTTCTTGATGATTTACTCAAGGAAAAATGTTGACTTTGATGTTATTTTTTCTCTCGTATCCTTGAAGGATACATTTTGAGTAATTATAGCAATTGTAGCTCATGGTGATAAAAAGTTACATCAGATAGTTGTCAAAACTACTTTCTTAAATAAAGACCTTTATAAAGTAGTCTATATGGTACAACCTGAAGGATTTTAGGATTCAGATGAAACTGATGTGGTTTGTGTGTTATGCAGATCAATATATGATTTATATTAAACCGCCTGAAAGTAATACCTTACATTTGATGAGATTATTACCTCTTTCAGCTTCAAGAAAAATAAAGTTAAAAAGATGCTTATACTATGAGGTCAGGGGGAGTAAAATTATCTTCCTATTACTGCATGAAGATGATATATTACTCACGTCAAATTAATTAATCGTGTTATATAAAGTTAAGCAACTTTTGGTCAAGTAATTTGATATAAAGGAACTTGACATAGCATCTTTTGTCCTAGGTATTGAGATTCACCAGGACATATCTTAACTCTCATCATACCTTTCACAAAGTGCATACATTGAGTATATGTTACAAAGATTTAATACGATTAACTGTAAACCTGTCGTAGCACTTATATCTCATAGTGAGAGATAATCTTTGGCACAGTATCCAAAGAATAAAGTAAAGAGAAAAGTTATGAGGAATGTTCTGTATTCTAGTACGGTTGATAGCATGATTAATATCGGCTATGTACTAGGCAGGATATTGCATTTACTGTTTGACTATTTGGTCAATATATGGTTAACCCAGATGTAGACCATTGAAATATAGTCAAGCGAGTGTTGAGATATTAAAGGGAATCAAGGATTATGTGTTCACATATAAAAGAGTCAACAGACTAAACATCGTAGGGAATCAAGATTCAAATTAAGCTATGTGTTCGGATGATCGAAAGTTCACTTAAGGTTACAGTTTTTTTTAAGTTAGCAGATGGTACAATGTTGTGGAAGAGTGTTAATTAGACACGAGTGACTTCCTCAACCATGCATGCATAGTGCATGCTATAGGGTTGCTTCACACACGGTTTGGCTCAGAAATTTAATTTTTCAGTTGTTTGTGGTTAATTCAGTGGCTAGACCCATTCGGTTGTAATGTGATAATCAAGCTTCTACGTTGTTTAATAATAACATTGAATATCATAGGGTCTTAGCATTTTAAGGTCAAGTATTTGACCATAAAGTAGTTGACACGAAAAGGTGACATTAAGGTTTGGAGCATTTAAAAACTGAGGAGCTATAAGTCGATTCTTTAATTGAAGGACTTTGCCCACTTGTGTTTGGAATACAAATATACAATATGAGTGTTTTGAAGTCCTTAGACACTGCTAGTTAGGGAATCGTTATGTTTGCTTCATGTACAATTGTACGTTTTGACATATTATGACGGTATAATGGTTCATCAATAAAAATGATTATTGTTTATCCTCAGTAATACGTGTTATTATACATTGTCATAATACGTATGGAAGTCTTAAGATTTGTGTCAATCTTAAGCATTTAAAGGTCATTGGGCATATATACAGATTGACCTTAAGCCTATGTCATTTAGACGCATACAGTTTTATACGGATATCCTTAAAGTTTCACATGACATAGTGAGATATAAGTTTCTGATCCCATAAAGGTTCTCTAATGCAGTTTAACATTCAATTGGAGAACATAAAGGTTTTCTCTAACACTGTTTAGCATTTGGTGAGAGGAAACAAGTTTTTTCTAATGTTATTTAGTATTCGGTGAGAGAAACAAGATTTCTCTAATGCAATTTAGCATATGCGATTTAGCATAAAGTTGGAGAAATTGATGCCTACAAATTAAGATGATAAAATTTAGATCATACAGGTATCATCCTAGTTTGCCAGACTCTATTTTCCCATTCATGTTAGTAAGGTATTAGATATTTGTGATTATATTGGACCGATGTCACTCATGACACATGTGTTTAATATTTTTCGGTATCAAAAACCTTGCAGAATGGAATGTTAGACTTTCATTACCTTTGGATCAAATGTTTTAAATTTTTAAAATTTCGTACCAATACAACAGCGTGACTTAACCAAGTTTTCAAACTATTTTTAAACTTAAGTAAAAAAACCGCAATTAATGATTGTCTAAGGGGGAGAATATTGGACAATTTTGTCTTTTTCCTATTATATGGACAACTATTAATTGTAAGTTTTGGCTTTTTAATAAATTATCGGTTAAATTACGTAATTTGATCTAGATAAGAGTAATAAAGTGACTTAATAAATGATCTAATCAATGGGTCAAGGTTCAGGGAAACAATAGATCCCGATTAGTGTGGATTGGACCCATTTAGGCTTGTGATGAGGAAGCCCGATATGGAAGCTATATATAACGGTTAAGGTCTCCTACAATTGCTCATATAATCTGTAAGCATACAGATCTTCTGACCCGTTAAGAGCTCTTATGTTTTGACAAAACTGTA
>JANIIA010000006.1:52934982-52947046 GCA_027478495.1 Erythroxylum alaternifolium | reverse complement strand
TTCGGTGAGAGAAAATATGATTTCTCTACTGTAGTTTAGCACTGCAGTTTAGCATAAAGTTGAAAAAATTAAGACCTAAAAACGAAGATGATATAATTTAGATCATACATGTATCATCTTAGTTTGCCACACTCCATTTTTCCATTCAGGTTAGTGAGGTATTAGATATGCATGATTGTATTGGATTTGTGTCGCACATGACACATGCATTTGATACTTTTCGGTATCGAAAGCCTTGTAGGACGGAATGATGTACTTTTGTTTTTCTTTGGATCAAATATTTTGTTTTTAAACTTAGTCGACTAATACAATAGCGTAGCGTAATCGACTTTTTAAAAATGTTTTTAAACTTGAGTCAAAACTGCAATTAAGTATTGTCCAATGAGAGAATATTGGACATTTTTGTCATTTCTCATAAAGTTGGACAACATTTAAATTGCATTATTTGGTTTTTTAATAAATTATCAGTTAAGTTACGTAATTTGATCCGGATAAAAATAATAAAGAGGCCTAATAAATGATTTAAATCAATTGATCAAAATTTGGGTGAAAAATAGATCCTGATTAGTATGGACCGGACCCATATCGGTCTTATAATGGGGAAGCCCGATATGGAAGCTATCCATAAAGGTTAAGGTCTCCTACAATTGCTCATATCAATCGTAAGCATAAGGATTCTCTAATTCGTTAAGAGAGCTTACATTTTGAGAAAACTGTAGAAAGACGTTAACTGAGTCTCAGGGAACATTTGCTATGAAGGTCTTGGGTGATTAGAGCTCGTTTTGGCCTCGAAAATTGCTTCGAAAGCTCGGATGAAACTGAAATCAGGTATTTCGCATTTCCTTCATTTTTAACCCTTTCATGTACGATTCGGAACACATAATAAGGTCTAGGTTACATGTTAAGTGTTACAGTGGATGCTGCAGTGGCTTTTCAGTACATTCTTGGGCTACAAGCTAGAGAAGAAAAGAGGAAGACGGGAGGTGAAGGAAGACTATGTAGCTTCGTTTGTTTAGGTACAAACTACAATATGAGAGAAAGAAGTAGAAAGTAGACGGTAGTATATTGTCTTATTTGATTGGAGTTTCACGTGAGTTGGCTGTGTAATTCATGAGTGTGAGAAAAATCTTGCAGCTACCTTTTCCAAATGTCTTCATTGTTGATTAGGAGTTTAATGAGCTGTGGTAGTTATCTATTAGTGCTTGCATAATTTGGCTGGGTGTTTATTGAGTTAAGTGGGTAGTTTTTTCTAAGTTTATGGATATTATCTGCAGCTGTATATTCCTTTGTTTTTGAATAACCATTGAGTACTGCAAAGTTGTTCTTTGTATGTGACTTTTGTTGGGTATTCTCTATCTCTCTTCAACAATAGCAGTAGGTTGTGGAGAAGGTTAAAAGCATTGACTTTTGCAGCTGAGTTTTGCTGATATGTGCGTGAATCTTTGGTGGTTGTTTTATTGTTCATGAGGTGTTAGTTTTGTCACTTCTGATTGTAAGTTGTGGTGTGAGAAAATTCTTGCAGCTGCTATTCATGGTCAATAGTGTGATATTTGTTGAGTGGATTGCGTATGTTTCTGGTGGCTGTCGATAGTGATGTTTGTGTACGAAAAATTCCAGTAGTCATTGTAAATTTTGCAGCTCTGATGTTTACAATGTTTTGGCAGAGAAAAGTTTATGTTTCTTGGTGAACAACTTTTCGATCTGTCATTGAAGGAGCTGAATTAATTAGGGAAGTTGTTTTTCTTATCTCAAGTATATTCGTTTATGTTTGTTATTATTTTAATTACTTGTGTTGTTCGTTTATTATCTTTATTGTTAAAAGTTGTTGAGAAAAATCCTCTGTTAAGGTTAGTACAAAGCAGTCACACTATTAGGTTTGAATTACTTTCACGAATAGTGAAGATGGGTGATAGTATCAAGAGTTGAGTGAGTTAGTTTTGTAAAATCTTGAATAAAACTATTGTTGTATCATAAGTGAAAGTAATTAAAATAGGTGAAGGCCCCGTAGATATAGGCAAGGTGTGTTGAACTATATTACCAAATGTCAGGTGTTGATTTGTTTATCTTGTGTTTAATTTTTCTGTTTTTAATTGTACTAGATTTTGCGAAACTATACCCCTTCCGAAACTTTCACTTACTTTGAATTGAGAAATTCCTTGTTGAAGATAAGACATCAACTTCACCTTCAAGCTCAAATCAAATGATCGCAATCTTACACTACAGTTTAAACTATATATTACGAAAATTTTATACGAGTATATATATATACATACGTGCCTAATATATGAGTTTATATATAAATATATACGTCCAATATATATATGTCTCATTGAACCACACACTTTTACTTCGACGATCACTCAATTCCATCATGTTCAAGGGTAAAACAATTTCCATGGTGGTCAAATTGATCATCGAAGTAAAAGTGTGTGGTTATATATATATATAGGCGCGTGGAAATAATTGTTTAGTGAACTTTCTTTGATAAGTGAGAAGCATAACCACCATGCATATTGTTTTACCCTTGAACATGATCGATGGAATTGAGTGATCATCGAAGTAAAAGTGTGTGGTTCAATGAGAAGTTAATACCATCAGTAGCCCTATGTTTTGTTTGCATATAGGCATACATGTGTATATATATAGATAAATGCAAGCCAGCTAGTAGCCAATGTAACGCCATACGATGACCTTTCTCTTTCGGTGTGAATAGGTAAACCTACAAGCTTTAACTGTTACTTAGTTGTTTATGGCTCCAGGAACTTTGGACCCATAAAAAATCTATCTTCTCCATTGACGGAAGTTCGATTGAATTATTGGGTGCGAGAGAGCTCTCTCGGTTCTCTCTGTCTTCTTGTCCCATACTTGTAGGGTCCAATGACAGACATTAATTTCAAGCAATTTAAAGCTGTACCATGTAGTTGAAACAACTTTTGACTTTTCTTAAAAGGAGGCATGCAAAAGAACATTCATATACATGTGGTTTCTTTTCGTAGCCACATATTCTCTAACATTTTCTCAGATGATTAGTGAAATATGACACAATTCACATGGGAACATTAGTGACGTTTAAAGGAGTAGGAGGTACTAACCTGCAGGATGAAAGAAGGTGATTAATTGGGAGCCTCGCAATTAATTTATATTGGTCCTTTAAAGAATGATCATAACAATTTCTTAATGATCGTAATATTATTTGAAAGAGTAAGTACTCAAGTGTTTATCTAGATTGCTTTTCGGGGCAACTATGGGTGCGTCCAAAAACATATTTTCACCAGGAAAAAAAAAACTCCTTTCATATATTGTTCAATTATTAATTTCAAAAAGATCGAGGTTATGAACGGCACCATCTCATAACTATAATTTGGTAGACCCATCCCTTACATTCATTTTTCAAATCAAAGTTTGAGAAAAGGTGCTTTTAGTATGCGTAATGATACATTTAATATTTTGGCATTATATATGTAGCTTGTCTTTTTGTAACGTGTATTTTTTATCTTTTAGTATCTTGTATTTTTGTTAGATGTCTTATTGTGTATTCATTTAATAATTTTTACACCCTCCAATTCATCTTTCATTTTGTAAGACTTGTCGAGAATCACGTTGTGTAATTGTTTTTAGAAATTACAAATCACAAAAAATGTAATAAGGCAAAATATATTAATCTTTATAGGATTATTACATATTCATCAGAACATTGTTTTATTTTTGAAAGTTTAGCAATTGGTTGGACAACGTAAACGGGAGTTTTATTTAGCAATTAAGAAATCTAAACTATCGGTGCTACATGGGTGTCGTAAAGTGGATTCTATCAAACGCGAAACTACATATATAAAGTGGGAGGACGGCTAAGGATACACAAGGATAAGGTAATTGGCAATCTCTACTTTATCTGTATAGGTCCCCATTTTGCATGCACAAGTCTCTTTCAGGACTGTAAAATTGTTGTATGTGTCCTGCTTGAGTGATAATAGAGAAAGGATAAACAGTTGAATGGCTAGGGGAAGAAAGAAGCCAATTTCTCAAGTAAAAGTGGACCACATAAGCAACTTGTGTCCAACGTTGAAGATGGGACCAAGCCCAAAGATAGCGCCAGCAAACTTTTGTTGCTTTCGTGACCCGTTATGCGGGGATAAGATAAAGATCTCTCGTTTGAAGTAGGTGGGACTTAATTAGTTTTAATTCTTCACTTATAATTTATTTTTGTAGAAAATTTTAAGTTCGAGTCATCACAAAAAAAGAAAGTGGAAAATTTTCTCTGGTGATAATCTTCTGACTCCTGAGCATGCTTTTTGGTCGGATCAATTGTGGACATCTTGCTTCTAACGACAGTGCGAGAATTAGAACTACTGGAGAACTTGATACTGAGCAGGGACAGATCAACCAGTAACTAACTAATCAGTGTGTGATGACTCTTTGTGCACAGAAGTATACAAGCTACGTAAGAATTTGAGGAACCTTGAGATTTTAAATTTACCTCTTCTAAGACTCTTGAAGTAAGGTCTTAAGAACTTGAGATTAGTCCAATAAAACTGAAATAATAATGTATATAAAAAAAGATAAGATGTATCATGTCATTTTCTCAATTTTGTGTTAGAGGCTCTCATGTACAGATCTTATGAATTTAGCCCATTCTTTAACTTTTATGATTATTAAATCAAATCAAGGGTTAAATTGTATTTTTTAATAAAATTTTTTTGTTAGCTGTAAATGCATTTTTAATAAAAACTTTAAATTATATAATAATATTAATTCTTAAGCATATATTAAATTAAATTAAATTATGAAATATTTATTTATTTATTTTAAATAAATCACTTAATAACAAACTTAAAGTGAAGTTAGGAGTTTTTAAAAAATATGCTCAATTTCGTATTTGAACCTTCTCCTGAAATAAAATTGCACTTCTAGTTCTTGTAACAGATAATATTGCTTACATCATTTTTCCGAGTATTGCTTACATCAGCCGATTGGTTTCATCGATCACAAAGATTGACACCAGTATTTTCAGCAGACTGCAGTCAAGTATTTATTAGATCCAACAACTCAAATAAATAAGGGTTAAGTAGTTGGGAATATATCCTCTCCTTCTATTATTCTATTCTTATTTTATTTTATAAGCATTTATTCATTTTATTCTAAACAGTTAAGAATATATTACTTATTTTTATTATTCTGTACTTATCTTATTCTATAAATATCTATTTATTCAATAAATAAAACTTATAAAAATTAGATAAATAAATACGCATAAAATATGATAAGCATACAATAATGTAAACCCTTCAATAGTTGTGGCGCAATTCGAGAAGACTCATAAATACATTAAATCTCACAAAAAAGAAGGTACTATTACCTTATTTTTCTTGGGAGTTGGGAGGGAAAGCATGATGTAGACCAACATTATTTTGAAAGATTAAAATCTCGTTTGAATTAAGGAAGACCTTTTTTTAATTTAAACTAAAGTTTCTATTTAAAAAAACTAATTTTAAAAGAATTTGTGTTAACAAATTCTTAAAATCTTATTTTACGTCAATTAATTTTATCCACATAATTGTGAGTATTAGAACGAGATTAATTACAACAGAGTTGAAACATATTAAAAGGTTCAGATGATCCGCCAATCTTAAAAATCCAACATTTGTACACATCTTCAATTGCATTAATGATGGTTAACAGATGTCGAAAAGTAGAGGCATATAGGTTTGTGTAACAATGAATCTGGGCCCACATGGTTGACAGCCTCTCACTTTTATTGTTTCGGGGCTGGTAATGGTTTTCCAGTTTTTCAAATACACCAGCCGGTTAAGTCGGTTTTTTCTTACATGGGTTACAAACATAAACTGGACCAAAAATTAGGCGGTTCGTACTTATTCATGTCAAATTGGTCGGTTCGGTTCTTTTTTCAATCAGTGGATATCATATTAAATTTATTACGAAACTTAGTTCGGTTACGGTATGATATCAGTATCAATTAAAACTAATTACATTTTTGGATAATTTTTAAAATTATAAAATATTATTTAAATTTTATAAAATTGCAAACAATCTTTCAATATATTATGTTCTATAATTTCTTTACTTTACTTCAATCTTATCTCAACAAATCATAATAATATAAATATGATATACTTAATATTTTTATTTTATTAATATTATTTTCACAAACCTTTTTATAAATTAAGATGATGGAAAGATGATTTAACTCTCATATAGATATAAAATTAAGTATATGACAAAGTAAAAAATATACATTTATAATAAATAAATTTATTTCAAATCTTGTTTTCACATATTTCAAAAGTTATTGTAATAAATTTTCACATTATGCACTAAAAAGTATAATATTGCTAATATAGAATATAGAAATTTTAAAAATATTTAAATTATGTTAAACTAATATATTTAGTTTTGCAATTTATAATTACTTTGTATAACTCTAATTATATAAAAGAAATTATTTAATACATTTTTATCTATATCTTTATTGTTTATTAAATAAATTATTGACAATTTTATCATATTCATTTTTATGTATAAATAATAATTATTTAATATAGAAGAAATTTTAAGTTTTTCTAATTTAATCCTACAATTTTTTTACAAATTACAATTCCGACTAGTATTTTGGTTACCAAACAGTACCAACTAAAGAGCTGGTATTGATCAAGATATTAAAATCGACCCATCTCATCCGGCCGGGTTTACTTTTGGGTCGAGTTGATTGGGTCACGGGCAAGTTAAGGGTCGACTACGGGCTAACCATGGACAGGTCGCAGGTGGCTTGTCCAATACTTTCGAAACCGGACGGACACTAGTGGGCTGAGCTACGGGCCGACCCATCCTGACCCACTAGGCCACGAGTCATCATGGTCAGGCCTTAGTTTGACCTAGCCCATTAGTACCTCTAACTACTGACTGGTACCAAAATATGGTACAACAATTTTGTTTGGTTCCAATTTTTTATCAGTACAATTGCTATTGGTCGGTACAATATAGAATTCAAATTATTGCATTTTTAAAAATTTCAAGCTTTGGACCAACTTTGAACTTGGGTTCAAGAAATTTGATCCCACCCCAAACTCAAATATGTTAAATATACTTTGTTAAAATAATATCATTTTGCTAACTAAATTAAAAAAATTTTGGGCTTAATTTGAGCTCAATTGGGCTTCAAAATTCAAAACCACCCAAACATGATCAAGTTCGACTTTAAGCCATTAATTATAGACACCTTTCAACATCGAATCAAGCCCTGACTCAGACCCTAATCCGACCCAGTGCTAAGTTTACTAATAAGTATTGAAACGTTAAAGTTGACCAATAAAGAGTAAGCAATTGTACATTAAAGGATTAAGATTAATATATATTATTTTTATTTATTAATAGTGGTAGGGATAATAATATAAAATAAAGTAAGTGCAAAAGAAAATTTATGCGAGAAAAAATGATTCTTTATCCAAATATAAATCAATAATATTCTAAATATGTATCATTCATCAAGAAAGTATTTATACAAAAGTGTTTTCAGAATCTATAGATTAAAAGTCCTTTTGAAACAATATGTTAAGAAATTTCTTATTTTTTAAAGACCTTTGTCTCTTTCTTTTCAATGTATGTTTCTTATGTAAAATTTCTTAATCTTTAATTTACCTAACACATTTAATTAGATATGTAAATATCTCACATTATGATTAGCTACCTTCTCCATGTTCAATCCATATATGCCACCTTTAAAAAATATTCAAAAATTTTATTTTTATAGGTTATCATTTAATTCAAAATTAATTTATGTAAGACCATTTTGGTGTCCCATATTATAATATTTCAATATCTCTCACTCCTATATAATAGATTCAATAGGATTTACATTTATAATTTTTATATTTGACAAATAATTTATGTGACCACCGTATTTTAAAAGCTCTAAGTTATATATCAGTTAAGAGTATATAGCCTTTCAATTGGAAACATATATGAATTAAGCTTAATATCAATGTTTTAAAAATTAGATAGGACATCGAACCGTTAAAAACATATAATTGGCTACATTATCTATAACAAAATGCACAACATTTTACTATATTTTAAACATCATAAAATAATTAGAGAAAGCATGAGCACATTTTACTATATTTTAAACATCAATTGACTTGATAAAAGTTGTTCTAATATTACAATAAATAAAAAAAATCAATTAAGGAGTTCATCATCTCCAAAAGATACATTATGAGCTTCTTTATTTTCTTGTTTCTTTTTTTAGTTACTTTTTTAAATAATTTTTATTCCTCTAATGTATATCAAATGGTACTCTTTTTGCAAAAATCAATATTACTCTTAACACTAACATGATGTTCATTCATTCCATAAATTCCTTTCCCTTTAAACATCATACCGCAGAACATATAATTATATTGAGTATTTCCATTAGATTTTTTAGAAGAAGAAAAAAAATCTACACCGGATCAAACTTGCCACGGTTAGAGGATGTTAAGTTTATCAAATTTTTTTATGATTCCATTGTTTTCATTATAATTTTAACCTAAAAATAAAAAAATATTTTTGCAATTTTTGTAGACAACTATACAATCTGGACATTATAAGAAAGCAACAAATGTTAAAAAAAAATACTTATTAACAAATATATTATATTTGACAGGAAAGTTCAAAAAAGCACAATCATATGAATAAGTGAACGGAAATCTTTACTTACTATATATCTCTTTTTTCAAAAGAGTCCAAAAATAAAAAATAAATTCCTTAGCTTTTTTTTTTGGAAAGATGAGTAAATTCCTTAATTTCATCAATTAACACACTTGATAAGTATTTCTAAATCTGAGATAGTTAAAAAAGGCTTGATAGAAATATTTTAGAAATTAAGATACTATTTGAAAACATTTTAAAAGATGATTACTTACATAATTATGTCGTGTTGGCTTTAAAGACATAACATAAATATTTGTAATTGTAATTGGTAAATGTTGACGTATTAGTCTATTACCATCTCTCACGTAAATCATAAACACTAAATACAAATCTTTATTTAATTTACACTTTACAATTTACATGTTTCTGCTTGTAATTTTGCAGTTATCAAATTGTTGTGAGACAAGACAATAATAAGGAACATTAGAACAATGTTGGCTCAAATATGTTATATGTCCACAAAATAACTCAGTAAGTCCAGACAAAACAAGTTCCCATAAATCTTGTAAGAAAAATTAATAAATTATTAATTATTATCAAGTAACAGGCTACTGGTTTCATTCACAACTAGAAATCTCCATTTAACCATTTCATCCAACACCGTACAAGCCCTATACGACTGTCTTCAACTTCAAATGGTCACCAAAAACCTCATAAAGGTTAGGAAAAAAGAGTAAAATCAAATCACGTGCCTTCTTGTTAACCTGAACTAGAGTTTTACAGAAGCTGAAAGCCTAAAACTTTTATATAAATGAACTTAAGTTTTGTAGAAGCTAAGACTAGTAAAATCTATACTATTTTTTCTCTTTTGGGATGAATAAGGACATGCTGAAGCTGAAAAGATAACCAATGTCTCAACCCCATAATCCCTAATTTTCCTCCAGCAAACCAATTGCTTCTATGCCTTAAAACTTCAACCACAACGTAGACCCAGTAAACCTTTGAAATAGATTCACAAATCATAAATCACGTAACTAATGAACCTAATAAGAAAGATGAAAATGGGAAGAAAGAAGATTAAAGTTTGAAAACATAATTAAAGACCCTAATCCTTGCATCGATAAAAGTCTAAAAAGTGAAAACAAAAATACTCCTAATCTTGCTTCTTTATTTTTTATTGAAGAGGATGAAAAAAAGTTACAAAACTGAAGAGTTATTGAAGAGGTTGAGTTTGATTGGAGATGGAGACTGAAAATACTTCCAAGGTTGAACAAAATTGTAAAAAAGATTGAAGTTTGGTTAGATATGGAGTTTAAAAAATCAAAAATCAAAGAAAAGTGAAGAAGGTAGCGTTACGATTAAGGAAAAACTGGTTGGTTAAGTAATTAATAACCCAAAATTTATTTATTATGAATATAAATATGAACTGAATCATACTTTAAAATGTTAAACTAGCCAGTCCGATCTGGTTTTAAAATCCTTGCTTAGTATGTACACCCTAAATCATTTATAGAATCAATAATCATCTTAATTTTCAAATTAAATTAATTTATTTTTCTAGAATATCCCATTATACTGAATTATTCATAATCATCTACCAATACTTTAACATAGCAAACCTTAATTCAATTGTTTAGAATTAGAATCTGATTAAAAAAGTATATTTAATTTTTAAGTCATACAGTCTCAAAGATCCTTACATAATATATTTTGGGATTATGCATTATATTATCCTTATTAATTGAATATAGGCACATAATATGATTTATATGCTACAATATTTACTCTCTTTTCATCAGATTTTATGTCTTATCTCATAATATTGTACAAATAATAATTTACACATGTGTAATACCTAACTTGAGTTTATTTATTTGCTTATTCAATTCATCTTTCAAAACTTACATCTAATATTTTAAAAAAGATAGATTGAGTGCATCATTTCTTTAGGTTATGATATTACTAAAGACCTTTTTACCTTTGAATGTATATCATATTAACATTCATGTTTTAAATCTTAAGCTTTCGTTTATCACTTAGATAAACATCATAAAACTTAATTTATCTTAATTCATTTAGAATAATGGAGGCAATTACTTATATGGAGAGCTATCTCATTTATATGAAACATACTTCTTTTATGTACAACTGAATCTTTAACACTCATTTAAACATTTATTTTAGAACCAACACTTAACTTAAATTTTAGCACCCTCATATTTCTATAACTGAATTTTTATCTAAATTCATTTAAAATTTTGATGTTTAATACTCAACTAAATATATGTTATATCAAATACTCGATAAATATGGCTTCGAAATATCATGCTTTAAATAAAAAATAAAATTTAAACCCTACACGATCATAATATAAAAAAACACATCTCTAATAATCAACTTGGTTATAGGATCTACATTTATCTATCTCGTAGGAAGATACTCGATATTCGCTTCTCTTTAAGCCACTATAATCTTGACATAATTGTACTTAACAACAATATGCTTGGTTTTATAATGATATTTAAGATCTTTAGTATACAAAGTTGTTACTTGATTATCACAATGTATCATAATAGGATCAATAACACTCGTAGTGACATTCAAATGATCTATGAAATGTTTAAGTCATACAGTTTCTTATATTACTGCTAAAAACACTATGAGCTCAACATCCATCATTGAAAAATCAATAGACATTTACTTCTTACTACTCTATAATGTTCCATTATTTAGTTAAAAAAAAATTTAGATGCATATTGCCTTTTCATCTATGTCGCTTCTCAGTTAACATCCTTCGAGATGCAAATTACTTTCTTCATAAAATATTACATAATTTATGGTTCCTTTTAAATACTTTACTACTTTTTAATGTGTCTATCTAGAATTTGACTAATATCTATTACTTATCCTACCATCAGTGTATTTATCTAGTCTTGTATACAAACATATTCTATATCAAACTAAAACTACATTAGAATAAAGAAACTTCTTCATCTCATTCTCTTCTTATAGCATTTGAGGACACTACTTATGCTTAGACGCTCTCCTTTATCAATTGGCATATCAAATGGTTTATTATCTAGCATATGAAATAATTCAAATATTTGCTTGATATATGTAGCTTATGAAAAGGACAACAATCTTTTTGAACAATCCTTGGTTTTAATCCTAAGGATGTATGTAACCTCACTAATTTCTTTCATCTCAAATATAGTTGATAACTAATATTTGATTTGCTTGACAAACTTTATTATTATTACTAAATATCAAACTTTTATCTATATATAATGAAAAAAATCACAAATTTATCACTGGATACTTTAAAATATATACAATGGTATTTGTCAATCATTTAAAATCATATGTATGATTCACTGTAAAATTTGACATCCTATTACCTTGAAGACTACTTTAGACCATA
>JANIIA010000006.1:52782762-52793053 GCA_027478495.1 Erythroxylum alaternifolium | reverse complement strand
GCCTCCCTCATGCGTAAATCCAGCTAACCTCCCTCCTAAGGCTCCTCATTGGAGGTTGCTGAGAAGTGCTCCGAAAGTTACGGGTCTAACAGTGTCCTTGTCTGCGTTCGAAAGATATCTGAGATTGGTCTAGAATATCTTTGGATTTCTTGGTATCTTGTGTGTCTGCGTTGCAATCGTGAACAGTACGTTGAGAGCGAATGCGAATTAATTTCTTGCGTTAAGACTTTTGATGATGTCTTTTAAACTAACCAATGTAATTGCTTCTACACTTAAAATCTTGATGAAGGGGCCACACTTTAAGAAATTTTGTCTAATTCTGTTAATGATATCCTTGTTTACAGTGAACCATTTGATGACCACACCTGCTTTGGAGACTCTGAAACCCCAACAGTTCTTTGTGGAAGGCATCAAATACACATCTGGGGCCACTTAAATAGAATACCTAGGCTATGTGATCTCTTCTTTCGGGGTTTCAGAAAGTAGAGAGTGGCCAGTTCCTGAGTTTGTGAGACAATTATTGGGCCTGTCTGGTTATTATAAAAAGCTTATATAGCACTTTGGCATGGGAAATATGCATTCGAGTGGCGTGCTAAAGCCCAGGTAACTTTTGAAGAAATATGCACTTGAATGGGATGATGGAGCACAAATAGCTTTTGAAGATTTGAGGAGTATACTGTCATCAGCATCAATGTTGGCTTTGCCCGATTATCCTCAACCATTCATTATTGAAATTAACGCTTGAGAAGTGGAGTTGGGGGCTGTTTTTATGCAAGTGAATAGCATAGTAAGCCTATAGCTCCTATATAGTATCAAAATGTACGAGAAGGAATTTTTGGCAGTAGTAATGTTCATTAAATGATGTCGTCACAACTTAAATAGATTATCCATATTTCAATCCTTGTTGGTGATTTGGTCTATTTTTCTCTGCTTTCTTGAACAAAGGGACAGAAGTTTTGTTGAAAGAATCGAACTACTGTGTATAAACCATGCACCCATCATCCAGGAGATGAACATCACGACGACAACTAACAGATGATAATGACGATAACTGTTCTTGCCTGTTTCTAATAAGATAAATGGATTTTCTTAGCGCCACTTAAACGCTTCAGAAATGGCTAAATTGTTACTAGCCAACTGATCCAGCTCCTGGTTCATGTCCTTCAAAGGGGACTCATATCCAGGCTGCTCAGCAAAGGAGTCCTCGCAAGTGGACACGTAAGAGATAAGGGCGCTCAGCAAAATTTGGAGCTTATCCAAGTCTTGAGCACTAATAGCAACCAAAGCATCGTCCAAATCAGACATACCACTCTCTTAAACCTCCACACAAGTGTCCAGACAAGTCTTTATCCAGACATCTGTGGAGGGATCGTTCATCATTTTTCTTGAAACGCTAATGCCGCTCTCGAACTCAGCTCGCAGGGATTTCATCTCCATTTTCAGGACTGAAACGGAGTCGAAAGCGCCACTTAGAAATGGGGCAATGGAGTTGAGACATTTCTGAGGGTAACTGGTTGAGCCACAGATCTTTAGGAGCTCAGGTTTGCTATTTACAGTTTTGAGAGTTTTCGTGGCAGGAGTGCTTGAGGTCTTCGTGGCGGAGTCATAGGCTTGTGGGAACTCCTCAGAAGAGGAATCCGACGGAGTGGACGGAGAAGGAGCTTCAAGATCAACGGGTCGTGTGGTGTTGCCGGGGACGCAAACACCGTCAACGAAAGCAGATGGGAGTGAAAAGGAGAGGAGGAGGAGTAGAGTGCTGAGGTTTTTAGGTTCCATTGTCCAATCTTTGTAGGGTAGAGAAAATATTATTTTGGGCGGCAAAAAAGGAAAGAACGTGAGAAAGAGGGGCTTTAGGTTTCGTGATGAAACATAAGTATTGGGTCTTGGACGAAGGTTCATGGTTGTGCTGAAAATTAGGCCTGCCATGCAAATCATCAATTGCTATTTTTGTGTTTTCGTATTCATCGACCTTTCAGTTTTGACACTTACAGGAATTCTCTAACCAGCTGAGCTGACCAATAGGAATCAGGAGGCGGTCAATGACTTCACTCCATTTAACTTTTTTCTTTTCCAGTTACAAAAATAGACAGTACTTAGAAAGTAGGCAGTGGCAAAGTGCTACTGTCCATCATTTCCTCGTCTGCTGAATATCAACAACTAAGATAATTGCAATGTTAGCACACACTACAACAGATACACCCTTTCTTGATGATTTGTTTGGCAAATCATTTTGCGAATTTTAAAAGTATTCGTTACTAAAACTTATCATTTAGTGACGAAACTATAAAGTGTCGCATAAAGGAAAACTTTTAGCGGCGTACATGAAAATTCATCACCAAATTGTGCACAATTTATGACGATTTTTGATATTCGTCGCAAAATAGTGCAATCGTGACGAAGTCTGAAAACGTCACCATAAATTTTCTAACATTTGACAACGAATACATTAAATTGTCACTAAAGGATATATATTTTATGACAATATTATGAAGCGTCACAAAAAAGTCGACATTTGGTGACTAAAGTCTTCTTTCGTCGCAAAATCTTATACCACAACAACAATATAAGGAGATTTTAGACGCTTATATTTAAATGCATCTAATAATTGTCTCAAATAATCTAAGAAGTGGTAGAATTTTTAGACATTTATTTAAGACGGTAAAATGTGTCTAAAAAAATATATTAAAAAAGAGTTTAAAATTTCTAAAATATTCATAGGATAAATTGACTCTTTTTTATAGCTATAAATTAACTCTTATTAACTCTAGGTCTAATTTAATATAAGTTCTAAAAATTTAAAAAAGACAAAAAGCAATAAAAAACTTAATATAAATTCTAGCTTTTGCAATTGAATATAAGTTCTAAAAAGCAAAAAAGGCGGCTCGTTAGTTTTTCAATTCACTAAAAATTTCTTGCAATTGGTTTGTTATTATTTTAACACGGAAAATAATAAGATAAAAATCTCCACCTTTAATATCCCCCATTTACCCTCCAATGATCAATCCACAAAACTTTAATTTTTCTCCAAACTTCTCGAACAAAATCCCCAAATTGTCCCCTTCTCTCTTCTCTTCTTCTCGCAGCACTCTCCCCATCATCTCTCCCTTTCTCTCTTCAATCTTTGCTCCGGGAAGCCTCCGATTAACTCTCCGGTCGTGATTGGACTGCCATTGATCTCACTGCCCATGACTCTAATGACTCCTCCGCTGCTTGATGTAATTTTCTGAAACTTCAAATAGGACTTGCTCCCTGCTTCTTATCACTTTATCTTTATGTTTATGCGTTTGTTTGTTGCTTGAGTTCTTATTCAATTCGATTTTATTTTGATAGTGCAGATGATTGGCTGCTATCTGCCTCTCTCTCTCTCTTTATCTATCTCTTTTCTTTTGTGACAGTGAAATTTGGATGTTTTACTTTGTATGATTCAGCATGATTTTTTTTCTTGTGTCCTTAGCAAATTTTATGCTAGGGTTTCCATCAACAGATCCGAGCTCTTCTCATTTTTGTTCCTAATTTATTTGGTTTTATTAGTTTTTTTAGCAGCAACAAGAGGACGATGAGATGCTGGTTCCACATTCTGACTTCGTGGATGGTCCTCAGCCTATGGAAAGTATGCACTCGTATCTTTCTTTTCCATTCTTCAGTTCGTTTCCCGATAAAATGCAAGTGAACTCTCTGACTGCCAAAAGAAAATTGAAACCCTCACTCTCATATTCACTATAATGTAATATCTATTTAAATCATTTGCTCATACTAAACAATTTATTGCGTGGAGAGTGAGGTTCAGGATTATTTTACTCTTGTTGTGTAATGTTCACTATTCTCTGTAGGAGGCATTGTGGAGTTTTAGATTTGATAGCTTAATTGATTGATTGGAGAGAATTTTGTGAGAAATTATTGAAATTGAAGTTTGGATAATGCGGAACTGTCAATTTATGGTGTCTTAGTTATTAAGTTGCTCAGTTATTGCTCTAGAGTGTTCATGTTCTCATTGTACATTGCATGTTCCTGCCAAGCACAAACTTCCACAGAGAGCTATTTACTACAGTTTACAATAATATGGTTACAGGTATATATATCTTTCTTTTATACATGGGAAAGCAAGTTTAACTCTTAAGCTAAAGTTAGTTGTATGTAGTTCAGCTACTGCTATGATGTCCTATTTCATAGTGGTTTTTCAGTATCTTATCCAAGGTTTCTCATTTGCTACAAATCAATATTTTCATGTAACATGTTATCAAGCAGTGCCGCCACCAACAATATCTGAAGCTCAAATCTAGAGTGGAGCTACTACAGAGATCTCAGAGGTTACTCTCCCCAACTGAAATTTCAAAGTCATTTGCAAATTAAAATTAAAGTTAGTAACAAATCTAAATAATATGGTTGATTGATTCTGAGTTCTGCTTGCATGCAGGAATCTTCTTGGAGAAGATTCAGGACCTTTAAATTCAAAGGAGCTTAAGTAGCTTAAGAATCAACTAGAGGCATCTTTGAAGCAAATTAGGCCAACAAAGGTACTTGTATAATATATTCCTCTCATTACCTAAATTCCCAATCTTTTTAACTAGAGTAGAATCATTAGCAACGGTTCCAGTAAAACCACTAATTAACTTAAAATGAACACATACAATTTTTTAATCCTTTAATTTAAACCATGTTTTTATTTCACCCTTCCAATTATTAAATTTTCTAATTTAATTCTTAAACTTTATAAGTTACTTTCTTCTAAGACGTTTGTTAATGCTTTAAAGGAAATTTTATTTGACATCCAAGCTAAATACATTTCTAAAAATAACGTACATGTCTTATTTAGATGTTGCGTTTGAAGATTTTTATGAAAATCTTCATATTAAATTAAAAATTTTTAAATTAAATAATTAAAACAAAATAATTTTACGCAATAAATTCTTATCACAAAGTAATTAGTAAAATTGAAGGACTAAGTTAAACGATTAGAAAGACTAAAAATATATTTGTCCTAAATTCAAGTAGAACAAAACCTTTAATACATTTACAACCCTAATTGATAGAATAATCTTGGAATATAGATGTTATGGGGTCTCTATGTTCATTGACTATTCGTACTGATAATTGTAGTTTGTTGAAAATTTGTATCGTTATATAATTAGTACTGTGATTATTAGAACATGTAAAATTTTAACTATTTTTTAATTAAATTAAAACTTGTTATTCAAAAGAATAAGTCAATTATATGGTTATGATTATCATGATTTTTATTAATTAAATTATTTCTGCATTAGTGATATTGACCTTAATGTCACTACTGCATTATTTAGGTCTTTACGTTGGATCTTAGACTTATTGCTACTGTACTGTTACACGTAAAAAGATAAGTACTTACAGAACTCATTTTTTTTCACTCTTCTATGTCCTTTTCAGACCCAATTCATGCTCGATCAACTCACTGATCTCTAGAACAGGGTATGCATCAAGACACGCAGATTTTATGTGAAAATTTATGTTTTCATCGGCAAATCGTATTGTAACATATTCTTGTTGGAGCAGGGACACCTACTACTGGAAGCCAATAAGGTATTAAGGAGAAAGGTATGAGTAATTTCTAGTTTAATAGCGTCCATACATCGTTTTAGATTAAGCTTGTTTTGTTATAAATCGTGGTTGTTAATATCTCCAAAATACCTTTGTAAGTGACCTATAATTTGCTAAGGCACACTAATCTTCTGTCTTTATTGTTTTTGTACATCAAAAAATTGCAACACTTTCTTAATTTTGATAAGTTGGACGAAGCAAGTACACCACCTCCAATCAAGCTAGCTTGGGAATCAGGAGAACATAATATTCAATACACCCGTCATTCAAACTGTGCAGTGTTTTATCGATTTTTCTGTTGTGAAAGAGATATGTTTTATCGATGTGTAGTGTTTTATTGATTTTTCTGTTGTGAAAGAGATATGTTTGAAGGAAAAAAGGAAGGGTCAAACCATATGAGATGAGAATTCCATTCTATTCTTCTAGGTATGATACAGATTGATAATTGTGGACTGATGTTGAAGTCATTATATTGGATTCGTTTATAGATGTGACCACAATTGTATAACAGATTGAGTTGATGCAATTTTGCGCATCCTTTTTTGTCATTTGATAATCTGCTCTAGACAATGATTTGGTGTCTGTTTGTTGTCTGATGTTTGGATTCAATAGTCATATTAGCTTTGTTATCCTTTGGTGCTTTGTCTGTTTGTTCTTTATTTTGATATATAGCCTAACCAAATCCACGAGATCAAATATTTCCTTCTCACTGCTAGAAGGAAAGATGCACGCTCTGTGAAGATTAAGAGAAGCAAGGATGTCGTGAAGTTCAAGGTTTGATACTCTCTAAGTACCTCTACACATTCTGTGTCTTTGACTCTGAGAAGGCTGACAAATTGAAGCAATCACTTCCACCAGGTTAATTTATGAACCTCATCTGTTAGGACTTTTGTGTAAGGGACTTCATTTGACATTCCACTACATTATGGTCTTAGAGATTAAGGGAAAAAGAATGGATATTTCTTGGTTTAGTAAAGATACGTTGCTTCTGGCAACTTATGCATTTGTCCTTTTCTTCTTGGTAGGTTTGACAACTTTTCCACTAGATAACCTGTGTAGTCTAATTAATAATTGTCTCCATGTTCCCTTATTGCAGGTTTGAGTGTACAAGATGTGTGAATGTGGGCGACCTAGTTCAATATTATCAATCCATTTTTAGGAAGATATTGACAAGAATTTTGCTGTTGAAATGCATTGTAGTGTATTTTGGTTGAATCTTCCTATTGTTTCAACTATGAACTGTTCATTAATGGGATTCTAAGCTTTGAAATATTGTATGTTTTTGCCACTCACAAGGTGAAGTATGTGAATAGTGTGCTTTCTTCGATGGAAATGGACTCTAGAATAAATCTATTTTAACTAATTTGTGCTATTATATACATATAAATCTGTGTAATATAATATTTATTAACAAAAGTGTTAATTCATTATAATAATATGCAGATAAATATTTTAGACTAATTTGTAAAATTTATTATAATAATATGTGTGTGAGTGATCTTAAAAAGATGCACAAAGCAAATTGTAATTAAGCTTATTTTTTACTCAAAAATAGTGGAGTTTTTTGACATAAAAAATTGTCTAAAAGTGAAAAAATCGACAGAGAAAAGCATCTAAAAGTTTACACAAAACGTCTAAAATAACATATATGTGTCTAAGAAAATTGTCGAAAATGTATTTTTTCGACGCATCTATTTGTTAATAGATTTTCGACGCTTAGATTTTTGACACTTAGATGCGTAAAAAATGTATATTTTTTCGACACATTTATGTGTCTAAGAAAACTGTCGAAAATAATTTTTATGACACCTGTTTTTTTGACGCTTTATAAAGTGTCTAAAATTATTTTTAAGACGCAAAAAAGCGTCTAAAAATTTCACTTTTTATATCTAAAAATTCCATATTTTGTTGTAGTGTACTTTCTAAATTCTGCACATAATCAGAAGTTATAAGTGGTTATGAAATAAAAATGTAAAAAGGAAAAAATAAGAGTAACTGAAGATTATGTTTATTAGCACTGTTTTAAAAATTGGATAGAAGTCAAATCAGTAAGATAAGGGTTAAAGGTTTAAAAGATTCAACTGCTACTAGACCTTCGAAAAATCAGCTAAAAATTGTATAAAATTAAAGAATTTAAAATATGATTGAAAAAGATTATTCTTACCTATCAAAGAATAAAAAGTTTAATCATAAAAATAGATTGTTAAATGAATATTAATTGTTTATTTTAATTTATAAAAAGTTATTAATTTACAAAACTTGGCCGACTAATTAATAAATTAATCTGTTTTTAACAACAAAAGTTATTAAAGTAAATCAAATCGAATAATTAAAAATCGAATAAAAAATTCGACGATTTAAAATTTTTATAGTTGAATAAACAACTGAATCAGTTAAATTTTTTAATCATCATTTACTAATAAACTGACCAAGGAAATCAATGCAATATACTGAACAATATCTCAAATCTGAAGAACGATGTAGATTATACCGAACTATCTATATTGAAACAAATAAAACAATAATTGTTGTTTAGTATGATGATTGTTTGAAAGATCATCTGTACATTTTATTTACATAAGAGTATGATTATTCCTGCAAATTAATGTGTACGTACTTCATTTGTTTCTTATTTATCAATACAACAAGAAGCACCCAGATGTTATTCCTCTTTTCAATCCTTCGCGTTTTGGCCGCTGCCATTTTTCCGACATAATAAATATTCAGCTGCGTCGAACAATCAATAACAATGTAAATCGCAAGGCAATAAGTGCTTGGTATGTGTGTCTGTCTGTTTGTCAAGCAATTCGATACCATTACTTTACAAAACTACCAGAATTACCTGTCAACCTATTATATGGAACCTGTCAACCACTAAATAGTAACGCCTTTCTGTTAGCTACAGAGATCCATTGATACCGTTATGGAATAGATCACCTATTCTCATTACTCTTTTCTTATCTTGTTATATGAGCATTCATTTATTCAATAAATAATACTCATAAAAATAAATGGATAGATACTCATGAAACATGGTAGGAATAGAGTAATGGAAACAGATAATCTGAACCCTACAATGATTACACAAAGTTTCATTGTATAATCAGTATTATTTATTATAAGTTTGCGCGTAAAAATTCTATATATAAATGAAATAAAACAAAATTTGTCACCTAATATTTTCATAAAAATTGTTATAGTTAAAATTTCATAAGTGAAATTATTTCACATAAAAATGATATAAAAATAAAGATAAGTTATATATAAAAATACGACTCATAATCCATAATTTTAAATTTTATATTAAGATATGATGTTCCGGTTATATATAAGTTTACTTGGATAATTTCATCTTAAGCCGCATCAAATCTTTTATTAAAATCATAATTAGGTTAGTAAAATTTGATAAATAAAATTTTATGAATTTAGTTTTGATAAATAATAATTAGTAAATTGATCTAAATAACTTCATATTGTTTATATGTTGAGGAGGTTAAGGGGATAGTATTACCTCATTATGTTGTCTATAGTTTTTTTTTGGAATTTAAAAGAAAATATATTAATAAAGCAGAAACTTATACACAATCCTCCTCAAGAATCCTACAAGCAGTAAAAAGCTACACTACACAGAATATGTACAACAATTACAAATAAAATATCAGATTAACCATAACGACCTAAGTTCTTGGCTAATGTTGTCTTGCTTCCCTTTGACTATCATAGTCTCTCTAATTAAATTGGTAATTGCCTCAGCAAGTTCATACTTGTGCTGCTCCTCATTATTGTAGATTCTCTTATTTCTTTCCCCCTGATATAATATATCACCATCTGGAAAGAAGACTCGATGATTAATCCATCCCTCTGACTTGAGTTGGAGTATTGAATGATATATTTCAATATTTCATTCCAATCAAAAGAGAACCTTGGAAGTGGAATCATGTTCAAAATTCTGCTGCACACAGATATGCTATAATTGTACTCAAAAAATAAATGATTTCTACTTTTTTTTACTTGTTTACATAAGACACATAGCGGATTTTAACTCTCAAACTATTGATCTTTAGTTCTTAATCTGCTCTTTTTACCTAACCACAAGAAAATGTTAGTTTTAGGACTCAAAACTTGCTTCCATATGATTTCCACCTATGGGATTGACTCTATTGGTGCTAACAGTAGATTATGAGATGACTTGTTATTGAATATCCCGCTAGCATATAAAGTCCATATCAACTTATCCTTCTTTTGTACAGTAGGCAGCCCAGGTAAGTAGTTCTTTAACAGTTGAAAATGCCTAATATTACAGATTCTATCCCTATCCCTCTCTTGGATGAACAATGCAATTTAGCCTCCTTAGGAATCCTACTGCTTAACACTTGTAAGTCATTATGCTATCGAATATATAGATTTATTTAGACTAATTTCTCCTTAAGCGACAAATTTTTTATTAATATCACTATTAAAATAATAAATTAGATTAATAAACATTTATGAATTTAATTTAATAAATAATGATTTAGGAAGTGATTTAATTAACCTCGTATTAATTATAATTCATAGAGAGACAACGGATAGTATTATTGCATTATCTTGTCCTAACACCAAAAGTTTTCTTCTAAATGCAATATGCCAAAACCTACATCTGTTCCTATCTATTCTTACACTAGCAGAGGGACACTGCGCAGATGCGCAGTGATAATTTATGAGTATAATTCCCACTTAT
>JANIIA010000006.1:52697200-52712835 GCA_027478495.1 Erythroxylum alaternifolium | reverse complement strand
TAAAGAGTTACGAGAGACATGGAGAGAAATTAGACCAAATTTAAGTGAATTTATAAAAACATCACATCTTAAATTAAAATATAAAATATTCTTTGTTAATGTTAGGAATTTATAAGTAGAGTAAATTCGTATCGAAAAGAGATATAAAGATGAAGTAAGTTATATACAAAAATGAGACTCATAACCCATTGTCTTAAAAATTTGGATTAATATATAATGTTCTGTTTGTATGTGAGTTCACTTAAATGCTTTTAGATACAACCTATTGTTTTTACTTTCTAAAAGTAAGTCAGTTTCCATTACAAAATTAATATTAAAGTTTGGACAGATCATAAGTTTGTTTGTACGTGCAATTATTCTTCTGTGTGGTTAGAAGTATTTCCAAACTCCTTTTGACAACTTAGACGTCTCTTTTTTGTTCAAGTTTCCAATGGCGAGTCTTTCATTGGACCGACACTTTGTTTGTTTGGTTGATACTCCATGCTTTGTTTGAATAATGATCACTTATTCTTCTTTAATATAGCAATTAACAAAAAAGCGTATCGACTACAATTATCTTGGTGTTAATATGAATACTAGATTGATGAGTCATAACTATTCATTAATTAAAACTTATATTACACATTACTCACAATGTAATGTGTAATATATTATTTAAAACTTATATATATTATGACTTAATATAATAAAAATTATCTTGTCAATCTTATCAAATTATATATATATATAATTATTTCATGTTTCTTAATCTTTATCAATGAGCAGGTTTCTTCGTTCTCAAAATAAAAAAGGCCAAAACTCATTTATCATGTGGTTAAGTATGCTTTGGTATTAAATTTATAGATAATTTTATAAATTATTAGTTGTCTAATTTTCTCTAAAGCATTATTATGCAAGAAAACTGATAGTTTATTTTATGTAATATTAAGAGATAATAGATTTAAAACTGTCTATTTTTTAAAGAATGTTTTCAATTTAGTGTTAAACTTTTGAAAGTTTAACATAAAATGACTAATCTTTTCAAATTAGTACAAATCAAATCAAATTAAATCAAAATGTTATTTTTATTAATGTGATTAATAAATAAATATGGATGTAGTATTTAGTGAACACTTCACATTAATAAAAACAATATCTTGACCAAATTTAAATTCAAAACTTCAAAAATTTTAGTACTAAATTAAAATTTTCTCTATTTAATTTATATATCTTTAACAATGTTTTATTTATTATGTTTGAAAATGTATTGAAATTAAGACTTTATCTCGGATTATGTTGCGAATACTTGTGATATTTTAACTATGAATGTTTTTTTTATTTATAATATTAGACTTATCTTGCTGTTTGAGAATTATGATAATGATAGACATACGCAAAAGCCTGATGAATATTCGAAGTCGGTGCCTGTATAATAAACAAAGGAAAGGGAAAGGAGGCCCCCTCTGGGGCAGGTCAATTTGGTACGACCAATCTGAACATGTCAAACTGGAATCAATAGCTGACATACGTCCATGAGGAGTAGGTAATCAATTGGTACACACCACTGTTGACTGTTGAGACTAAAGTTCCTATTTTTGAATTATTAACACAATATTTAACAATATAACTATACAAATAAAATTGCAATGCTACTACATAGATGTAATTCTACAAATGAATCATTCTAAAATAAGTGAAACAAAATGGAGAACAACTACTTGTTGAGGATTTACAAAACTGTATGCATACTTGTTAAATTCTCATTGAACAAAATTTATAAAAGAGTTTAAGGCTGTTTGTAAAAAATTTAGAGATAATTTTATAAATAAATAAATTAAATAATTTATTTTAATATCTTTATTAATACAAATTTTATTAATAAATAAGTAAAAAATTTAAAATTTACAAATTTTAATTATCAAAACAAAATTTTATTATTTAGAATTAAATGTTTGATATTTTAAAATTTATTTCACAAGCAACTACTTTAAAAATATTAAATACATGTATTCTAAATATATTTTAAATAAAACCTATTTACTAAATAAAATAATTGAATTATTTTGCTCATAATTTTATTTATAATTAATATTAAATAATTAAATAGTATATAAATCCAACTGCTATTTAGTTAATAGTAAATAAAAGAAAATATAAAAGAATAACTAAAAGAAAAATTAAATTGGAATAGAAAGAATAAAGACAGCTAAATAAAATTTTTACTAAATTTAAAATAAAAAATAGAAAACCAAAAGCTTGCAATAAAATTAGAGAATAAGGTTTCAGTCTTATATCTCTTCCAAAAAAAAAAAAAAAGAAGGTTTCAGTCTTATAGTCGCTTTTATTTGGAGATGTACGAAGTGATGGGTGAGATTCATTAACCCGCGAATCTATCAAGCGAAGCCCTAACATGTGTATAATAATTATCATGTATTGAATACAGAAATTGAAAAGAAAAAACAAAACCGCCATATTAGATCCATTGTTTGCACTTTGCACGCATCAAGCCAATCATAATTTACAAGAAGTTAGTTGCTCAAATTTTAATATTAATCAGATTGAATCATATTTAGGATGAGAAGGTAAAAACACCAACAGTTTGTCCGTACATATCACTCGTACGAACGATAGTAGCTTCTGGTTTGGATTTGGACACAAGACAAACTCAGCATCCTCGACCAACGGAAGCTCGACAACGCATTTGACGAAACCACCCTTGTTTTCCAAAACCACTAGTTTCCCAAATCAAAACCGCTCGCCTCATCCCAAAGCAGTTTCAGCCCGCTTCTCTCTGCGTATATGTATATTTGCCTCCGTATAATATTAGTATCCTAATTCCTAAGCACAGAAAAGAGATACCCTCTCTCTTCTCTGCGAAATATATATTCACATGGAGAAAGAGAGTAATACCAACACACGCACATAGAGAAAGCAGCAAAGTCTCTCTCTCTCTCTTTCCCTAAAGTTTGTTCCTTTCTTGCTTTTTCTGTTTCTGTTCTACACATTCTTTATGGGTTTGGATTGTTTCATAGTATTGAACTGTGGTCAATTCTTTTTATTGCTAAAGAAGGAAAGGGGGAGCTTGCAAGGGCTAACTAGCTATGGGGAGGGGTAGGGTTCAGTTGAAGAGAATCGAGAACAAGATCAATAGGCAAGTGACGTTTTCAAAGAGAAGGTCGGGGTTGTTGAAAAAAGCCCATGAGATCTCTGTGCTTTGTGATGCTGAGGTGGCTTTGATCGTCTTCTCTAGCAAAGGGAAGCTCTCTGAATACTCTACTGATTCCTGGTTAGTAAATCAATAATTCTGTCCACCTGTCTCTTACTTAACTCTGTGTTGTGTGAAGAAATCTTTTTACTTCTTATTAATTTCCGTTAAATTTTGACAAAGCCTGCAGAAGAGGGTCCTTTTTTGTTCGAAATTGATCTTTTCCGTTCTCCCTCTTTTTGGCTACCTGTTGTTTCTGCTTCTTATCAGCTGGTGATAGTGTGAACGAGGAATGCATATTCTAACGTTAGATTTGTTTGAAGGAAAATATATATAGACACGTGTAACAAGAAATGAGCATTTTCCATTTGGCAATATCATTTCTTATTCCATGCACAGAAACCATGAAACAGCATGTTAGTATTAATAGATCGTTTTTCATCCTCCATCTTCCACAAAAACTACTTTTGCAGAATGTTTGGTTACTATAAATGGAGTGGGTGGATTTCCTAAATGTATGGACAAAATCTTATTGTTGAGGAGGTTTTAACTAGGGAACTTCTGTCCTTGAGCTAGCCAGTCGTCATTTTCTACCTGCCCTAGCCCCTCTCTCAAATCTCAATTCACCTTCGAAACGCTATACTGGACATATTAGAATCGTATTATTGATGTTAAAGAACTTACCATACTTGATCTGTTGCTTCTAGTCCACTAAATGTCTCATATACGACAACTAGGTATGTGCGTTCTCAATTGCTGGGGCTAAGACAACTTTTGCAGTTCCTGAATGTAGAAAAATCTTTGTCTAATTATGGGGACCAGAGTAGTAAATTCATATTCAGGAGGAACTTGTCTTGTCTTTGTATACAACCCTTTTATCAGTTTAGATGTACTCTGGCACTGGCACAACATACAGCCACTGTTTCCTTGCCTCCTTTTGTGTGCCGATTGCTCCCTAAAATGTAAACAACCCTTGTCACAACATCGAGAACAGAAGGAAAACGAATGGTTGCATCCAAATATTCTCGTTGGAGATGCATGGCTTAAATATGATATAATTAGGATCATTGAAGATAATTATTTACTTACAAAACTCGTAATAAAATGAGTTATCTTTAAACTCGTTCTTTGTCTGATTATTTTCATAAGGATTTTTACTGTTAATCAAACTTCTAGGGCTTAAGTTCTTGGTAGGGAACGAGTACTATATGTCATAGGCCAACATGATATGAAGCTTTCAGGCTTCACAGGCACTGCAATCGATGCACTGTTACACTCCACTTTATCTCTTTCTACAATTTGTACTTCAAAGTTTTAGATTAAACAAAAGAAGAAGGCAACCGTTCTGAGTTGTCACTAAGAATATATGGTGATTCTGCAGTCCACTTGAGTAGACATTGGATGTCGCTCAATTCATATTCTTACTCTTTGTTCTACACTAACACGATAAATCCCAATAAATTTTAATTGAGTTCCAAATCACCAAGATGCTATAGCTTTTGATCGTGGAAATATGTAGACTACTTCTTCTATGAGCAATCAAGTCTAGAATTTCTTCTATTAAATTTCTGCTTTTAGGTAATGAGAGGATCGATATATATCAATTTGAATCATCAACCGTTTAACATTTTTAATTTGGTTGAAACCCTTTTTGTACTAATTACTACATTAATTGATTAAGTACAGAAACCCTTTTTGTACTAATCGTGACTTCTATACAGTTGGTAGGGGAACGAAAGTGTAATACGCCTTATATGGAGGAGTTAGCTTCATCTTAAGGTCACTCCAAATTTTTGCTTCATATCATTATAAGTGATAGTTTATTGACGCATTGAACGGAAACTCATAGATCTTGTATAATTTTTAGCTTCTTAGATGTTTTGTTTCCACTTTCCAAGGTCGGTTTTTATATCTTAGAAAATAATTTATATATGTTTAAGTTTTATTTGTTTTCCTAATTTGGTTCTTTTAGATAATTTTTTAAGGCCTTTTGCTTCTATTTCTATTTTTATATTAAATTGTACTATATTTTATTTTTTTAGATAATTTTTAAAGGGCATTTGCTTCTATTTATATCTCTTATTTTAGTTTATTTTTAAACGAGAATTTATTTGAATGTTAATATTAATATAGTTATAAATGAAATTAGAATAATTAATTTTATGTTCATGTCCTATATGTTATTTATTAATAAATAATAATAAATTCAGTAATTTTATTAAAATAAATAACAAATTATATGTAAAATTTATAAAATATTATTTATAAATTAAAATTTGTTTTTTAAATGTTTTATTTTTAAAATAAGTACTGTCAAATTTCATGATATTTTTATTTTAAAATAAATCAGAATAAAATAATGGTATAAGATATTTTTGGATCTTAATTAAGTTTGCAGTTGAATTTATATTATAGCATTAGAAAATATTTTGATATTGTAAAAACCATTTAAACTCACGAATCTTCAACTTCCATTTGGATTCTAACAGACATGCTTACGTGACATTGTTGAAATAATCTAGCTCCATCATTGACCCCCAAGTGATAACAATGGCCCTTCCACCAACCACCACTCTTTCTTTACCGTCTTCCTTACCTTTGTGCGTATTTACTAGTAGGTGGTGGCGTTAAAGGCGGAGGAAATAAGTCTTTGGTGACTCAGAAGAGTAATTCGAGAAAGAAAGCGAAATCTCCTCCTTTATTTTTGGCTTTGTTTTTTTGCACTTATTATTGCATGCCATTATTTTCTTTGTTTGTGCCAATGACAATTCTTGAACTTGCAATTTTCTACTTAATCGGTTAGTTTGTTATCTATTTCCAATTCGTAGATTCAATATTGTGGTTCTAAAAGCTTTTCAACTTACGATTTGATGGGTTGGCTCCTTGTTTCATACCGTTATTTTTATATATTTCTCTAGTCGCTTATATAAGCAAGATAGATTTTACTTTGAAGGTAAGTTGCTTATTCTTCTGAGTAATATGAAATTGAAACCACTAGAAGACAATGGTGCTATCATAACTTTTAATCCCTATAAGGAGCTCTGCTTCTATTTGATTAGTATTTTTGGAGATGGTTAGATGGACTTGGGGGTTGAGTAGGACTAGAGCATTTTATTTTGTGGTAATTGGATTAGTTTAAATTTGTTCACCAGCTATTTAAAACACGAATCGGAGCTTTACCCCGGAAGTTGCCTCTTTTCCACTAGCTTCTATACCTTATGTTTCACAAATATAAATATTTATATTCTGTTTCAGCTATTTAAACAAAAATTATTAATTACATTTAAAACAAAAATACATTGGTTATATCATACATCATATTTTAGTTTACCCCCTTTTCTTTCAAATCAAACCTTGCATTAAAGATGATCTTTTGATTTTTCCAAAATCTCCAATGAAGTTCTTAGAATATTATCGCTTACTTTTTTTTTCAAATTGCATCATGTCAAGAATATGTCAGTACCTATTATGCTTTCAGTAAGGTAATTCAAAAAATATGGACCTCTTCTTCCAAGGATTATCACCTGGTGTTTTTTTTTGTTTATTTGTCTTCCTAAACACATTGTGATGCCCATTAATAAGCTCTAAAACATTAGATTGTGATAGAGCAATTGATGATTCACCCAACTCTATATCACCATTGAATGATCTCCTATTGTGCCTCCAAGGATGATTTTTATCCAGATATCTCCAATAATTGAGATAACGTCTTTCTACTATGTTTTAAATGTTGAGAGCAAGTTTTGTAATGACAATTAGGGCATGCTAACTTTTCCTTTGTTCTCCATCTAGACAATATTGCATATCGTGAAAAGTCACTAATTGTACATAACAAGGCTGCACACATATTAAATGATTGATTAGTTGAAGTATAATATGTCTCTATCCCAGACTCCCACAACTCTGCTAACACTAATCAACAGTTGGAAAAAAAAAATCAATATCCCTTTTATGAGAAGTTGGGCTAGGTATAATTGAAGACAATATCAAAATTTCTCATTTCAAACATTTCCATGGTGCTAAGTTATAGTTCACTAAAATTATAGGCCATGTACAATGGGAAATACTCATTGTGCGAAAAACCATCACAGGCAAGAGCTAATATGACATTACATGGGTCTCGTACAAAATCAGGATACAATGAGTCAAGGTCTTTCCAAACTTGGCCATTGATAGGATGCCTTAAATTGCCAATATTAGTCCACCCCATATCAGGTCGTTTCATGAGTTCAACTAATTTTGGACACATGTAAACACGTTGCAACCTCAATCTTAATAGAAAACATTTGAACACCTTGGCTGGAATTTACTATTACAACTTTGTTTCTGCCTAGATACACCACGCATTCTATAGTTGGTTGTTTTCTCATCATTTCCACAATATAAAACACAATAATTGGAATATACATGTATCTTTTCATAGTGAAGTCCTAAATACTTCACAAGTTTCTTTGTCGCATTAAAAGATCTTTGCATTGGAAAAGGCCTCTTTAAGTATCCATATAAGATCAATATAAGCTACATTACTAATTCCATGTGTACACTTAAAAATATATAGTCGAATGGTAAAGGAAAGTTTAGAAAAACTTTGACAACTAAGATATAATTCTTGTTTTCCTTCCTCTACCAACTTAAAAAACTTCTTAGCATCATCATTTAGACCATTACTAACTCCTACACAATTGTTGGGACCTTCATCCATGTCTCTAAATGTGTCATGTAGTAATCCATCTCTACTATCATGTATAGACCTTCTATCAAATTCATTATCATCACTCATTTCTATATTTGCTCTAATTGATCGTTCCTTATTAAATTCCCAACCATCATATCCCGGAGAAAATCTATCAACAATCAAATGATCATATATAATATTTCTTGTATACCAATAATAACTGCAACACTTATGCATGGACAAGAAATTTTATTCTCGTTAGTCACCTTAGAAAAAGCCTTTTCAAGAATATGATCAACTACACATATATATTCATCACTATATCTCAGAAAAGTCATCAAATGCCTCTCTCTCTTATCCATGGACAACTTCAAAGTAACATATACAATATGAAATATGTTAACAACCAAGAAACATTATATATACAATTTACTAAAAATATATAAGTAAAATTTGATAATCTCATGTTTTATGATGCCTATTACATAGTTATAAAAATTTCATTATGACATAATAAACTAATTTGAATTGTCAGTAAATTGTCTAAAAGAAATATACCTGAAGTATCCCAAGAATAGTAAGCTTCTCAATTGTGGTTTTTATTTCAGTTAGGTGTTTCCTAATGTTTTAGTAGTGATTCTATAATCTGCCCAAAAAAAATGACACATAGACAATTAACTTATATATTAATGTTATCATGAAACTAACAACTTTTACGATTAAATTTTAAAAATAATATACAACTTAATTCAACCAATGTTAATGACTTACTAAAATTGAATTCCAAAATGTTATAATATGCTCCATTAACTTTGTCATTCAGTAGTTTTGTCCCTATCTCAAATATCTGTGTATAACTCAGAAAGTCAATTAAGTGCTTGTTTGAATGAGCTTATACTAGTAGAGCTTTTTTCAGTAGAGCTTTTTTGAAAAGCTTCAAATTTGAGCTTCTTAAACAGTTGTATTTTAACTTTTAAAAAAGTCATTTCTATTAAAAAAGTGCTTTTAAATTTTACGGCCAAACACTCATTTTTCTTAAAAATAGCATTTACGGTTAAAAAAAGTGGTTTTTACCCTCCAAAAATTGAACCAAACAAGCACTAAGTTTGTTTACACAATAATTGGCACAACAGACACAACGAGAAGGATAAGTGAGTTGCAATGTCACCGAAGAGTTTAAATTTTTAGAGGGAAAGTTAAAGTCTACAACATTTTTGACAATTGTGTATAATCCTAAATCTTATTATATATCATGTTTTTTCTCCCTAAAATATTTTAAAGGGTATAATATCTGCATAAAACTATTTCTTTGATATATATATATATAATATAATTTAAAAGTTATGACAAAGTTTGCCTATTCTGGTTTGATTTGGCTTGACTCGACTTGAGTTGGTTAGATTTCATGTAGTGTTTAGTTTTTAAAAATATTTTTAGGTTTTAGGTCAAGCTAGGACTGTCCGGTCCAATTTAATCCAAATTTTAAAATTTTAAAAAAATGATGTTATTTTTTATTTTTAAAAATTGAATAATATATTTAATTGAGTTTGATTAGGCTTGATTGTGCTCGTGCTTAGGTAGTGCTTGGGCCTAAGTGCGTTTGAGTCCGACGCTACTCGTTGTCACCCTTAATTATTGTTTAAAATTGCAACGGATTTAATTGTTGTTTAGATAAAATTTTATACCGACAACACTTTAATTTTGTTGCCTTTTTTAATATGTGACAACGAATTACTACTAAGCTTTCGTATTAATATTATTAAAGGCCATGCTTTAAAAACAGTTGCATTATATTAGTTTAAACAACAGATTTTAAAATGTTACAAATTTAATGTTGCCTTGCGAGAGTTTGTTTCTACCCCCTGCTTTCTTTACTTTTTATTCTTTGCAAGTTAGATAATAGTTAATATAAGGTAGAATCTCATCACATTATTAATAGCCTTTCAGTCACTTCATGTTCAATTCCTAGAACAATCGAACATTATCCAGACATAATAAAAGTGAAAGCAAAAAATGGAAATGATATCAATGATTGTATGCAATTTGTTTTACTTTTTAACACGGCTAAGCAAAACTGTAAATTGTAGTAAATCCATACACAGGCTCGAGTTTTTCTTTTTATGAATTTGTATCAAAACCAGATTATTATTGGAAACCTATTGGAGCTCGTTTTAGAAAGTATCTCTAGTTTGCTTTCTACATGCAGGGATGGGCTATTGTTGAAATATTTAGGATCTCAATTTTGTAACAACTAAACGAGAAAACTAGAAATATCCCAGGTCCAACACAAATATAAGGCATCGTTATAGTAACTTCCGGAAAGATCACTGTTGTACTTTTCTGTATTTTCATATGAACTAAGTTATTGCAAACATAAGCATCTTTTGTAGTAAAATTTTAGTAGAGGTCAATGTGATTAACATTACTATATAGTTGCCACAAACAGTTCAAAGTTTGAGTGTAACTAGCATGATGCATCTTTCTGACAGCATGGAGAGGATTCTCGAACGGTACGAGAGATATTCATATGCTGAGAAGCAACTTCTTGCAAACGAGACTGAAGCCAATGTATAAATGGCTTACACCAGTCCCTTCATTGAATATGTTGAAATTTCTGTGATATAACTCTCACATAAATTTCAATTACAACTTTCAGATTAGCTGGACTATTGAGCATGCAAAGCTCAAGGCTAGAATGGAGGTTCTGCAAAGAAACCAAAGGTATGGATCTTTGCTGCTTAATTTGAGCAACTACCACAACCCAATATTGTTAAACCCACTTTCCTTTGTATGTTTGCAGGCATTTTATGGGGGAAGATCTTGATTCCTTGAGCGTCAAGGAGCTCCAGAGTCTGGAGCAACAACTTGATTCTGCGCTTAAACACATAAGATCAAGAAAGGTAGACTTTACATAGGAATTAATGAACTTTACCGGTGATTTAGAACTTAACTGACATAAGTAATTGTACGAATTACACTTGCAGAACCAAATGATGTATGAATCCATCTCAGAGCTTCAGAAAAGGGTGATCCCCCAGCTGCTCAAACTAAATATTCCTTCTCCCAGGCAGTCAAAAATCGTGCTCTAAACAACAATGTGGTTCATTATTGGATATTAAATGTGTTCTCTATTTTTCTTAAACTAGAACTCGAGTCAAGATAAGATGGCTTAAGAGGCTTTTCATTTTAAGATCTATTCCTGGGTCCATTTATTCTTAGTTATTGGTGAGAATGTTGATATTAAAGGCCTATATTTCTGTTTGAATCTTTATTTCTTCAAGCTCTCTAGTGGCCGGGTAATGGATTTAGGGAGAAAACTTTCAACTGGCAAGCTCTAAATAATTATTGTTGCTCTTTACAGGATAAGGCATTGCAAGAGAAAAACAATCTGCTTGCTAAAAAGGTGCAATTTCTGAGAACACATGATTTTGCATATATCTGCTCTGATTAATTGATATGAGATGTTTTGAGGCATATACACAAAACCAGGTGAAGGAAAAGGAAAAGCAGGAAAATTGGGAACAGCAAGAACATGAATTAGATGCCTCATCTGCTTGCATACGACAGCCATTGCAGTCTTTAACCATAAGGTCAATTTCTCTCTCTCTCTCTCTCTCTCTCTCTATCACAGACACGCACAGAAACCAGTATCCTCATTTAGCTAACTTGTCAGTCTACATCCACGCAATCACTTAGAAATGCATAGTTCTTAATAAACGCCCAAGGAGATGGTAGTATTTGTTTGGAAGTGAAGAAGAACAGAATTTCCTCAAAAACTGTACCCTATTCACTAAAATGTCACGTCATTATCATTCCTTGCATGCGTTTAGTATACAAACTTTGATTTATCATTTGTTGCCAAGTATTTTTCCCTTTTCCCTTGGGGTTTGTCTGATTAAAGGAGCAATTCCGTTGAAATCGTTCAACTTGCAGCAGCAGCAGCCACGCCACAACTTGCAACGGAGGTGAACAAGAAGTTAGTGCAGACCATCATCGACCCAACACACTACTGCCTGCTTGGATGCTTAGTCAGCGTGAGGGATAACAGTGAACTGAACTTGGTGCTGGACTATTATTACTGATCAGTTCAGTCTAATTTATGGGCTAGACTACTATGTATATGTATATAAACAATAAATATTTGTGAATTGTCTTCATTGTTAGCTTGATGCTGATAATAATGATCGTGTCCTGAATGTTGTCAGATGATAAAACTTTTAGTAAATATTTCCTAGACGGATCTAGTTGTGTCATTGTATTGTATAAGCTGACGAGTTATTTTTGGTAGTAAAGTTCGTGCGTTAAGTTTTTAATGATTTAAGAATTTGTATAAATGCTAATCATTTGATACTTCATATAATCTAATTTTTCTTTTCCAGCCTGATCTTTGGTGATAATTTTATGTGTTTTCCCACTGTGTATATAGAAAATTCAATATGATCTAAAGAAATTGTAAGTGATCAAACAAACATCACTCGAACAATTTAATGAAAATAAAACAATATGTTTCTATCTTATAATATAATAATATTATTGAATCCAATATTCAGGAGGTCATTTGATTTCAAATTTTCTTTTTTTAAAAATAAAAATATTTACTTATTAATATTAATATGGTTGCACTTTTATTATCACTAATAAGAAAAAAACTAAATAATGATTGAGGATAATCTAATTAATTAATTATATTATTTAGTATTTATTAATATATATTAACAATAAGTTCGTATTTTTTTAAAACAAATAATTATTCGAATATGAAATTTATACAGCGATTTTATAATAATTTTATAATTTCAAAGCTATTATCTTTTTGATAATTGGACAATGTTTATTTTTAATAGCTAATATTAAATAATTAAATAGTTTTTGTTCAATTAAAAAAATAAATATGCAGTGAAAGACGAGAACTATTCATAATTTTATAAATTTAAAAAAAAAGGAGAAACTAAATAAAAAATTTGTATTTATTATATCACGTTGTCGGCAACTTACAATTGTCAAGATGACAATAATTAACGACAATCACAATAACAAAAATAGTAATAGAGATTTTAAATATGTAGAGTTCTGGCGATAACAGTCAACCCAATATGCAAATGAACGTGTCCACAAACGTGTGTACCCATTTAAACAAAGGGCGACAGACTATGTCACTTAGTGCTCCATTCAACCAGCAATGTACGGTGATGGCCCGTTACTACATAGCTTCGTGGCAAGCACGTCAACTAACAGGACACCCACTTGGGAAAAATGGGAAACAAACAAGAAAGTTTAGTAAAAAAAACAGGCGATACCGTCTCAGTATATTATAAATTACTCCACAAGTACTCTGCTAAAACAACCATGGCTCTTTCGGTACGTACCAAGTTGCCTAGACTCTGCGTTAGTAGGTCCATGGCTCCTGTTGGGGTCCGGTCACCATCTCTTCGATCCAAACACTTTTGTAGCTCCGTTCAAACTGAGCAGAAAGTGGAGTTTTTGGGCAATGGTTCGCAGAGTTTTGCTAGTGATGGCAGTGGCAATAATGGCAACAAGGTTATGGTGGTGGTTGATGCAAACCTTGAAGCCAAGAGTCCGCTTGAATGGGCGTTGTCTCACACTGTTCAAAATCAAGATACCATCGTTCTTCTATACGTTGCCAAGCCATCACCTGCAGGTTAGACAGTGAAGAATTGTCACTGATCATCGTTTCTGGCATGCATTTAAGAAACTTCATGCACTCAAAAGATAGGTAAATTTTGGTCGCAGGTCCTACGTCGAACTTGAAGGTTAATCTGAGAGTTCATGAGCTTCTTTGTACCCTGAAACAAATGTGTCAAAAGAGAAGGCCTGGGGTGAGTTAATATTTTTTCTTTGTTGACCAAACATGTTTTCCCGGATAACAGTTGATTGAGTTAATGAAATGGTACAACAATACTATTAAAAGTAAAAACATAATCTTGATGGGTCAATGCCAGTTTTGGTAGAACTATCTTACTCAACATGAAGTTTGAGATTGAGAAGTTTCTGGGTAGGCTTACCTCCGAAATTAGATGCAAATGCCTTAGATGCAACCGGAGGGTATAACGAAACTTGAAGAATAGATAGTTAGAACCATGATTCTTCAATTCTGTGCATATTAGGCAACCAAAACCTTTTTCATTCATTGTAATGGGAAAGTGGAAATTGTTTTCAACATGATGTGGATGTCGTGTAGGTGCAAGTGGAGGTAACTGTACGAGAAGGAAAAGAAAAGGGTCCGATAATAGTAGAAGAAGCAAAGCAACAAAGGGTGTCAATGCTAGTGTTAGGCCAAAGGAAACGTAGTTCGGTAATGTTGAGGCTACTGAGGCGGTGGAGAGAGAAGAGAAGCGGAGGTGGTGCGGCTGAGTACTGCATCCAAAACGCTTCATGCATGACAATTGCAGTGAGGAGAAAGGGCAGGAAAGTTGGAGGGTACTTGATTACCACCAAGCGTCACAAAAACTTTTGGCTTCTGGCTTAGACTTAGCATGCCTGCCTTGAGAAAAATGTACTTTGGAAATGGGTTGAAAGTTTTTTTTTGGTTATGTCTCTGGTCGGGTAGGTTCTTTGCAGGAGGCAAAGTTCTGGTCCCAAGTTTTAAACGACTGCATACATGACAGAGGTTTGAACCTGATAAGTAATGGTAATCGAGAGTTTAATTAAATGCTAATTATAAGAAAATTGAATGAGGAAAATATTTGTTTTTCCTTGTGTCTTAAATTGTTCACTGTTTCTCTACTTATACAAAGCAAGAAGGGTAATAAAGTAAAAGCAAAGAAGCTCCTAGAACATTACAGCTGGCTTCATTCCAGCTCTCTCATCCCTGCCATACACGTCTCTTGTTTGATTTATCTTTATTTTTAACACTCCCTCCTCAAGACAAAGCCGTTCTTTCAACTCTTGAACTTCTTTAACCGGTGTCGTGCTTTAAACTTATTTAGATGAAAGTGGTTATGTCTTGGTCTTCAAAGACTTTATCTCGAGCAGTGAGTCTGGGCCCACTACCTTTGCTCTATGTCTCCTTCTTTGTAACTCCGAAAGCAACATCTTTCTTTCTCCATTTATGGTTTCGAAGGCTGCTTCTTCTCTGTCATCCATCTATGGTTTCGGAAAACAATTTTTCTCTTTCTTTCTCTGTAGCGCCTCTTCTCCTATTTCACCATCTACGGTTTCATCTTGTAAGTGTTTCATCCGGAACAACAAGCGGTGGTGTGCAGATGAGCCGAGAGGCTTTGTCAACAGATCTGCTAGTTGCTCTCGAGAGGAGACATGTTTGAGTCGAACAAAACCTTTCAATACCTGATTCCTCACGACATCGCAGTCGATCTCAAGGTGCTTTGTCCGTTCGTGAAAAACCGGATTTGCCGCAATGTGCTATGCTGCTTTGTTGTCGCAACTTAGTGGGATGCAAAGCTGGAAATCGACTTGAAGATTCTTAAGTAGGTACGATTCCCACTATAATTCTGATATTGTTGCGGACATACTTCTATATTCAGCCTCTGTTGAAGACTTACTCACTGTTTTTTGCTTTTTCGTTTTCCAGGAGACTAAGGCTGAGCCAAGGAAGATGCAAAAGCCAGTGAGAGATCGTCGAGTCATTGGGCAGGAGGCCCAATCAGCATCACAAAATGCTTGGATCTGGAAGCTACTCCTTCTTGGGAAGAAGAGCCTTTTCTCGGGAAATTGCTTCAGCTATTTCACTAAGTGTAATGCTGCATTCAAATGTGTAGTCCGAGGGTTTTGCATGAATTGGCTTAAGTGTTGGGTAGA
>JANIIA010000006.1:52667826-52679350 GCA_027478495.1 Erythroxylum alaternifolium | reverse complement strand
AATTTTCTGATTTTTCCTTCCGGATTATTTTTGACCTCTCTCCGCTCTTTTGGCCATAACTTTTTCTTCCGACCTCCAATTGACCTGATTTTTGAAGTGTTGGTTTTCTAAGACATTTTTCTACCTTTCCATGCAATTTATAATTCTTGATATTACTGTTTGAAATTAATCAGTTAAATCAAAGTGAGATGATCGGAGGTAAAAGAAATGAGTTTGTTTTTGGGGTTTGACCTGGTAGGGAATTCCTCCCTTGTGGGATGCGCATCTGGATGTCACGTAGGAGGTCAGGCACGCAACTTGCCGGGGTGGGGTTCCAGCATTTCTAGAGCTCTAAGAAGTAATTCTATTATTGATTTTGTCAATTAAGTTGTTATAATCCTTTGAGATTAATCTCGGAGCTACAACAGGAATGCCAAGGTACATCAAAGGTAGTTGTTATTGTTTGAATCCAGTGATAGAAACTAGTGTTGATTCTAGGTTTGAAGCAATTTTGGATAGAAACAATACATTTTTAAAGCAACTTACTTGAAGGCCAGACATTTTATAAACATCTTAAGTGCTTTTATAAGAGCTAACACATATGTGGAATTTGCTTTGAACAGTAATATGAGAACATTAGTAAAGCATATATGTGACATTTTAAACTTTACACATTTGGAGTGGAATTTAAATCCTTTTGTTCTCTTTATAACCTTTTATAGTAGTATATTGAAGATCTCCATCATTGAACCAAAGAGATAAGGTGAAGTAGGGTCACCTTGGAGAATTCCTTTATAGCTTTTGAAGGAGCTTGTGGGCTGACCATTAATAAGGATGATATAGGAAGGTGAAGTGTTACATTAAGTGATCTATTGGATACATGTTCTTGGGAAATCTATAGTAGATAAAATATTGATATTAATGTCCCAATCCATACTATCATAAGCCTTCTTAATGTCAATTTTAATGCAGAAATTGGCCCTGTATTTTTATTTGAATAAGCTTTAAGCAACTCTTAAAGAATCAGAATATTGTCGCCAATAACCCTACCAGGGATATAAGCACCTTGTGATTCTCCAATATGGTTTGGAAGGATCTTTCTCAACCTATAAGCTAGTATATTAAAGATTAGTTTGTAAATAGAATTAAAAAATAAGATGGGACAAAAATCAGAGGAATAATTGAGTTCACCACTTTTGGGGATAAGAGTAGTGATCATAGGTTTACGTATGCTAATTTTTACTATTTTAACATCGATAATACTATAAGCACATGGGTTGTTTGCGTATTACCTAACGTATCGATCCCACGAGGAGGGTTAATCTAGCTCTAAAATCTAAGGTCGAACTAATTCGCAACAATCTAAAATAAACAATAAATGTAGCAAATTAATCAATCAATAATCAATTATGAGAATTAAATTTGGAAATAATAACAAAATAACAAATAACAAAACTAAATCAAGAATTAACCTACGAATTACCAATTGAGAGAAAGGGGGTTTTAATATGAAATTAATGAAAATCTAATCAATTATGCAATTACCAAATTATTGAGTCTAGACAGTCCTAGGGTGGATTACTCTCTTCCGAGTTATAATCTTTAAACTCTAATTAATAATCCCTAATTTAAATTATGAAATTGTGATCTCTCGACTCATAATTGACCAAAAACTTAAATTAGTTCTAAAATTGTCTAATAACATACTGGAAACCTATGTTCAATCTCTCATTACACAATTTCACCAGTTTGATACAATTCTTATCTATCAAATTACCTAACTCTCGTTAGCCAAATTTAATGATATTCACTTGGCTCACCCTCTCAGTTTATTGTCAAATTATTAAGAATAGATATTGAATCATAAATAACTTAAATAAAAATGCAATAGATCAGATTTCATTAACATCAAAGATAAAATCCTGAGGGTGAGTTTAGACAATAATCAACATTTGACATAACCTATTCTCAACAATTATCTCAATTTCATACATTAATAAAACTGAAATAAATTGGAAAATATGCTCGGAACGGATTAATGGAGGCAACAACGGTGGGAAACTACCTGTTTTGGGAAGTACTTCGCGTCAAGCTTTGTCTCCATGTCTCTCTTCCTTCATCTCCTTCCTCAAATCACTCAATAGCTCTCTAGGGTTTCTGAATTTAGGCTGATGTGAAAGCTCTGTAAAGGCTCTCTTCTATCTTGTAATGTTCTATTTATATTTTGGAAGCCCTATAGTTAATTTCGGGTTGAAACGTTCTGAAAAATCTCACAAAATTTGAGTTTCTGTATCAGCCCGACGTAGGCCACGAACAGGGCCCTTCTTGCCATAATTGTGGCCAGTGCCTAACCTTTCTGTCACGATCATTGCCCAAAGTGTATTATCATGGTCAGGGTCTTGTCAGCTCTCCTCTTTCTGTCATAATCGTGGCCTGTTATGCCATGATCATGGGTTGTGTTTTTAGCCCGAAACTCTTCGAAACTTCTCCGTTCTTCGCTATTTATCCTGAAACACTAACAAACACATCAAGGTGCCTGAATAATATAACATTTAAGCTCAACGACTCATACTAACCTATAAAAACACTTAAACACATAAACTAACACAAGTAAAACTTAAATACGCACTAAACACTCAAATTAACACTAAATACTTAACAAATTAAACCCTAAAATACATTGCAAATCACAACTATCAACATACCCACACTTAAACGTTTGCTTTTTCTCAAGCAAACAAAATAACAAAAACACAACACACAATGCAATAATGAGGCAATGACTTTAACTTCATGAAATAAATTTAATCTTAAATACAATCATTCAAGTTATATCTAATCATTAACAAGTGAAATCTATGTCTAGGGTCTTTGAACTAAATATACAATTTAATCGAGATCTAAGTGTTAAATTCTTTACCCCTTTCAATTGTACACCCACATTAATAATTCTTTAGTCCTTCAGACTCTGTAACTGTTCCTAAGTAATGAAAGGTCAAGCTTACTACAAGTCCGGTAGGTTTATTAAGGAACTTTTTTTTAAACATAGACTTAATCTTTTTATGCGAAGGTAAACATTGGTAATGAATGTCAATTCGGTTACTGAACTAAGTCATGTTTTTATTACATAGCTTTGGTTGAAACATCATTATAGCTTGGTTGAAACATCATTATAACTTTTTCAATTGACTACTAGCTCTATTCATAACCCGAAGGTCGTAATAGTGATTTATTTAACAAAACATTTTTTTATTATCCTACTTTGTTGTTTAAGTTACTTATTTCCACGAAAAATACTAGTTAAGCTACTTAAGTTGAAAGGCCTCAAATTATGAATGAATGTGACAACCTATAGGGTGCTCAATTTACACTAAATCCTAATTAAGCTGTATATTTATCCCAAGACTCCTATTTCACTAATTTTGTGAGCTAATGATTATTTACAACCTAATAAACTATGTTCAAAATTAAACAAATTCCACTCCATTTAAGCCATTGACACATTCAAACAGTTCACAAAGTGCAACCTAATAACTATCATACAATATGAAAAATTACATTAAAAAAACACAACCAACCTAAAAACTATCTTACAATATGAAAAATCACATAAAAAACAAAACACATAACCCTCTCCACACTTGAACAACACATTGTCCTCAATGTGTGAAGGGAACACACAAGCGCATAAAAGATAAGAAAAAATAGAAATTAAAGTAGACAGAAAATAAAATAAAATAAAATAATATAAAAATTAAAATTGAAGGCTAATTTGAAAAAGGAAAAATAAATGGGTTAGACACAAATCTTATGGAGAAGAAGGTAGTGATGGTTGCCCTGAGAGTTCACATGAATCACTAACGTTTTATTGAAAATGAAACTAACTATAGCTAACAATTTCAAACAAAATTATAAACTTGCTAGTTTATGGTCTTTAGCTTGACCTTGTGTCCAAGAAAACGTCTTTAATTATTCAGAGACAAGAAAATCACTTCATTATTTTTAGGAATTGCTCCTCCAAAATAAAGCTTGCATCAATTCCCATTGACCGTAAAATTCTCCTTTTTAGTGTTTTCCAAGTTGAGAACTCCATGATCAAAAATTAATGAAAATCTAATCAATTATGCAGTTACCGAATTATTGGGTCTAGATGGTCTTAGGGTGGATTACTCTCTCTCGAGTTATAATCTTTAAACCGTAATTAATAATCCCTAATTTAAATTATGGAATTGTGATTTCTCGACTCACAATTGACCCAAAACCTAAATTAGTTCTAAAATTGTCTAATAACCTACTGAAAATCTATGCTCGATCTCTCGTTACACGATTTCACTAGTTTGATTCAATTCTTATCTATCAAATTACCTAACTCTCGTTAGCCCAATTTGATGATATTCACTCAGCTCACCCTCTTAATTTATTGCTAAATTATTCAAAACAGATATTGAATCACAAATAACTCAAATAAAAATGCAATAAATTAGATTTCATCAAAATCAAAGACAAAATCCCGAAGGTGAGTTTAGACAATAATCAACATTTGATATAACCTATTCTTTAAAATTATCTCAATTTCATACATCAATAAAATTGAAATAAATTGGAAAATACGTTCGGAACGAATCAATGGAGGCAGTGATGATCAGAAACCACCTGTTTCAGGAAGTACTTTGTGTCAAGCTTCATCTCCGAGTCTCTCTTCCTTCGTCTCCTTCCTCAAATCACTTAATAGCTCTCTAGGGTTTCTGAATTTAGGTTGATGTGAAGGCTCTACAGAGGCTCTCTTCTGTCTTATAATGTTTTATTTATATCTTAGAATCCCTAGGGTTAATTCAGGGTCGAAATGATCTGAAAAATCTCCCAAATTTTGAGCTTCGATAGGGCCACGATCGTGGCCAGCCCCTAACCCTTTCTGTCATGATCCTAGCCCAAAGTACACGATTGTGGCCTAAAACATAGCTCTCTGTCACGATCCTGGCCCAAAGTGCATGATCGTGGCTAGGGCCCTGTCAACTCGCCTCTTTCTGTCATGATTGTGGCTTGTTGTGCCACAATCGTAGGCTATGCTTTTGGGTTAAAACTCTTCAAAACTTCTCTGTTCTTCACTGTTTACCCTGAAACTGTGGCACCCCGCTCCTATTTGACATATGCCCGTACGTCCTTTTGGACTTCCGAGCACCTACTCGACGGAACCGGTATACCAACTATATCACTTTCACTTAACTCACATGGCATCATAAATTAAAACATAAGAATCACAAATACTAAAACCCAAAATTTCCTCAATCATTTCATAAACAATATGTACATTATAGCATTACATCATCATCCATCAATGTACATTATCAAAAACATATCAGAGTCTATAGCTCTGTCTACAAATTATGCTATATACTAGAGGAATTTATAAAATGATTACCTAAATTCCTTAATCTCAGGTGACCGACCTTTGAGCCATATCTTCTTCACAAAAGTACAAGAATTATGCTTCTTGTACGGTCTCTCAGTAGCTAATGTTGTCTCTCGGTCCTGAAATGACAATGTGCAATTTTGAGGGAGTTTTGTTAACTCAGATGAGTTAACCAACATCGATGGCTCACTTAATTCATACAACACATCAATACACATAACGGATAATTCACATCTTTGTATATACATAAAGTATCACATTCACATTCTCATTCAGCACAAGGCAACAATACAATTTAATCGTTCAAACATACATATTAAAATGTATATGCAATGCTCATATGTCTCTTTTCCCATTATTACGTTGTTGTGACTGAGCGCCTAAACTGTCCCTATCCATTGTGGATATCGGGCTCATTTATACCATCCCTTATCCGTTAGGGATACAAGACTCATTTTACATAGTGAGCCTTTGGCTCTTAATCACATGTGGAGCTTTAAGCTCATTTTCGGTGGCTACTAAGGTCACAACTCTCATTATTTGATCATGCATTCATGTATGGAATACTTCTCTCATAATCAATCAATCAATCATGTCAAGAAGCATTTAGTTCTTCACATTCACATACCAGTAGCACTTTAATATCACATTCATTCATCAGAATCATCGGAACTTCATTGTCCGGAATCAACACAATCAAATCACATTCATTCGATAATTCAAACATAATATAACGCAAACAATTAATTGAGTGAGACAGTATAGATTACCCACAGTTTGCTCTAGATAGCTTATTGCCTTGAAGCCTAGGCAATGTCTAGAAGCGCTTGATCTATTTGCTCTTCTATATCATGTAAGCATACACATTTACCCATATTACAACTTTGTAAAATTACATAAGTACTCATTTATGCACATATGTATACATGGTTTATGCACAATTCATGTTCAATGACAATCCCAAGTATCTTTTCTTAATTCACATCTCTAAATCAAATAATAACACCTTTTAATCGTTCTTTAATCCTGAATACTCTTTGCTCACTTTAATCACCTCATTCATCATCAACTAAGTTCATTTAAGATCTCATTTAAGCCTAAATACCTCATATGGGAACACACCCTAGCACTAATAGGTTCATAATTCACTCAAAAGACGACTCTTCTCATCATTAGGTTTGGCCACGATTGTCCAGTCCCTGCCATGAACGTGACAGAACCATATTTGTCAGGCCACGATCGTGGCTTTAGGGCCACGATCGTGACAGAACCTTAAAATCTCTAGGTCACTCTTTTTCTAGGTTTTTATCAAGACAGCTGTTTGGTCAATTTTGCACAGTAATACTGAGGTTTTTAAGCAATGAGATCTTCTAAACAAATATTACTCAGTTTCTAACTAACCTAATTTCATACAATTTGGTTCAATATTTAGAAAGTTATACAAAAAATACTACAGACTATTCAAAAATAGAGACAACACCCAATACTTAACTTTAATTCAAAATTCAAGACTCTTAGGGATAGAATTAAAATTCGATTTCTTCATACAAATTGTAGCCGTATGTCTTTAGTTTCATCCAAAATTAAAATCATTCCCTTTAGATGTCCATATATCAAGATATATCTAAATTACAGATGCATGTTTAGTAGAAACACTACATTTATCATAATTCCAGCACTCCTCATCATCAATTTCATCCTAATTCATCTCTTTTGCTTAGTCTATCCTTTCTAACTTATATCCTCATTATTTCCTATTCATTCCTACCTCCAATTCAACATCAATCCATACTAATTCCAATACCAATTTGATTGCAATAAACTATCAACTTCTACTCATTTAACTTACCATTTCAAACTTAATCTCATTATTCATGAAAATCCAATCTCCTTCTATACTATGTCTCATTCCTAAACATCAAACCATTCATTGTCAAAATCCAACATTTCTAGATCAACATTTATACACTCTATAACAATTTCCAATACATTAAAAAAATCACAATTCATATCAAAAATCACATTTATATCAATTATACTCGAAAAATGTCAATGGATGCATGTACAATCATTTTAATGTGCAAAAATAAATATTCCTCTATGTGTGTGTACGTCATATTATGCATGAGCATGAAATGCACTTTCTAATCTCTCATATTTACTATTCTAGCCTTAACAAGGGTAACGAGATATTACAAATTTACCCTCCTTAAAAGAAATTTCATCCTCAAAATTCTTACCTGATTGTTCGAACAGGTGGGGATATTGCTTCCTCATATGCTCCTCCATTTTCCAAGTTGCTTCCTTAGTTGAGTGATTCCTCTAAAGGAATTTCACCAATGGAATGACTCAGTTCTTCAACTATTTGATCTAAGATCCCACTATCTTGATCGACTCCTCAACATAGCTTAAGTTACTAGCAACTTCATTTTTTTGAGTTGGTATCACATGTGTCGGATCCGATCGGTATCTTCGAAGGATATTCACATGAAACACATTATGTATTTGAGACATTTCATTTGGTAAAACTAACTTCTATGCCAAAGGTCCTATTCTCTCAATGATCTCATAAGGATCAATGTACTTAGGGCTCAACTTGCCCTTTTTACCGAACCTCAGTACTTTTCGCCAAGGCGAGACCCTCAGAAATACTTTGTCTCCTACACTGTATTCCATATCCCTCTGGTGTTGATCCACATAGCTCTTCTGTCTATCTTGAGCTGCTTTTATTCTACTTCTGATCAGTTTCACCTTATCTACCATATCTTGTATCAACTATAGGCCTTCTACCATTCTCAAGCCTTCTTCATCCCAATACAGAGGCGATAGACATTTTCTACCATACAATGCCTCATACGGTGCCAACTTGATGCTACTGTGATAGTGGTTATTATAAGCAAACTCGATCAGAGCTATATAATGATCCCATGCTCCTTAAAACTCCACTACACATGCTCTGAGTATATCCTCAACAATCTTGATTGTCCTCTCGCTCTGTCCATCTGTTTGAGGATAAAATGCAGTATTGAAGTTTAACTTCATACCCATATCTGACTCTAAGTTCTTCTAAAATCTCGAAGTAAATCTGGGATCCCTGTCTAATATAATGGACATCGGAACGCCATGCAGTCTAACTATCTCATTTACATATCTCCGAGCTAACTGATCTAATGAGTTATTCTCTCTTATTGGTAGGAAATGGGCCGATTTAGTCAATCGGTCCACTACAACCCATATAGCATCGTTCTGCCTCAGAGTCTTAGGCAATCCTATAATGAAGTCCATGGTAATTCATTCCCATTTCTACTCCGGAATAGGCAACGAATGTAGCTTTCCTACTGGAGCCTTATGCTCAGCCTTAACTTACTGACATATCGTACACTTAAAGACATACTCCGCCATTTGCTTCTTTATTCCTGGCCACCAGAAATACTGCTTCAGTGTGCTATACATCTTGGTAGTACCAGGATGCATAGCATAGGCGGCCATATAAGCTTCCTCTATAATTTCTTTCCTCAGATCATCCATATTAGGCACACATAGCCTCTGTTTCAACCACAAGGTCTCATCCCTCAACTCAAACTCAGAATCCGGACTCATCTTCACTTTCTCTGTAATCTTCACCATATCACAATCTTTCCTTTGTACTCTTCAGATTCTATCATGTAACATCAACCTTAACTTCAATGTAGTGATCAAGGCCTCATCTTGCTCCAGATTCAATTCCATATTCAGAGCTCTCAAATGAATTAGGTTAGGTAACCTCGACGTCTGAATCTGAGCTATACTAGTATTAGACTTTCTGCTCAAAGCATCAGCCACCACATTAGCTTTCCCTGGATGATACTCAATCGTGTAGTCATAATCCTTCAACAATTCTAGCCATCTCCTTTGTCTCATATTCAACTCCTTCTGACTCAGCAGATACCTCAAACTCTTGTGATCAGTATAAATTTGGAATGTCTCTCCATACAGATAATGTCTTCATATCTTTAGAGCAAAGAAAACTGCAGCTAGCTCTAAATCATGTACTGGATAATTAGTCTCGTGAGACCTTAATTGTCTCGATGCATAGGCTATCACCTTTCCATACTCTACATCAACACACATCCCAATCGTTGATGCGAAGCATCATTATACACCACATATCCTCCAGTTCCTGATGAAATGGTTAACACCGGTGCGGTAGTCAGTCGATACTTTAGCTCCTCAAAACTTTTCTAACACTCATCATTCCATCTGAAAGGCATGTTCTTTCTTAAAAGTTTTGTCAGAGGGGTTGAAATTAAAGAGAACCCCTCGACAAACCTTCGATAATAGCTGTCCAATCCTAGGAAACTTCGAATTTCAGACACATTCCTTAGAGCTTCCCAATTCATCACTGCCTCTATCTTCTTTGGATCTACCTCTATACCTTGTCCAGTCACTATATGTCCCAAAAACACCACTTGATCCAGCTAAAATTCACACTTACTGAATTTAGCATACAATTGTTTTTCCGTCATAATCTAGTACTACCCTAAAATGTTTGGCATGTTCTTCTCTATTCTTTGAATACTACCCTCAAATGTCTAGTATGTTCTTCTCTATTCTTTGAATACACCAAAATATCATCGATAAACATTATCACAAAGCGGTCTAGGTAGGGTTAAAACACCTTATTCATCAAGGCCATAAATGCTGTCGGGGCATTAGTTAACCTAAATGGTATTACTAAAAATTCAAAGTGCCCATACCTGCTCTTGAATGCACTTTTTGGTACATCAACCTCCACTATCTTCAACTGATAGTACCCCTGATCTCAAATCCAGCTTAGTGAACACCTGAGCTCCCTTTAACTGATCAAGTGAATCATCAATTCTAGGCAACGGGTACTTGTTCTTAACAGTCACCCGATTCAGTTGCCTATAATCGATACATAACCTCAAAGTCCCATCTTTCTTCTTCACAAACAAAACTGGAGCTTCCCAAGGTGAAACACTGGGTCTAATAAAACCCTTTTCTAGCAACTCTGTAGCTGAGCCTTCAACTCCTTTAGTTCCTTAGGTGTCATCCTATATGGAGGAATGGATATAGGAGCAACACCTGGAACTAAGTCAATCGTAAACTCTGTTTCTCGATCTGGAGGTAAACTAGATAACTCGGTGGGAAACACGTCTAGGAATTCCCTAACAATGATAATGTCATGCGCATTCTGCTCAGCTTTAGTATTGAAGATGTGGGCCAGATAGGCCTCACATCCACCTTGCATCAACCTCAATGCACTCATGAAGGATATCATCCTAGCTGTCATTACTTGACTAATTCCTCTGAATACTGCCCTCGACTGATTAGGAGATTCTAGTACTACCTCTTTAGTATAGTAGTTCATGATAGACCTATGAGCAGTGAGCCAATTCATGCCTAAGATAATATCTATCTCTCTCAACTTTAGTAAAATCAAGTCTACCTCTAACTCTACCTGGTCAATCCAAATCAAACATCTTTTGTAGACTTCTCTTATCACTGTAGTACTACCTATTGCTGTATTCACCTCTAATCCATACTTTAACTGCTCTTTATCATAATGCAACCTAAATTCCAGATGCGGTGCGATGAATGAATGCTTAGATCCTGGATCTAGCAATGCAAATGCTTCATAATCATAAACAAATAGCGCACCTTCAACAACATCCGGAGAATCTTCAGCCTCCTGCTTAGTCACGGCATAGGTTCAGGCTTGAGACTGCAGTCAGTTGCTCCGCACCTCAGTCCTGACAGAAAGACTCCTGTGCTCACTTTGCCTCTACCATGGCCTCTCTGTCCAATCCCACTACCTTGACTCTGCTGGAATGTAGCTTCACTCCCAAATCTCCCACTCATACCAAACTGAGTTCTCATAATAACATAACAATCTCTAATCTGGTGGTCAAAGGACCCACATCTAAGGCAAGCTCCAGTTAATCTCTAGCACTCACCACCGTTCCTCTTCCCACAATGCTCATAAGGGGGTAACTGACTCTGCACTGAACCTCTTCTACTGCTAGAATGTACAAAACAACTTATCTTGTAACATCCCGTTTCCGTATAACGGGTCGGATCAAGGAAACGGGTATATGAGAGATCAATAAGAGAAATTAGGAAAACACATCTCAT
>JANIIA010000006.1:52634068-52660421 GCA_027478495.1 Erythroxylum alaternifolium | reverse complement strand
TTTGTTTGTAAGTGATTTATTGAGTTGAATTGGGTAGAGAATGATGAGGAAATGAAATGGAAGAGATAATCTAGGTATTAGATGAGTTAGATGTAAATGTTGAAAGTTTGAAAATCTAGAACATGTTAGCAGAAAAATTTCCACTGATATGCTTTTGTGTTTTAGCCATAACTTCTTCTAGAGTGTTCAATTGAGATGATTCTTGATTTTAATTAAACTAGAGATATATGTCTATATTTTTTATAAAGACACCAAATTTTAATTCTGTCGTTAAAAGTCTCAGAAATTGATATGAAGTCTGAGAATTTCTAGGAATGAATAGTAAGAGAGTTAAAATTTTGATCTGAAACTTCCATGAATTTACTGAACTGATCTCGATGGATTTTGACAAAATGGTATTCATAAAAGTTGTAGATCTTTCTTTTAAATTTCCATTGACATAAAATTTGGAATTTGTGGAATTCTGGATCAAAAGTTATGGAGGTTTGAAGTAGAGATTTTAGTAAAGAAGAAGAAGAATTGCATAATAGCGACCTTGAAGTTTTCAGGGATGTTGAACTTTCGATGGTTTTTTGGCAATATCATCCAAATGAGATGATATTTGATTTGGAATAAACTAGAGACATAGGGGTACAAATTATCTGAAGAAATAAAATTCTGAATCGTATTATAAGATGGTTAATTTTTGGATGGAAGTTATGCATAGTACATTGTTTTTGAATATGAGCAGCCTGAAAATGTTTGAGGCATATCTTCCAAATTACAGAACCAAATTGAGTGATTTTAGTGTCAATAGAAACATAAGATATAGAGGAACACTTTTCTAGAAGAGGATATGACCAAATTACATCAGTTTCACTTTATAATTGAATGTGAACAGTAGACCCGAAAGTGTGACTTGGAAAAAAAATCTGAAGTGAGTCAATGAGAAAGGAATAGAGATTTTAATTGTTTTAGTGAGGCATAACCTAAGTATAAATTGTACTTATATGAGTTTTGATATGATAATGACTTTGTGATGAAATTTATGGATAAATACTCAGGATTGTCATGAATATGCATTATACATATTTCATTTCATACATGTGCATTATTAAACACTTATGATTGTATAAATTGTGATATATGTGTATAGTGTTTGATATAGAGGAGAAACTGGAACGTCAACCTCCAGACGTTGCCAGAAATTTCAGGCATTAGCTTCGGGAGCAACTAGTGAGTAACCTAGACGATTTCACTTAATTACTTGTTTGCTTAATTTCTACTTTGAAATGTTTGAATGAATGTGAAATTGATTGTATTAATTCCGGACAATTGACTGTCCGAGGAGTTTTATATTCGGGACTGTATTGGAAGTGCTACTTGTATGTGAATGGGAAGAACTAATTGTTTCTTGAATTGATTGATTGATTATGATAGATGCATTCCATACATGAGTGCACAATTAGATAATAGTAGTTGTGACCAGATTAGCCACCGATCAGAGCTTAAAGCTTAAAGTGTGAAAAGAGCCTCGAGCTCAGATAATGATTAAGAGCCTAAGGCTCACTATGTGAAATGAGCTCTATATCCTCATCGGATAAGGGACAATTAGCAATGAGCTCGGTATCCAAAATAGATACAGGACAATTCAGGCACTCGATCACAACAACGTAATAATTGGAAAGGAGTCTCATGAATATTCCATATGCATTTTGTTTAGTATGGTTGATTGAATGAAATGCATAATTGCCTATGCTTAGGTGAAAATGTGATACATGATCAATTATGAGAAAATGTGATTGTTTGTTATGTGAAATGATGTGTTATATGAATTGAGTGAACCATCGATGATGGTTACCTCATTGTGTTAGCAAAACTCGCCAAAATTGCAACATTCCCTTTTCAAGACCGAGAGACAACTCTAGCTACTTAGAGGCTCTACTAGCTGTGTGGATTGTGATTTGGCAAGAGAAGTCATGGCTCAAAGGTTTGTCAGCTGGGATTTTTGATAGATTAGATAGACTTTGTATATTTTCCTCTTTTATATAGTACTTTTGTACTAGGTTTTGATGATGTACATGTAGTAAGTGCTTAAAGGTACAATGTAGACTTGCGGTTTTGTGAAATGAAATGAGGAAAAAGTTGGATTTTAAAATATTGTGATTTTCTTATGATGCTTTATAATTGAATAATGATTCAATACCATTTGAAGTGACTGTAGCGATCGATGGGAGCCCGCCTTTATCTTAGGATATGTACCGGAATGACCTCTGGGCATCCCGGTGTGTACCCTGCGGTAAGGGGGCGCTACACCCTCATTTTATAAAAAACTACAAAATTTAAAAAATGCAACTTGAATCAACAGATTTATTTTTCAGGAAAATAGTCAAAATCTTATGTAAATAAACTTTATACAATTCCTTCAACTTAGGGGTTCAAAATTATTAAGAACATCAACAAAAGAAGGGTTAAAATGGTTTGTAAGAAGGTTAGCATTTGAGAAGAGAAAAGTCAAGGCTCAAATTAGTTTTCTAGGGATAAAAATTAAGGTAGGCTTATCTAGGTGAAAAAAGATTTTATCAAAGTTCCCTTATCCTCTTTTTCATAAATTCATCAAAAACATAGTCGTAAAATGTATTCAAGAGCAAGTTATAGCATAAACAAGCTATGCTTGATAACACACCACAAAAAGAAATATATATGAGCACAAATATGATGAATTGCTCATAGGTTCACAAGCTTACATAGATGTCAAAATGTATTAAGTCTGCACACTTTCATTCAATAAAACCAATGAGATATTTAAAGTAACTTAATGAATAACTTATACCAAAAATGTATCCAAACTTAAGGACTATTTGTGAACAACAATCAGAAATTTTTTGACGTTGTCATGAGAAATAGTCAGCATATAAATAATAGTATTCATGAATCCAAGCATAAAATATAAAGTTGATCTTAGTATATACTATCGTTCCCCCATACCCAAATCACAAATTGTCTCCAATGTATGCACAAGATGCTCATATAGCAAAAAAATAATTAGCATAAAATAAAGCATGAAGTAGAATACTCCTTTGAGTTATTGAGTACATATCAAATTGAGATTCATAGCCAAATGAGCAATAAGGGAATCAAGAAACAAGTTCTTATTGACATGTACTTTATGTACCATACATTAAATAGAAAAACAACTCAGCTTTAGTGCAAGTACACATTATGACCTTCCTTTTTGAATAATTAAAAGTCAAGAAACATTGCATATAAATCCATTCAAAGTCATTAAGATCATTTCCTTTAGCTTTATTTTGATGATAAACCAATGGGTCATAAGACATTGACTTCCACATTCTAGAAGAATTAAAATTACCATAGTTCACATTAGTTTCTTTGTATTGGGTTGAATTAGCATATTCCTCATTTATCAACCCTGAGGCCGAAGTAAATTTGGTGATGTTTAGTTTAAATTCGACACTTATTAATCTATACTATACTACATTGGGACTACGTAAAGTAAAATTATGTGATTGATCAAATTTGAACTCCCTAGTTAATTTAAGAAATACTGGATAACAAATCAGTATAAAATATCTCCAACTTATATCAGTAAAAAAATCATCAAAATTTTCTTTGATATGCAATTCTTCAAAGGAAGGATAATGCATAAACTTACCCACAGTAATATGTCAGGTTTTGGGAGTAGCATACCATTGTTTTCTTTCTTTAGAGTTAAAAGTGAGATATTCGCAAAGGGTCAACTCAGTTGGCTACAAGATAGATGCGTTTTTAGCTATCTGAGCATAAATCCTATTGGTACTTAGGGTAGATCTAATGTCAAATTGATTTTATATAGTTGGATTCATCTTATCCTTACCTTTTGTCACTATTCGATTTATATCTTTCGGACATTACGTAATTATGACAATTATAAACAAAAAATAATCTTAAAAATAAATAAAACAACGTTATAATTACTAAAATTAAAATTAAAATTAAAATTATTTAATAAAAAATAACTCAAATAAGACTAGAAATAAACGGCACGTCATTATAATAATGCGGAGAGCTCGATTGCTTAGAATGCTATAAGGAGATTGATGGTTTGTTGGGTACGTAAGCATTCGAAGCTGCTATGTATAGAGTGTGCATTGCCTAGTACTGCTGCTAGGAATGTCAAACCTAGCCCAGCCCGACCTCCTTTGCTTTTGGCCAGGGTTGATTGAGCCATGAGTCGGACTGGCTCAGCCCGTGGCCCAACCGCTATTTCTAAAATGACATTGTTTTGTTTCTTAAAAAAGCAACTGATGGGCTGGGCTTGCCCAGCTCACCCGTGGCCTATTGGGCCATAGCCTGGGCCATGGGCCGACCTATGCCCATGGCCTGGGGTCGGGCTAGCTTAGCTTATTGACATTCCTAATTGTTGCATATTGGGGTGGTGATTGGTGGGTTGTAGGAGCTATTTAATGTGCTAAAGCATTAGCTACTAGAGGGTTGAGCATGCGTTACTATATGCTTAGGCTGGTGATTGTCGGGTGCCTGTTGGTATGGAATTGTGGATGCTTAGGACTGCTGATGGTGCGCTTGGGTTGCTTGGGATGCTGGAGGGCTAAGCATTAGGCATTGTTATGCCACAAGAGCTACTTTGTGCTTTAGACTTTAGCTACTAGGTTGGTGTAGCTGTACGGTTGCATTTTGGTGGTATTTGCACTTAAAACAAAACAAACTAATTACAGATTTGTGTTTAAATTATTTATATCAACATTCTATTTTTATCTCTTTTTATTATTTTATTATTTATGCTATTTTTTAATTAATATATTTTTAAAAATTTTTAATTTACAATTTCTTTAAAAATAAAACAGATCATTAACATTTATAAGGCGTGATCATGCATTATGAATGTTAGTATTATGAAATTTAAGAGTTTCCGTTCTAGAAAGCTAAATCACAAAACGCAATATCTCACCTTATGAGTTTTAATATTTTAAAATTTAAAATGATTGCTAGCTTAACTTGAGTTATATAAGGCATGATCACTCCTTATAAATTTTAGTATTATGGAACTTTGCGTCTTTTATCTTGACAGAATTATGTAAGGCATTATCTTGCCTTATAAATTTTAGTGTTTTGGAATTTAAGACTCAATTTGCCCTTAAACCAATAAACTAACTATTAAAACAAATAAATGAGAACTATATATAACTAAAGCTGAACTAATATCATGTTTTGGATTGCCTTCTAAAAAGCACAATTGTTTAACATCATTATACTCGATAAACCTTTTTCTTCTTAAACTTCTACGTATTAAGGAAGTGCTAAATCAATATCCATCACACTTGAAACCATCACTCCTCATAAAATGATTTCAATCTATGTCCGTTCATTTTAAAAATCTTCCTGGTATCTAAACTTTTTATTTTCATTACACTGTAAGGAAATAAATTAGTGACAACAAAATGACCAAGCCATCTATAATGTAACTTATCTAGTATATGCTTTAGTTGAGAATTATACAGTAGCACTTTTTGGCCCACCTTAAATTGCTTCCTCAAGATCATATTATCATAGAACAATTTGGTTTTCTTTTTTTAAATTCTCGATTTTCTCGTAGTCATCCAACCTTAGCTCCTTAAGTTCTTACAACTGCATTTTCCTTACCTCCCTAGCTTTTGGCAAATCCATGTTGCAACCTTGCACCGCCGAATAAACTTTTTGTTCAATCTCCACTGGTAATTGACAAGCTTTACTACAAACCAATCAATAAGGAGACATCCTATCAGTGTTTTGTAAATTGTATGGTATAAATAAAAAAATCTTTTAGATGTAAATTTTAATCCTTTTGTCTCGAATTTACTGTCCTTTTCGAAATATATTTCACTTCTCTATTTGATACTTCTGCTTATCCATCTATGTGTAGACAATTTGTGGTAGCTACTCAATGTTTCACTTCATACTTCTTAAACAAAGTTGCTGCTACTCTCTTGCAAAAATTGCTTCTTTGATCACTAATAATGGATCATGAAACTCTAAATGTATTGAAAATATTAGAATTTCTAGAACCTACAACATTGCAGAATTATTAGTATTGGTGGCTTTTGCTACCATCCACTTCAAAACATAATCAAAAGCAAAAGTATGTAAGAAAAACCACGAGATGAAGGAAAAGGGTCCATAAAGTCAATGCCCCATATATCAAATATCTCAACTATAATAATTAGGGTTTGAAGCATCTTATTTCTATAAGGTAACAAACCCATCTTATGGCATCTATCACAACTTTTACAAAACATATAAGCATCCCTAAAAAAAATATCTCAATAGAAACTACTATCCAAAACTTTTCTAGCAATTCGTTTAGGACCAAATGACCACTACGTGTATAATTGTGACAAAAAGCTAATAATTTGATCGGAGTAGAATTTTCGTAAGTATGGTTCATCCTAAACATAATACTTTGCCTTATTCATTATCTTTTCCTTCCTAGACTTACTAATGTAACTACGTAAGATGTCTTTATTTCTATCTTTTTGAAGGTGTATAAGATGTCTCTTTCTTATTACTCTTCTTTTGATTAGCCAATCTGCAAGAGAAAAGAGGTACACGTGCATTAGTTGATATTGATAAAGATAAATCATCTTTTACCTTTATTGATTCTTAAGTTAGAGGTTCATCTTTCTTCACTATTTCTTTATGCTTTTCTACTTCCATTGGTATGGAGGATCTAGATTGAATTTCCTTCCGACATTCTCAATGTCATTGCACTTACATTCTCCTTAGGGTTCACCATCTTTTGTGAAGGTAACTTTCCTGATGCTATGCTTCCAATTCACTAACTAAGGTAGATAATTAAGTGATTTAATTTTCTAAGTTCTAAAGACTTGCACTTGTTTCCTATCAAAATTATTAAATGTTAGTAGCAAGTGCTTAAACAATTTCATCCAAAGATATACTTGAATTTAAAGATTAAGATTGAGCATATGTAGATGTTTGTGGTTGTCTATTGAATAAGGTTGGTGTCTTTATTTCTCTCCTTAATTTCCATAGCTAAAATTCAGATGATCTCTTCATCCTAAATTATAATAATTGGAATAAGGGTCATATTTTCATTGAGGTTGACAAGGAAATCTCTCTATTTCGTTATATTCTTGAAAGGAGTTTTGTTGCAATGAAGGGTGCATATTTATAGGATGTCTAGGGAATGAGCATATTCTACACACTTATGCCAATTGTAATTGACCTATAGCCATTTAGAAAACTAGAGCAGTTAAATCTAAAATTTTATCCTCAAGGTTCATATTACTTACCTCATTTATAAGCTTAACAACTTCATTCATCCTTGTCCTAAACTATTGAGAATTTTTAGCCATGTTTGATGTCAATTGTCTTGCTGATTCAGGTGTTTTATTTACTAAAGCTTCTCCACTAGCTACATCTACCATACTTCTATCCATTAGAAATAACCCTTTATAAAAATGCTAAATAAAAAGTTGGTCAGGAATTCGATAGTGTAGGCAGCTAGCATATAACTCTTTAAACATCTCCTATTATTCATATAATGTTTCTATGGTGAATTATCTTATCCCACATATCTCCTTTTTAGTATTAACTTCTTGTGATGCAGGAAAGATCTCTAGGAATAACCTTTTCATCTCATTTTATGTTGCTATTGATCCATAGGGAAGATAATATAGCCAATCTTTTACCTTATCTTTTAATGAGAATGGAAAGGCTCTAAGATTAATTTGTTCTTCAGTCACTCCTTAAGGATTCATTTCCGAGCAAATAATATGACATTCTTTAAAGTGTTTATGTGGATCTTCACCTGCAAAGCCATGAAAAATATGGAGTAAGTGAGTCAAACTATATTTCAATTTGAAATCTACCTTAACATCTAGAAATCGTATACATAAGGGTTATTGATTTAAATTTGGTGCAGCTTACTCCCTCAACGTTCTAGTGTTAGGATTTGTAATTATTTCTTCAACTTTTTGGACAATAGAATCTTCACTAATTATCTGATCTATCTTAGCTTTCACTTCTGAAGGTAAATGGACTCTTATTTGCCTAGGGCCTATTTGTTTCAGTTTTTTCCTATTTTTTATTGTGGTTTTCATAAAAAGGAAAATAAGTCGTTAAAATGTGTTTGGTTAAGTATTGTTATCATTTGTTGTTTTAAAAAAAAATCACAATAACTTTACAGAAATGGAAAAAAGATGTTTTCGTAAGTTTTTAAAACATGTTTCTTTTTTTTGTGATAACAACACTTTCCCATTTTTTCACTATCTTCGTGTTCTTTTTGGCTTTGCTCTACCTTCACCGCTTTGTTCTTGCTCCTTCCTCTTTAAGAAAAGGTCAACAATGGAGGCAACGAAAATTTGATGCTTGGAAAAGTTTTTCCATCATCAATTCACCTCTGAGGAACAATTCACCTATGAGGATTACATGATGCTCTACACGCATTCATTCTTTTGACAAACCATGCTTTTGTATTGACAAATTCCTAATTTTTCCTTTGTTAGTTAATGAGGGTTTAAAATGTTTTTCCTTTAATTTTATTTACAAGACGATCTATAATATGTGTACATATAAGCCTCAACATAATTACAAGTTTATCATCTCAACTCAATTTTAAGAATTCACATATCAATTCAAGTTTCAAACCAAATTAGTAAGCTTAGGTTCAAAAAGAAAACCTCTACAAAGTGCATCACCACCACCACTTGGCATTTTGTCAATCCACCTCCAAACCACTCTACTGCTATCTGCACCACAATCATCCCACAACACCAATTTCCCAACCGTCTTCACCGTGAAATAAACCCTACCACCACCACCAAACATCTTCAATTTAGTCGATTCTTGAAAACACTTATACATCTCCACTAGCATCCTCGCAACCTCTTCCCACTCTAACCTCTCCAAGTCTAATCTCAATATCAATATCGTCGAACAATACGAGTTCAATGAAAATGTTGACTTTAACCCTCTAACCATCAATAATCTCTTCCCATTTCCTCATTCCAATTGTGACATTATTGACCTTCAACTTCTAAGAGATTATGGAAAAAACTTTTCCAAGCATCAAATTGTCGTTGCCTCCATTGTTGACCTTTTCTTAAAGAGGAAGGAGCAAGAACAAAGCGGTGAAGGTAGAGCGAAGCCAAAAAGAACACAAAGATAGTGAAAAAATGGGAAAGTGTTGTTATCACACAAAAAAAAGAAACATGTTTTAAAAACTTACGAAAATATCTTTTTTACATTTCTGTAAAGTTATTGTGATTTTTTTTGAAAACATTTAAACCCTCATTAATATGTGAATTCTTAAAATTGAGTTAAGATGATAAACTTGTAATTATGTTGAGGCTTATGTGTACACATATTATAGACCGTCTTGTAAATAAAATTAAAGGAAAAACATTTTAAACCCTCATTAACTAACAAGGGAAAAATTAGGAATTTGTCAATACAAAAGCATGGTTTGTCAAAAGAATGAATGCGTGTAGAGCATCTATAATCCTCAGAGGAGAATTGTTCCAATAATTGTAACAATTGAGCCAACAACTTTAGAATCTTTGTATAGAGAGATTGTGAATAATGGGTCTAATGATTATGTCGATTCAGTATAAGAGAAGGTGCAACTTGTAGCAAAGTCACTATAACAACTCTTTATATATGTTTTGATAGGCATTTTGCTTCTATGAGATATATATTGATGATTAATTGTCCCTTCTATGTATGTTTTAAAAAAAATTAATCATTTTATTTCTAACCATAATTAGAATTAATTAATTTAAAAACAAATATATTATTTTAAAAATAATAAACACAAGAGAATAATTAAAAAATAGAAACAAGATGATAAAATAAAACATGCTTTTTTTAATTTTTCATTACAAACCTTAACCAAACAAGCTTTTGTTTTAAATTTTTATATTAAAAATCTCAACCTAACAAGTTTTTATTTTTTATTAAAAAACAGAAACCAAAAACTAAAAACTAAAACTAAAACTAAAACTAAAAATCACAATAGAAAAATAGAAGTGGAACCAAACGACCCCTTAGTCTCTTTCCTTAATTGACACATTCTCTTCTTAATTTCTGAATTATATTGCAATTCACCTTTCTGAGAAGAACATGTCATACAAGACAAGATTTTAGTAATGAATTATAAAATAACGTAAATTAGAAACTAAGAAAGTAAAATAATTCCACGGTAACGAAACTAAGATTTTGATTGGGTTGTTGATGCCTTCAAAATTAATTCTGATTCACTACAGTTTTGTAATCGTCGCGGAACCAGGTTGAGTCCTAAGAGAATTTAAAACTATTTTCTTAATTACAATTGTCCAAACAAAGTGGGGGTTTATGATTAATTAACTAATGAATTAAAATTAACAAAAAATTAAAATAAATCATCTGAATATAAAAATTGAGAAATTCAATTTAAACTAATTTTGATTTAAGAGAAATATCTCATCTAATTGTAACATTGGTCATTAATCTAAGAAGAATAATTTTCAAAATTCAAGCAGTTCATCCAAAACTTATTAGGATGGACATAATAAGTCTCAAATTTTCCTAAATTATTTAGTTAAAACCCCAACATTCAAACTAAAACTTACCATAAATTGATTGTGTATGATTGCATTATATATCAATTAAATGATAATAATAAGTTTAGTAAAAAAAAGACTAAACCCTAAATTAAATAATTGAGACAGATACAACTATTTAGTTTTCTTGTTTCTCATAAGTTAAATATGCAAATTCATAAACAACATATTAACTACTTGTACCAATCCTTCATAACAATTACATATCACCATATTCATGTATGATTATAGAATAATCAAAATCAAATTAATTTATCATATTAATCAATATTAATATTCATGAAATATAATAACACAAAACAAAAAATACTTGCATTAAAATAAAAATCAAAGTCTAGAACAAAACTTCATAAGGTTACAGTTAAAGTTTTGAATTCTTTTGAATCGGAATATTTGGACTTAGCCACACATGATTTTGTTCTAATACCAAAAATAGAAGAAAAGATGAAAGATGATAGAAAACTACAAAGAAATGAAATAGAATGATGTTAGTGTTGGACATGTTCTTCTCCTCTATTCCTACTCTAAACCTAGCCTCCTTTTATTTTACCAAGATTCCTATCTACGCAAGTCCAAATCCTTACATAATAGGTCTGAAAATAAGTTTCCTAATTGAATCCGAACTTTGCAATGAATCTAGCATTAGATGTGATCTCACCATATCCACTATGGTAATCTATGTACTTTTTTCAAAATTCGTGATTTTGACCCATAATACTCTAATTTAATGTAATATCCACTTATCACCTCTTAAAACAAAATTAAATATTAATTTCACCATTTAAGCACCAAAGTTAAATTAAAACAAAAGAGATAAGTCTACTTAACATGACCAAATAACATCTCATCAATACCACAAAAGATTGTTTTAAGCACCTTGGATCTATCATCCAAAGTAACAATAAAATAGGTAAAGATATAGTTCATTGTACCAAATCAAAGTAGTTTAAATGAAGGTGTGCATCAAAATTTTTATGTGACAAGAAGAAACCACTTAAGCTAAAAGGTAAATTTTACTGTTTGGCAATTAGACTTACCATGCTCTATGGGCAAAATGTTGGTTTATCAAGCAAGTACACAGTCATAAGCTTACAGTGGCAAGGATGAAGATGCTTCGTTAGATGTATAAACTTACAAAAAGAGAAAATGTCAAGAATGTAGTGGTAAGAGAAAAATTGAAGGTAGCTAATATTAAGGTAAATTAAGGGAGAGAAGGCTTAAATGGTTCCGATAGGTTAAGAAGAGCCATCATAATGTCTTAGTGAAAAGATGTGAGAAAATTATAGTTAAGGAATGTAAGAAAAAAGAGGAAGACTTAAGAAGAACTTGAGGGAGGTGACCAAGCATGATATGACCGTGTTAGAGTTTACGGAAGACTTAAACCTGAATAGGAAACTTTAACGAAATAGGATATAGGTAAAAGATCGTATATAGAGAGGTTCTTCTGTTTTTGTAAGTCTTTTGAACCTTTTCCTTTGTTTCTTGTGTCTTGTATTGAGCCTAAATACTTTTATTTATAGTATTTCCCCCTTTAGACATAATTTTATTTTTGATGCAAGTATTTGTTTATATTTTTGACTTTTGTTTTCTTCAAATAGTTCTAATGTTTTAATTTCTTTTTCTTTTTTTTCTAGGTATTTATCGAAACACTCTCTTTACTAATTAGGATAAGGTTGCATATTTTTAAATCTCTCCAAACCTTGCGTTCCATTGAAATTTTAGTGGGACATTGTTGTTGTTGTTTGTGAAATGGTTTTAAACATTTAAAATCTCCAAACTGCGCTAAATCTTGTGTAACCTTACTGATTTTCACAAGTATTACATTTTCAGTGATGAAGGAGGTTGATTGCACTGGGATTAGTTAAGATTTTAATAAAAAGTTAAAGGGAGTGCACCCACTAGATATAGATGTACAAAATTAACCTACCATCAAATAAAGTATTGATTGATTGAAAGAAAGCAATGACGTGAGAGTAAACAAGAACTAAAAATCAGGCTTCTAGCAATTTTTTTTCCAGATAAAGATTTAATACACCTGTTTTTGAGCAAAGGTTATAAAAATCATTTAAAAATATACCTTTTTATGATAATCTAATTGAAGGCCTAAGTTTATTTTACCTGGGAGTTGGTACGCCCATTAAACGGGAATCTTGATTTACAATTACATGGCCCACCGTACTGAATAAACATAGGACCCAACCAGCAAATGTAGATGTTGTCATTGTCATTTGCTCTTGACCTCTCCTAAAGCTTCAATCTCCATAACTATATAACTACGAAGAAATCACTTCTTCCCTGTATTACTTTTAACTACGAAGCCCATATCACCATATTCCCTTTCAGGAACTCTACCTTTCATTTAAGCTTCTTTTATTGGCTGTTGATTACAGGGAGTCACTGCTTTTTAGTCTTCGGTTTACCAAAGAACCTACTTCTAGTGTCAGCTGGTGGTCACTGCTTCCCTCATTCTCGTTCAAGCTACAAGCTTAGTTTTGTGTTTGATTGGTTTTTGGACTTGACTATAGAGAGCAGATGGGTCGATTTGGAATCTCAAAGTTTTGGTGGTGAATTGTGCAGAAAGGGATCGAGAGAAGATGGGGAGGCGGGCGACCGAGTTCCGGCGCCCGGTGAGGAGGAGGTTTTCACAATGGATCTGGGCGTTACTTGGGATGTTCTTAGTTGCTGGATTGGTATTGTTTGTGTTTCACCACAATCATCATGATGACCACGTCCAGCAGCTTCTAGTGGTAAAGCTATTATCCCCTGCCTCTGTTTTGATGTGTTCTTGTTGGATTGTTGATTTGTATGCTCTTTACTGCTTAGTTTAAATAACCTTAATGTTTTTCAGGTACCCTTTTGATCTTGTTATTTAGCAGATATATTTGATATATGGGATTCTCAACATATTGCTGTTTACGTACTTCAGCACTTAGTGCCTTTAAAAACCGCAACTCGTACCTTTGTTGAATTTACGTCCTAGAATATCTTTTACATATTTAACAATTGAGCTGAATAAATTGGTTTAAGGAAATTTCTTCAAGTTGTAGCTTTCCTTCCCATATACGAGAAAAACACTTGGCGCCCATTCGTGTTGATTCACAGACTTAAGTTTGAGAGGCAAAATGTCCTCTGCTTTGTCTCTTTACCTGCCTCAAGCTTTTATGAGTGCCGCAAAGTTGCTTCCTAGAAGTTTGACGTTGGTGAGGACATTTATATGCTTCTCAACATCATTATTTTATGCTTTTTGGAGAGACGGAGAAGATTCCTTTTCAGCATGATAGAAACTCAGATGGCCTCAATAAGTGAGTTAAGATGGCCTGGAGCTACAATTGGGCATACAAAAGCTGACAAGATAGACATGTTCTGTAATTCCCTATTTATTTCGTATCCTGGTACTGCAATGTTTAGGTACCAAACCCTGGCTATTATGTTCATCCTATCGATCAGCAAATGGCTAGTATTTAATGCTAAGAACTTTTGAGTAACTTGTGCTGCATAAGGGTTGGTTACAATCACTTGCCATGTAATCTTCCATTGTGGTTCTTGTTTGAATAACTTCATTCTGAATGAGCTTAGTTTAGTGTATGGATGGTTAAAGTTGTATAGGTGAAGGATATTTCATAGTTGCGGTCTTTGGTGATTGTGCAAAAGCCATGAGGCATGCTAATATTAGTCAGTAGGAATTGAAGCATAGTTTATCTAGAATCTAAAACTTTAGATGTCAGGGTGCAGTTTCTATGCAGATCTATGTTTATGGAATGGATTCAATCGATTGAGAGGAGAAACAGATTGAAAAAAAAGAAATTACATTGCAGTGTTCAAGGATAATCTAGTGTTTGTAGTCCTTGCTAAAAGACGACAGTGATTTAACATCTGCTGGATCTCAGATTGATCTCTCTTGTCTGGAAGATTGATCCCCCAAAAACTTTTTCCATCTGATAGCTTGCATAGAAGTTATATATGTTTCAGAATGAATTTGGTCTTCTCCATACAGACCAAACTGTTTCCATAGTTTATACTTCCATCCTGAAATTTATATTTCTCAAAAAGCAGTGGTCGTATCTTCTTTGAATGGCTATAATAGTTCCCCTCTAAACCACCAGAGAGGCTTTGCATGATAATTAGCTAGTCCGGTCAAGCAACTTTGTCATAATTGCAACCATAATAGCCATTACTTCACATAAAAGCTACATCTATATTTGCAGCTTTATGATCCGGTGAATCACATGACCTTTTGGAGTGTAATGTTGTAAAAATTAGGTTGATGATAGATGGAATTTTACCCTGGTGACGTCTATTTTATTGGCAGATGTCAACATTTCGTCTTGAAGCTATTAATGTCTTCTCCTCTGATACTCATCGTGATTAAAAGAGTGAGGTCCAGTTTAGTTTTGTCTTCCACGTTTTTGAACAGTAGATGGTGGGAGATGCTCTCTGTGGCCCATCTGTAAAATGCATTTCTTTTCACTCAAGTAGCAAGGTCAGGGCTTGTAGGTATTGTGTTTTGAAAAATTTATGTAAACTGCTTTTATGCTCTTTTTGCATGAAATTGTACATTTCTTATTGTAGACCTTATCTGATAACATGTTTCAGGATTAGCTAGCCATTCCTGAAGTCATTATTTTGAAACTCATCACCGGTGGTCCTTAACACATGCTATTTCGTGTATGAATACTCTAAATATGATCAACACCAACCTTTAAAGAATCTGACACTTTTACGGTAGATTATTTACATAAAGAGGTATTTCAGATGGTAAATTGTCTAAAATCAAGAGCCTACCGAATACTTATCCATGGTTAACATCGCTATTTGCAGTTTAAAAACTGTAGTTAAGATTCCCACATGATCTTTATGGAAAGATTTGTTTCCTTACCTGCTGAATTCATTTATTGTTTTCACTGTACTTGGTCAACTATCTTTAGAAAGAAGTCATTTGTTTGTTTTGCAATGCTTTTTGGTCTTTGGAATTCTTGCATACCCTCAATAACAATTCCTTATTGAAATTTGTAGCATGTAGGTGTTGGCTTATGTATAGTGTAAAGAGGCAACTGATGGCTGACTTATTTCTTCCAGGAAACAAATTCAAGAATCGAGTCAGTTAACCATGACAATTTTAATACCAGTAAAGAAATGGCGACCGTTAGCTCCTTTTCAAGGCAGTTGGCAGAGCAAATGGTACTTGCTAAGGCCTATGTAGTTATAGCAAAGGAGCGGAATAACCTGCACCTTGCTTGGGAGCTGAGCAAAAAGATCAGTAGTTGTCAACTTTTGCTTTCAAAAGCTGCCATGAGAGGAGAGCCCTTAACAGTAGAAGAAGCAGTGCCAATAATCAGTAGTCTGTCCTATCTAATTTTCAAGGCACAAGATGCTCATTATGATGTTGCAACCACGATAATGATGATGAAATCTCATATTCAAGCCCTTGAAGAGCGTGCAAATGCAGCAACAGTTCAAAGTTATCTTTTTGGACAAGTGGTTGCTGAAGCTGTACCCAAAAGCCTCCATTGCATGAAAGTGAAACTCACAATCGATTGGATTAAGAAGGTGTATCTTCACGACCTTGCAGAGGAGATAAGAAACTCTCCCCGTCTTGTCGACAACAATCTCTACCACTTCTGCATATTCTCAGACAATGTTCTGGCTACCTCTGTGGTTGTCAATTCCACCATTTCCAATGCTGACCATCCAAAGCAGATTGTATTCCACATAGTCACCAATGGGATCAGTTTTGGAGCAATGCAGGCTTGGTTTCTTAATAATGACTTCAAAGGTGCCACTATAGAAGTGCAGAATGTTGAAGAGCTATCTTGGTTGAATGCCTCATATGTTCCTGTTGTCAAGCGGCTCCTTGATGAAGATATCCGGGCTTACTATTTTGGTAAGTATCAGGATATGAAAGTTGAACCAAAGCTACGAAATCCCAAATACCTGTCTCTGCTCAATCATCTTCGCTTTTACATCCCTGAGATCTACCCGCTTCTGGAGAAGATGGTCTTTCTTGATGATGATGTTGTTGTTCAGAAGGATGTGACACAATTATTTTCTTTGGACTTGCATGGAAATGTAAATGGAGCTGTAGAAACTTGTCTTGAAGCATTTCATCGATTCTACAAGTATATCAATTTCTCGAACCCAACCATCAGCTCAAAGTTTGATCCTCAGGCATGTGGATGGGCATTTGGTATGAATGTTTTTGATTTGGTAGCATGGAGGAAAGCAAATGTGACCGCACGCTATCATTACTGGCAGAAACAGAATGCTGATCAGATGTTGTGGAAGCTGGGAACACTGCCTCCTGCTCTCCTGGCATTTTACGGACTGACCGAGCCACTGGATCGTAGATGGCATGTGTTAGGATTAGGATTTGATTTGAACATAGACAGCCGTCTTATTGAGAGTGCTGCAGTTATTCACTTTAATGGGAACATGAAGCCATGGCTTAAAATGGCCATAGGCAGGTACAAGCCTCTATGGGAAAGGTACATAAATCAAAGCCACCCATATTATCATGATTGCTCAAGTTGAAATGTGCTGTTCGACATCCTTAAGAAGTCATTGCATTATTGTAGAGTCGGAATTAGAAAATTTTGGCTTTGTTAGAAGGCTTTTCTTTTTTTGGGTTAATTTTTCATTCTTCAATCATAGTCTCAAAAACAGGAGAACAATTTTTATACATAAGAGAATCTAAATTATTGTTAGAAGGAATGAAGGATTCCTTTTTGGCTGCTGGGGCCTTTGAAAGCTGTAGAAGTAAACATTCTTGACAGGGTCTTGTAATAATCTTTCAGCTCCTTTGATATATAGTGTAATTGAATCCCCTTGAATCTGTTGCCTGTTTCTGCAAATTACAATGTCAAGAATATCCTGCTCAATTTACTAGCATTAGATTCTTCTTGCCAGCCAAAGGGCACTTGTTTGATCCAATTATTTCCGTTCTAGTGCTCCTTTAAACTCTCTTACGTGCACACACACGGTAAAAATTACAAGAACTATGTTTTTGATTGCTGTTCTGTAGTTTTGATGGGTCTCTAAACATCTGGACATCCTAAACATTTTATATATTGTTAGCAATTATAGCCATCTTTGATTGGCTAGACAAATGTAAAGATATTAAACTTGAAGAAATAACTATTACAAGTGTAATTTGTAAGTAGTTGAATTGGAATTTTTGATATTGAGTTTGGCCTCTATAGACAAAGTGTACATTTCTTTCTATATCCATTTCGTCGGGTAAACATTGTGGATTATCAACTTTCTGTTTTTTAGTTTGGAATTAGCGAATTTAGGAAAGTCAATGCCTATCGTTAAGAAAAATGAATATTATCACAATATGTTAGCAGGAAAATATAAATATAATCTTAGTCCCTAAACTCTATTATATGGTTTTGTTATTTAAATTGACTCTAATTTTTAATATTTGTATTTAACTCTTTTATCATTACAAAATTAGGAAAGAAAAGAACAACCAGTTATGAATCATTCGTCAAAATGGCTTTAATGTAATTAATATTTTATTAAATTATTCTATTATTAGAAATTTAACAATAAAGTTAAGTTGCACTTATGTTTAAAAAAAGAAAAGATAGATTTACTTTCTTTAATATAATTTACCATAAAACTTTATTAAAGAGATTCTAAAAATAAGAAGAAAAATAAAACAAATTAAAGTAAAATGTTAGAGATCATAAGAAACTCATAGAATATTGAAAAAACGATTATTCATGCTATTTTTTGTTGCATTACATCATATGATCATGTTACAAAGTGCCACCTTATAGAAGCAAACCAAAACTGCTAAATTATAGTTCTGTAATTTGATCAAGACATTCTATCATTTGAGGGGTCAAATGATTCTTCCAATCTCCAACCTTTCGTTCCCTGAAAAAGCATCATTTTTTATAGCATCACCGAAAATTCCATCCCTGTTCACCTCCAATTCTTCATGTTCTCAAAGCTACACAAATCAATGATTTCTTGCATCACCCCAAGTTCCTCTTCTTTCAACGAGAAATAGCCTAAGAACTCTGCCAATTTCCTTGCATTTTCCGAGGTATTCATCTTCATGTCCTCGTATTTTAAGAACAATATCGTTTCAGGTGACTTCAAGCTTGCTATGCAGTACTCCCAACACATGACCCCAATACGGTCCACTACCCGAAACCCCTCACAAAACATGCTAAAAGCTTCATCTAGTGAGATAGTCCACTGCAAGCCTGTTCATGAAGTACCATAATGATACAAACACATGTTTTGGGTTGCGACTTAGATAAACAATTCGACAGCCTGAACTTGTGAGTGATTTCGGCAACATAGTGTAAGGCATGTGCGTAGCAAACATACATGATGAAGGCAGAACCTCAGGACCCCCTATAGGGACGTTCCTGAAAAGCTTGTGCTCCAAGAAGGGAACACACTCATGGAGGTTAGCGTGGCTAGAAACATCATACCTGCTCCGAGTAACTATAAAGAAAATGAGAGCCTTGAGCCATATTGTTCCTGATTTTGGAACGGTGACCGAAAGAATGTGGTTCTAGCCTGGAAATGTTCTTGCACCCACCTTACTCCTTCTAGGCCACCTGAGGGACGGAACGAAAATCCTTGGTAGTGGCACATGTCCTCCGTTACCCAGCCTTTTGTCTTGGAAAGGCCTGAAATTATCTTTTTGTATCTTTTGTAGATGTTCTCAAATGTTTCTTGCTCTTCTTTTTGGTTTGGACGCAGAACAATCTTGACAGTCATTAAGGATGCCATTAGGAGATCTGACAGACCAATGTCTGCGGTCGTGACTGGGTCAATGTGAGGAAGATTTTAGGGGAAGACGAGCGGAGTTTATATACCAGTGTGTACTAATGCTACCCGAGACGGATTTATGATCAACTACATATCGTAAAAATTGACCGGATTAGAGCAGATTCGAGTAAATAGAACTGAAGGAATAATGAATAGATACACATATTTTATATAAAAATCTCTAAATTAGGGTAAAAATGAGCAAGAATAGAAATATATTACTACTAAGAAGTCAGAGAAGTACAAGGAGAAAAATTAGATATACAAAAATACACAGAATATTTTTCTCTCTCTCTTTTTTTCTCTCACCTCATGTCTCTTCTTTTTGCTTGTTGTGCCCATACTTTCTTTGTTTATCTCCTGCCTAGGATGGAGAAGTAGGTAGACACCGAAAACGATGCTTACCATTTTTGACAATTTAACTTTGATAGGCATCGTTTTCGGCACCTAATATTTTTGACAATTCTCCTAGTTAAAGATTTGATTGAGAGTCAATCAGATCTTTACAATATTCTTTCTACCTTGTCGCTTCATATTGCTTACGTTTCTGTTAGGCCACACGAGAATCTACATTACATAACTTGTCAACATTGATTGCTTTTGTCATAAAATCTGCCATGTTATCCATAGTATGAATTTTCTAGAATATCCATCATTCCTTCTTCCATTTTCTCGTGAGCGAAGTGGTATTGAACTCGGATGTATTTTGTCTTTGAATGAAATGCTGGATTCCTTACAAGATGCAAAGTACTTTGGTTATCACAAAGCAGAGTAATATTCTTTTGTTTATACTCAAGTTCTTCCAATAACATCTTCAACCATATTACTTCTTTACTGATTTGTGTAGCTGCTACATATTCTACTTCTGTTGTTGATGTAGCCATAACTAACTGCAGTTTTGAAACTCACCTCATAGCTCTTCTAGCTAGCGTGAACACATATCCTGTAGTGGATTTACTTTTATCAAGGTCACCTGCATAATCAGCATCAACATATCCTTTGACAGTAAATTTTGATCCTCCATAACATAATGCAACATCTGAGGTTCCCTTGATATATCTGAGAATCCTCTTAACTGTATTCTAATGCTTTCGACCACGATTCGCCATGTATCGACTAAACACTCCCACTGCATATGCAATGTCTGGTCTTGTACAAATCATAGCTAACATTAAGCTTCCTACTGCTAATGCATACGGTACTCGAGACATCTCTATCATCTCTTCTTCATTGCTAGGACTTATACTTGAGGATAACTTGAAACTAACAGGAAGATGGTTATAAATTGACTTACAATCTTGCATGTCAAAATCGTCGCAAGATCTTATTGAAATAATCCTTCTGAGAAAGTCAAATCTTCCTATTATTTCTGTCTTGGTGAATTTGCATCCCTGGAATCTTGTTTGCTAGTCCTAAGTCTTTCATTTCAAATTCCCTAGCCAACCGTGCCTTCAATTCTTTGATACGATCGTTGTTGGAGCCTACTACCAACATGTCGTCTTCATACAACAACAAGACTATAAAATCATCTTTCTCAAACCTCTTGAAATATGCATAAGGGTCTGCATTTAGTCTGCTGTATGTAAGGCTCATGATGAAGGAATCAAATCTCTTATACCAACACCTCGGCATCTGCTTTAAAACATAAAGAAATTTGTTCAACCTGAAAACTAAGTTCTCTTTCCCTTTTTCTTCAAAACCTTCTTACTGGAGTATATAAATTTCTTCTTCAGGATCCTAAGAAGAAATGAAGTTTTCACATCTAACTGCTCAAGATGCAAGTCAAATTTATCACATATCGTGTAGCTCCCCTCTCCCACCAGACCCGTACACATATGCCCATCAGACGTCCGTGCACGTGCCAAACAAAAGCGATACATTATCTTTATCACTTTCACATAACTTATGACATCATAAATTAAAATATAAATATCACAACGTCTAAAACCTAAAAATTCCTCATTTCATTTCATAGACCATGATTTACAATGTAGCATTACTACAACATCCATGTTTATACAATATCGACAACCTATCAAAGTTTACAACTCTATCTATAGAACATGCTACATATATGAGGAAATTAACAAAAATGTAACTAAATCCTTCAATCTCAGTTGACTGATCTTTGAGCTATGTCTTCTACCAAAAGCTATACTAGATCCCTTCTAAGCGGTCTTAGAAGCTAATTCGTCACTCTCGAACCTAAAAAGTCAACGTTGCAATTTGGTTGAGTTTTGTGAACTCAGTTGAGTAATCATCCTCGATGGTTCACTCATATCACATATATCACATCAATTTATACATTCGCATAATTCACATAGTTCACATAAATCAACATGTAGCATCACGACATACTTTGATCATAAACTTTCGCATTTTTCGATCAATTTGATTCCATGTTTCAATTGCAATCATTCATATCATATAATTCATATGTATACACAATATTCATGAGAATCATGTTCATTTATTTCATTGTTGTGACTGAATGCCCTTTTTCACTATCCCGTATCCGTTGTGAATATTATACTGTCCCTTATTTATTGGAAATACAAGGCTCATTTTACATAGTGAGTTATAGGTTCTTGCCACAGTTCGAGCTTTAATCTTTTTTTCACTAGCGACTCAGTTCATAACTGCCTTTATCTTTCATGCATTTATATAGTGAAATGCACATACGTATTCAATCATTTTGCTCATTCAGTCACATTCACATTCTTTCTCATTCACATTTGTCATAGGACTTTTAGTCCGGCATTCAACATTTAAGTTGAGAAACAAGTAGTCAATCACATTCACATTCAAGTAGCACTTCCAATGTTTTATTCATGCATCAAACGCCTCGGACATTGAATGTCTGCAAATTAGTACATACCCATCACATAAAAATTCAATACATAATTTAATAAACAGACAATCATAGTGAGACCATCTTAGGTTACTCACAGTTTGCTCCAGATAGCTTATTGCCTCGACGTCCTGGTAATGTCTGGATGCACACGATCTATTTTCTCCTTTATATCATACAACATATATTTACACGTATTACAACTTTGCACAATTATATAAGTACTCATTTATGCACATATGTATATATGGATTATGTACAATACATGCTCAATGATAATCCTGGGTATATTTCCTTAATATGCATCTCAAAATCAATTAACATCATCTTTCAATCATCCTTTAATACCTAATACACTTTCCTTACTTTAGTCGCTTCATTCATCATCCACTAGGCTCATTCAAGATGCCATTTAAGCCTAATTACATCATAGGAAAGCATTGATAAGTCAATAATTGATAAATATACATCATTTTGGGACAATAAGCATAACTTTATTTGTGAATGTCGGATTAAGGTCATTCAAGTACAGTTTCGAAGAGGACTTCGAGTTCTACAACTTCTGTGAAGACTCCGAAGAGAGATTTTTTTCCATAAATTGCACATTTATGTAGGTGTCCTGAGAATGTCCTCTTAGTGGACATGTATGTCCCTTCAAATGGACATGAGCAGAACTCGAACACTGAAATTCCAGAGAAGGTTCGTCGACATTTACTGGAAAAGTTCCAGATTTCCAGCTCCTACAATCACCTTTAACACATCCTATGTATATCCTATCATTCCTACTTCAATTTCTCTTCATTCTCACCTCCATTCCAATCCAAATCATCCACAAAATACATCATACAAAATTTTTGATCATAATCACATAAACATAACATCAACCATGTTTATGCATTCTTCAATATTTCATCACAATTCATCATCATTTTCATCTTAGTTCATCTCTTTTGCTTAGCGTATCTTTTTCTACATTAATACACCATCATTTCCTCTTCTTCATAACTCCATTTCAGCTCAATATTATACACACAAATCAAAATCCATGATTGATCAAAAACACGAAAATAGAACATATTCTTATACACTTTCAACTCCAAATTTTTGCACATGTTCAACTTAGATATCATCTTCATTTCACTTCTAATTGATCAACCTAACTTACCTCATTTCAAGACATCATAATACTCCTTCTTATAAGCTCTAAACTCATGTTAATTCATCTCTAAAGCAATCAAAGCAATCCACGTTAATATAAGGAAAACATAGCATAAAAACATCCATTCATTAATCAATTTTCTGCATTTCTTTTTACACCATTTTCATAATCAATTTAACCTAAAAGCATCACTACATCAATTTATGAATCATTACTCATTATTTATGTAAAACAAGACATTTACATGATCATTTCACCACTCACGATTTACACAAATAATTTCATGATCACGATCATCAATCTCAAATTACTCATCAAACTAGTTACATTTAACAATATCCATGATGATCAAAGCATAACTTACTTGATTTAGCTCCAAAATCTTTAAGATTTCACTTAGCCCTAGCTTTCTCCTCTCACACGTACATCATCATCCAAGGTAGTAAGGTTGGGTTTTTTTTGTGAGGAATGAAGAAGGGAGCAAGATGGAAGCAACAATTGATAGATGGAAGCAAGATGTAACGTTAACGAAGGCTTGGAGATTCAAAAATCGTGAAGAAGGAGAATAAAGAAGAAAAGTACATAGAGAAGAAGAGATGAGAGACTTACTAGAGAAATGGGAGTAAATAATAAAGTGAAAGAACAATTATGTCTTTCATTTGGTGAAAGTAACGTGAATGAAGACATGGTGTGGCAAGTGACATTTGTCACTTACCACATGTCCAATTTCTATGAGTTTCACATGGTCCTTTTATTTAACTAGTCCATTTAACTCCAATTTCTACTCCAATTGTCTCCCAATTTTCAATGACATATGTCATTAAATCCAATTGGCATTCATAAAAATTTACACTGCCATTTGACATTAATTTCTACTTCCATTTATCAATTATCCTGCCATTTGACATTTTTCTTAGTTTAAAAAACCTTAAATTTTCAAAATTTTCCTAAATTTTATCAAAATTTCTATATCAATACTTCTACACCCTAATTCAATTTTCAACAAATATAAACCACAATTCATATCAAAAATCATATTTATAATTCAACTATACTTGAAAAATGTCAATGAATGCATGCATAATCATTTTAATGTGTGTAATAATTAATATTCACATATGTATGTATGTTATATTATGCATGAGCATGAAATGCACTTTCTAACTTCTCAATAATTTCTCTTGTATAGAATTCTAAAGTCCTAACCCTTAGCATGGGATAAAAGGATGTTAAACAACGCTAAGACTACTCGAACTGTAGTGAGTCAAACCATAGGAGAAAATATTTCGTTAAAATCAGTAACTTCTTTCTGAGCATATTCTTTTACTATCAATCTAGCACGATATCGCTTCACTTGATCATCACCACTCCGCTTGATATTGTAAACTCATTTATTTCCAGTAGGCTTTCTTCCTTATGATAGTAATACTTGCTCCTATGTCTTATTCTTATGCAGAGCTTCAATTTCTTCTTGCATTGCTGCCATCTACTGAGATGCATCTAAACTATTCATTGCTTCTTGAAGAGTTGATGACTCTCCGTCCTCAGTTAAAAGACAGTATGCAATATTGCTCTCCATAATATAATTTGAATGCCAACTTGGTCTCTTCTTATGTGAGTTGATTCGATTAGTTCTTGCTCCTCGTGCTCTGGTGCAGCTTCAAAAGAATCATTTTGATCAAATTCCCTTTCCATCTATATTGTTGTAGTCTCTGGATTCTTTTGTATTGTGCCAAAATTTTTTTCTTGCTTTTGGTCCTTATCTTCCATGAAGAAACATCCCTACTGATAATAATCTTGTGGGTAGTGGGATCCCACAGATGATACCCTTTTACTCCTTCAGCATATCCCAAGAAAATACATCTGGATTTTGGATCCAAATTTGTTGTTTCTTAGGCATTGAACATCACATAGGCAAGATTTCCAAATATATGGAGGGTGGAATACTCCACTAGTTTACCAGTTCACATCTCCATCGATGTCTTCAACTCAATTGCAATTGATGGAGTTCAATTCACCACATAACAGGCAGTATTAATTGCTTCTACCCAGAATTTCTTATCTAAGCTTGCAGTTCTCAACATCGCTCTCGTTCTTTCCAATAGAGTTCTATTCATCCGCTCTACTGCTCCATTTTGTTGAGGAGTATATGCCATCGTGAACTGTCTTTTGATGCCTTCTTACTTGTAGAATTCATCAAATTCTTTACCAGTATATTCATCTCCATTATGTGAGCGTAAACACTTGATCTTCTTACCAGATTTGAGTAGCTTTGTAAAATTTGAAAGTTGGAAACATATTTGCCTTCCTCTTGATAGGAAACACCCAACATCTCCTCGAATAATCATTAATTAATGATACAAAGAAATTTGCTCCTCCTAGGGACATAACTGGTGCTTGTCGCACATCAGAGTGAATTAATTTAGAATTTCTTTGCTTATGAACTTTGATGTGTTGAACTTCAATCGATACTGCTTACTCATAATACAATGCTCACAGAAGGGTAGTGGTACCTTTGTGAGACCTAGAAGTAAATTCTTCTCTGCAAGTATCTTCATTCCTTGTTCTGACATATGTCTAAGCTTTTAATGCCACGTCATTGCAAATTTGTCATTTGGACTAGTCACCGAAACAAATGCCTCTCCTTCTTGCAAAGTTACTCCTTTTAGCATGTACAGATTTGCAACAATCTTCTATGCTTTTATAAATACCAGCACTCCTTTAATCACTTTCATGATCTTGTTTTGAATCTCAACTATAAAATTGAGATCATCTAATTGTCCTACAGACAACAAATTCTTCTTCAGGCCCTCCACATGTCACACCTTTTTAATAATCTAAGTTATCCCATCATACATCTTTAACTTGGTGGTGTCGATGTAGCATCCCGGTTCCGTAGAACGGGTCGGACCAGAGAAACGGGTCCAAGTGAGGTAAATAAGAGAAATTAGGAAA
>JANIIA010000006.1:52616011-52627284 GCA_027478495.1 Erythroxylum alaternifolium | reverse complement strand
CTTACAGGTTACAAAACCTATGTTGAATGAAAAAGGTGGAAGTAAGTCGCTTATAACTGAACCTGGATAAGTTTCTAATGAAAGAAGAGCATCGAGCTACTGACATTAAAAGAAGCACTGCATGGAGGCAACCTATGGAATTCTATTTCCTTTTGATTGTTTTGTTTACCTATTTGTTTGTTTGCTTTTTTTAGTTATGATCATTTTTGAATTGAATTTGAATGATGTTCTTGTTGATTTTGTTTGAATTTCAACTTGTTTCCTTTTCAAATTTCTTGTTGATGATATTATCTTAAGGTGTTTGTAGGATTTGGGATTGTGGAGAATTCATTTGAGCTTGGAAGAAGGTTTTAAATCGTGAAGATCACTAATTCTCATGTTTGTGGGAATTGAAGTGAATCCCACGAGCTTGAGAAATCTCTCCAAAAAGTTTCTAGAGAGAAAACCCACATCTGTGGGAATTGTGGTGATTCGCACAAACGTGGGAATCCTCTCCAGAAAGTTTCTGGAGAGGAATCCCATGCTCGTGGGAATTATGGGAATTCCCAGGAGCGTGGCAATCCCATCCGGAGGGAAACTTAAAGTATCCCTCCCTTTTTTTTCTCTCACCCTATCTTTAGATTTTTACCCCCTCTCTCTAACCCATGAAATTCTCCCCTCCCAGTCTCTAACACTCTTCAATTTCCCTCTAGATTCTTGGTATTTTCTTCAACTATTTCATTATTCTTACAATCCTTTCATCTTTTCATGCATTAATCATTCAAAAACACAAGGATTTGGGTAAGATTTTACTCTCTCTCTTAAATCTAAATTTCATTCTCTCTCTCTCATTTTTTGCATATTTTCTTCTCGCAATGACACCACCAATGAAGATGATGGCTAGGAAATTAGTTGACAAACTCCAACTTTAAGTTTCCAACGAAGGCAAACCTAATTTAACAGCAACCTATGAGGCCCCATTTTTGTTTTACTCAGAAGAAGAAGGTACGAGATTTCACGACTTTAGAAATAGAGAAATAGTCACTCCTAGGTATTTTGATTTTGAGGTGCTACAAAACATAAGAGTGAGATGACAACTTGAGAAACTAGCTGCAAACGTAGGGTGGAATAGGTTTGTTCGATGTGATATACCTATTTATGCCACTATAACCCTAAAATGGATGTGTTTTGGTTTAGGTTAGCTGGAAATGTTTTTAAACTTGATTATCCTGTCATGCATGAAATTTTCAGTTCATCAAATGTAAAAATTCTAAATAGTCACGTTGATTTTGATGTTGATTACTATTGGAAAACTCTCACAGGTGAAGAGCATTTTGACTCATGCAATGCACCAAATTCTTTAATCTGTAGTGTTGAACATTTTCTGTTGCATAAATTTAAATGTATGACTGTGTTTAATAAAATGGAAAGCAACAAATGCTTAGCCAAAGATATTTTCTTTTTATGGTGTATGGATCGAAAAATTAAAATTAACACACCTTATAGGATTTTTCGATCACTAGTGAGCGCGATTAATAAAAAGAGTTTGTCTTTTGGGATGTCTCATATTGCTTCTGCTTTGGGTGTGTTTTATAATGTTAATATGGAGAATTTGCATACTACTCCCTATGATATGTTTGACATAGCCTATTTGAGGCATTATGAGATTATCGAGGTCCATTCTATAGAACTCTGCAATCTTCATATGCGCATTACAATGAGAAGTAGGAGGGGTACTAGTACAGTCACATCCTAACCCTCCATATCCCGCGCAGCTCTAGAGTGCAAGGAGGAAGCAGTAGAAGCAGAACCAAGTGCACTAACAGAGGTCGATTGATTTCAACAAATCCTTGACCAAATGGCCGCCAACCAATAATAGATGACATCCCAACTTGATGAGCTCGGCAATTAAATGTAACAGGTTCGTAAGAAGCAACGTAGCTTGAGGAAAAGGTTCCTCAACTTCTATCAACGGACCAAATTTAAAGCTCCTTCGCCTACACCATTGCCACCATCATCTCCATAATTCACTTTTTACCTTAAAATTTTAATTAGTGTCATTTTCTTTTGTTTGATTTCATGTCATTTCTATTTGGTTTGATTTTATTTTCTTTTGTGTGGTTTTATGTCTTTTGTTTATTTTCATGTCATTATTTTTGTTTGTTTTATTTGAGCTCATTTTCTTATTTGTTGTCATTTTGTCACATTGAGGACAATGTGATCTTTAAGTGTGGGGAGGTGTCATTGACTTTCTTAATTGCATTGTTTGCATTTTTTTAATTAGGATGCATGTTTACGCATATTATATGTTCTTTGTGTCAGCAATGGTGTTTTGTGTTAGCAATGGAACCGTACCTGAATAACTCCAATAAATATTGCCATAAAATTCTGTCATGTTAGTTGGAATTAGATTGAATGCAAGCTTGAACTCGGATTAGGCTAATTAAGTAGAAAGTGAACCATATAGAGTGATGAAAAGTAGTTGGTTACTTAAGTTTATTCATAAATTGACATTTAAACAATGAGGTACTGTAGAGATGCATAATGAGTTTTCATTTGAGCCAAAGTGAGGATTGAGCCATATGACTCCATCTATAGTCATGTTATTTCTTTGTTGAGTGTTACTTCCTTAGGTTACTAACTTCAGAAATTGCTTTGAATCGGTTTAAGTCTACTAGATGCATGCTTAATAGAGATTATTTAGGCCTTTTTTGTGTTAACCCTTGACTTAAATGACCTACCCATTGATTATCCGTTGTTATCGCCATTGAGCCTTAACCTTTTGTTTCTTGAAAATACCCAAAATTTTAAAACTTTAAACCTACCCTTTCATAAGCTTAGTAAAGTATTAAGTAATACATTAGTTGGGATTGTGTTAAAATTTTTTCCAAGTTTAGTTGAGTATATTTCTGCCTATGAATTACAGTGTATATAACTGCTTTTGTATTCATAGTTCTTCCATGTATGACAAAAAATGAAAAAAAAAGTGTTGAAAAGAAAAGAAAAAGAAAAAGAAAAAGAAAGGGTAAGAAACAGGAATAACAATCGATTAGCATAAATGAGTGCAGAGTACTAAATTAGTTATGTTCGGATGTTTTGGATATATGTTTTATTATCCCATTTTATCCGTTCTTTTTTACTTTACTTATGCTTGTGCTTAACCCTCTTTCCCTTCTTTTGACCCACCTTAACCCTTACTATATTACAACCTTAAACAAGCCCTTTTAAGCTATTTATGCATGTAATCACTGTAGAGGAGAATTAATGTATTAGCAAGCCTATGGTAGTGTAGTTTCCTATAGCAAGTTTGAGCAAAACCACTAACCCATAAACACTTAAGAGAAGTGAGTGAAAACCGTGAGGAAAATTCATTTTGCACCTTTACTTATCTTTGAGTGATTGTGTCAATTATGAGTTTGCTTATATACACCAATGAAAAAGTAGTCATGATATGTGCATTAACTTGATATTTGAGTTAGCTTGAGTTTGAGGGATTGTATGCTTTGATCTATGTGAAAATGAAGTGGTAGAATTGAGTAGTTGTATTTATTTTGCTTGAGGACAAGCAAAGATTCAAGTATAGGGATGTTGATAGGTGTGCATTAGGATAAGTTTTTATAGGTAATTGGTATGTGTTTTCTAGCATAATTGTTGTTGATTGTTCTAGTTTAGGATTCATTTTGTATGTTTTCATTAAGTTTGATTTCCATTGTTTTTCTTGTGTGTTTGATGCTAATTGAGGGTAAGAATTGCTTATTTTTGTGCAGAAAAGCAGAGGAAGCAAGTTGGAGGATGAACAAGAGAGCATAGAAGAGAAAACAAGAAGATCACATATGGGACCAATTTTCATGTTCGTGGGAATTGGGAAAATTCCCAAGGACGTGGGAAATCAAGATAGAAAGTTTCTGCTTGTAATTCTCACGCTCGTGGGAATCATGCAGATTCCCACAGGTGTGGGAATTAAAATTCGAGGCAATCTGCGAGGCTTTATTAAACCTAATTTTGTGGGCTACATAAAGAGAATTTAGCCTCCATCTTTAAGAGAGACAACACCTACCTGTAGAAAGACCATCCTTGGGTGAAGAACACATGTTTGGAGCATCAACGAAGGATTGAAAACAAGGATCATCATCAAGATTAGGCAAAATAACACATCAACACTAAAATTCAAGATTTGGCAAAGATGAGAAGGAGTTTTCTTATTCACGTTCTATCATTTTAATCTCTTCCTTTCTTTGTAAAGATGGATTATTTGATAGTGTTATGGAGACCATGTTAGGCTAATTTCATATTAGGGATTGTTTTTTCATTATTTTTTCAAAACTCATGTTTTATTGAATTGAATGAAGTGTCTTTGATAATTGTCATTCTTAATTATCACCTTGAGTGAGTGAGATGAAAATCAGGTAGGATTGTACAATGAGAGTTGGAGACCTATAGACTAGCAATTATTATGTCAATCGAATAATTAGAATAGAGATCTCAATTAGTTAATTGATCATCTATAGGATAGTGTAATAACTAGTTGAATCAGTGGAGTCATTAGGTAGGTTGAGAGATCGTTCAATTGATTCCTGTACATTCAATTAGGGACAGATAGTTACACTTTAAGAGAGGTTAATTAGTACATTCAAAAATCTAGGATGAGACACAATTCAATCAATAAAAAATGAGGGAGATAGAATAAGAAAAAAGTAATCCCTAGCATTTCGATCCTTGAATTCAAACTTTCTGCAATTACAACATTGTCCATTGTTTTACATTAGTCTTTTTAATTTTAATTTAATTTTCTAAATTAATTGCATTAAAAAATTTTATTTCTTAAACAAAGTCTTTTCTAAATTAAGTGGTGTCTGGGCATCAATCCCTGTGGGATCGATATCCGTTCTTTCTAACTACAAGTTATGACCTGTTCACTTGTGGTTTTTTAGCGTAAAACAAGTAGATAGGTTTTACAATCCATCAACAATGGGGCATCAATTTTATGGATCCGTTCCCATCTTCAATAGGGAACACGTATAATCTAGTGGTGGTTGATTATGTTTCATGTTGGGCTAAAGCGGTAGCATCTCCAACCAATGATGGGAAGGTAGTGCAGAAGTTCATTAAACAGATATTTAACCGGTTTGGAGTGCCACGTATGATAATAAGTGATGGAGGAGCACATTTTTTGCAACAAATTTTTAGATGCCCTCTTAAAAAGATATGGAGTGCAACACTGAGTTGCCACACCTTACCATCCACAAACTAGTGGCTAAGTGGAAGTTGTTAACTGAGAGCTGAAACAATTTTTGGTACAGATAGTGAACAACTTCATAAAGGATTAGGCTACAAAGCTAGATGATGCTTTGTGGGCCTATAAGACAACTTTTAAAACACCCATTGGAACAACTCCTTATAGGCTCATTTGCGGGAAAGCTTGTCATTTGCCAATCGAATTAAAACATCGAGCATACTGGGCGATTAAAGCATAAATTTGCATTGGAAATAAGCCAGCAAAAAGAGACTTCTACAACTAGACAAACTTGAAGAGTTTTGTTTTAATGCTTACGAAAATGCCAAACTCTACAAGGAAAAGGTTAAGAAATGGCATGATCATCATCTCAAGCAAAATGAATTCAAATTATGAGACACTGTTCTACCATATAATTCACGGTTGAGGCTATTTCTAGGAAAGTTAAAGTCCAGATGGAGTGGACCATTTACGGTCATTCAAGTTTTTTATCATGGAGCCCTCAAACTGGAAAGTGCTAACAAGGAGACCTTTAAGGTCAACAGGTATCGTTGCAAGCTTTATTTTAGAGGAGCAATTCCCAAAGATAAGGAAGTGATTTCCTTGTCTTCAAATAATTAAGATGCTTTTATGACGCAAGGTCAAGCTAAGGACCATAAACTAGCGCATTTAGAAGTTTGTTTGAAAATGTTAGGTATAGTTAGATTTGTTTTCAATAAAACATTTGTAATTTGTGTTGACTCTCAGTGCGTTTATCTCTGTCTCGATCTCCATGAGAATTGTGTTTAACCTATTTTTTCCTTTTCAAATTAGCCTTAAGTTCTATTTTCTATTTTCTATTTTTATTTAGTTTCTGTTTACCTTAACTTTATATTTCTTCTTGTCTTTTATATGCTTATTTATCCCCTTCTTACATTGAGGACAATGGGTTGTTCAAGTGTGGAAAGAGTTATGTGTTTCACTTTTTATGTGATTTTGCATGTGGTATAATGGTGTTAGGTTGCATTTTGTAAATTGTCTGAATGTGTCAATGACTTATATGGATTGAAATTTATTTAATTTTGAACGTAGTCTATTAGGTTGTAAATAATCATTAGCTCGTAAAATTAATGAATTGGGGTCTTTGAATAAACATACATTTTAATTAGAATTTAGTGTAAGTTTAGCACCCTCTAGATTGTCACATTCATTCATAATTTGAGGCCTTTCAACTTAAGTAGCTTTACTAATATTTTTCATGAAAACATGTTGCTAAAACAAGGTAGGCAATAAAAAAAGGTTATAAAACAAATAACTATTCCACTAACCTTCAGGTTATGAGTAGAGCTAGTAACCAGTTAAAAACATGATATAGCTGAGTAACTGCATTGACAGGCATCACAAATGTGTTCCTTCATGTCAAAAAGCTATAATGACGTTTTAACGAAGCTGTTTAATAAAAATGACTTCGTCAAGTAACCAGATCGACATTCATTACCAATGTTTGCCTTCGAGTAAAAGACTAAGTCCTTGTTTAAATAAAAAAAGTGTGTTCTTAATAAAAACCTACTGGACTTGTAATAAGTTTGATTTTTCATCAAACTATACTTAAGAACAATTGCAAACTCTAAAGGACCTAAGAATTATTAATATGTGTGTGTAATTGAAAAGGGTAAATAAATTAACACTTGGATCTCGATTAATTTGTATATTTAGTTCAAAGCCCCTAGACATAGATTTTGTATGTTGTTGAGTGTAATTATGCAACATAAACTACTCATTTTACGCTAAAAAATCGCAAGTGAAGGGTCATGACTTGTAGTTAGAAAAAAAAGTTATCGATCCTACAGGGATTGATGCCCAGACACCATTTAATTTAGACAAAACTTTGTTTAAGAAACAAAATTGTTTAAAGCAAATAATCTGAAAAATTAAATTAAAATTAAAAAACTAAAACAAAGTAATAGATAATACCAAAATACAGAAAAATCAGAATTCTAGAATCTAAAGACTAGAGATTACTTTTTATTATCCTCTCTCAAGGTATAACTAATTGTCCCTAATTGAATTAAAAGGAATTAATCGGATGATCTCTGAACATATCTAATGACTCTACCGATTCGACTAGTTATTAAACTATCATATACGTGATCAACTAACTTCACCGAGATCTCTCTTCTAACTAATCAGTTAACATGATTATTGTAAATCTGTAGGTCGCCAACTCTCGTTGTATAATCCTACATAATTAATCTCACTCACTCTCTCGATTTATTGCAAGGTAACAAATAAAATCACCAATCATTAAAGACAACTTCATTCAATTCAATAAAATAGGAGTTCTCACAAAATAATTCAAAAGCAATCCTTAAAACTAAATTAGTCTAACATGGTCTCCATAATATCATCAACATTCAAATAAACTATTTTACAAAGAATAGAAGAAGTAAAATTGACAGAAAATTGAATAAAGGGACTCCTTCTCTTCTTTGCCAAAATCTAAAAATTTTGGTGTTGATGTGCTATTTTCTCCAATCTTGATGATGATCCTTGACTTCAATCCTTCCTCAAGGCTCCAAACATGTGTTCTTCACTTAAGGATGGTGTTTCTACAAAAGGGTTTTCATCTCCCCTGATGATGGAGGCTTAATTATCCTTTAATAGTTCAAAAATTTTAAGTTTAATGAAGCCCTGCGTATTGTCTCAGACTATAATTCCCACGATCGTGGGAATTGACCAAAGAAAGCTTCTTCTTTTTTCCTCTTTAATCTCTAGCTCAATCTTCAAGTTGCTCTATCTTCCTTCCTATATAAAAATAGTCAATTCTTACCCTAAATTAACATTAAATATAAAAGAACAACAATGGAAATCAAACTAAACAAAAACACACAAAATAAATCCTAAACTACAACAATTATGCAAGAAAACACATGCCAATTACCTAGAAAAACAATCCTAATGCACAACTATCACAAAGCTACCTAGGTTCTTTACTAACTTAGTCAAATAAGTCCCTCCACATATGGCTCCCTTCTTTTTAGTACCCATTTATCTTTGGTGTATACTAAATATGGCTCCCTCCTCTTTAGTATACACCAAAGATAAAAAATGTATAGAATGTTTACCAAACTATTACTCTCTCCTCTCAAAATTTGTATTATCATCCTATATAAGTACATATGGATTGGATATAGGATGTGGGTTCTCTTACTCTTAGATGAGTTATAGATAGTTGTTTCCTATAGTATAGATATTCAAAATTCATGAGGGACATAGTTAATTAGCTCAATTAAGAATTCAACTATGTTACTCTTGTAATCCTTTATATCTATGTATTTGGGTGTAAAGAACCTATACTATATTCTAAAATTAATAAAGGATATTTTAATTAGATTGCCACCAAGTCTAAACTTAATTACATTTCTCCTATTTGACTTAGCATTCCAATTTACCCTAAAAGTAGTCAAAATTTCAAAGGTGCGCTTCCTATACAAAAGCTCAACAATTGTAAAAGAACATGCTCCACCCAAACTCTTTATATATCTCCTCACTTCTACTACTAAGCTTATAGTCTCCAAAGCAACCTAATCTACATACCTATTTGATTTGAAAGGTCTAGCTTTAAGATAGTAAGAGCTTTCACAAAATTTAGTGAAAGTAAGTGTCAAATGCTCTATCTAAGTTGATTTCTTTGTTTATACTCAACGATTTAACAAGAATCAAATTTCTTAAACCTTAGTTCTTCAACTTATGAATGGTTGGGAACTTATTTTCTAGAATTATTTGAATCTTGAAAGCAAAAATAGGTGAGAAATAGGTCAAAAATATATAAATTATCAAAAGTTGAAGTTTGAAGTCCCAACTTCCAAAAACTTTAGGTATGAGGAGAAAGTTGGTGAATCTTAACGAAAATTGAGGGGAAATTTCAAAAATCATTGTGGGTTTTACTAAGGAATTTGATTTAAGTAGTGGATATCTAAGGAACTTGAGATAAATTAAGAGAAAATTGAAGAGGGAGATAAAAGCCAGGTGTTTGGCATAACCACTAATATTTAAAATTTTTAGGGGCATAGTTTGCACCACAATTATGGCACAAACCACAGAGCCTTCTAGAACCAATTTGCTAAAGACACAGTCTAGAACACAGATATCTCCTAAGCTATGGATCTTACTAAAAAGAGATTTATTTGGAAATAGTATAGGACAAGGCATGTCCTATACCGTAGATCCTACTATCTCACTTTAACTTTAGACATGATCTAACATACAATTATCTCCTGTGGGATGATGTGGAAAACTCATAGATACAGTTTGGAACATAGATGTGTTCTAATATGTGGATCAATTTTTCTACCAAGTATATAGATATGAATTAGGACATAAATTGTGTCTTAGGGTTCAACAATTAAGTTTAGTGCATCTAATCTTTAAGCTTTCCATTGATATATTCTTCAATCTTTCAATCCTATTGATCTTTATACATTCTTTGTATGATCATACATGTCTTCCATTTCATATCCTTAAAAAATTAAACATGAATACTTCAAAAACATGAAACATAAAATAATTATAAAGAAATATAAACATATTGTTATTAATAAAGACAAATTCAAAGTATTATAAAACAAATAATCTAAATTTATTATTTAACATTGCAAACTCTCATAATAAAATTAAAGGTTAGTAAGACTTGTGATTGGGTTAACTCTTACAAACTACTTCTTTAAAAGTGTTATAGCTAGACACTTATTTTAACTTGATTTATTTGTAGAGTAATTTGGTTGCTCCCTTTGGCATATGATTATGAAAGGTAACATTCAAAAGTTCTTCATCTCTCATTTTGATTTTTATATATACTTTTGCCTTAGTTCTTACTTTCCTTGGCACCTTACCTACTTATATGATAACTTCTAGTAAGAAATTAGACAATTGACTTATTTTAAGTGATCATTAAGTATACATTGATTCTCGTCATTTGAAAATGAACTTTCCTAACATATATTATCACATATGTTGTAGCAAGGAATGATATCCTAGGATTAAGATTTTTTTCATCCTTTCCTATATCTAGAATATAAAAATATACGAGTAATATGAAACTATTAATTTTTATTATAATGTTCTCTTTAACATCCATATGATGCTTTATCGAGTTATTTGAAAAGTACATTACTCTCCTAGTAGGTTTTGGTTCTACTAGTTGATAAGTGTAAATTGCATTGTGTTTTAGGGTATAGTTTGATATGTGTTTAGCCGTTAATTCGATCATTTGGTATGTGTTTAGGTTAAAATTGTGTTAGTTTGTGATTTATTGTGTTTTAAGTCTTTTATGGGTTAGTACAAGTCTTTAAGCTTAAATATTATATTTTTAAGGTACATTGATGTGTTTGCTAGTGTTTCAGGGTCAATATTAAAGAGCGAATGAGTTTTAAAAGGAATTCGAGCCACAACACAGGCCCACAATCGTGTCAGGTAGGCCATAATTATGACAGAAGCTCCAAGTTTGGCCTACAATTATGGCCTGTATGCCACGATCGTGACAGAAGCTTAGGGAATGGCCTATAATCATGGTCTGTATGCTACAATCATGATAGAAGGCTTAGATGTGAGCCACGATAGTGGCCTTCTTTAGATAGACACGTAGACGGTCATGAACTTCATATTTTGAGGAAGTTTTTAGACCTTTCAAACCCATAGGGTTGCCCAAAACATAAAAGAGTATTAAAAAACATAAAGAGGAGAGAAAAGGAAGCTTCCGTGTAGCTACTGTTGAAAACCCTAAAGAGAGAAAGAGGAAGAGGAAGAAGGAGGAAAAAGAAGCGGTCTCAACGTCCTTCCCGAATCAAGAGGTTTTCCAGCACTGTTTGTTGGATCCTGCTTTTAGGATTTTTATCTTTTTATTTTATTTTAATTAATTTATTAAATTATCTAGCATGAAAATAGATTAGAACTTATGAATCAGGAATTTTTGGAGCCTAATAAGGTATCTTATAAATTTTATATGGTGGTAGGAATTAAAAGGAAGAATTAAAGAAAGAGGAGGAGAATTAGGGAAAGTCTTTGATAGGAAAGGGGTAAATTA
>JANIIA010000006.1:52412064-52438648 GCA_027478495.1 Erythroxylum alaternifolium | reverse complement strand
TTCTCCATTCTGTCCATGGAACCCTCGAGCCATTTGTTTGTGCATTGCATCTGTAAACTGTCAAGCATGATGCACTTAAATGTTATGTGTTCTGCTTTAATTTGTTTGTTTGAAAAATAACTAAATTGTTTAGTATCATTACATATATATATATGCTTGAATTTGTGCTAATTGTTGATGGCTATAAGTATATTAGCCACTGAGCTGTGTCGGTCAACCCCTTTTTCTTCCCTCCTTAGGTGCAAACTAAGACGATAGTGATCCCTGCAAGGCATCGAAGCCTCCTCATTAGTTAAAGACATTTGGACTAAGTCAGTCATGTAATAGCTCATTTGGCATATCAGCATTGAGCATTTTTGTATTTTAGTTTAAGTAGATGTGTAATCTGTTTTGTAATAACTCTGACAGTATTTTTAAAATGGATACAATGAAATTGGATTCTTTAGTATGATTCTGTTATTTTAAAGGTTTAGATAATGAAATGTGTATGTGCATGTTTTGCTTGACGAATTTGCCAACTGGTGTTAGTTTTAGAATAGAACGTAAGAGTGGGAAGGATTGCATGTGGAAAATGCAGACAAAAGGAATCATCTGTACTGACGTCACAACAAAAAGGCAAGAAAAAATATAAAGTAGAAGTATCGTTTGTGCTGACATCAGAACACAGAGGCAGGGAGGAATAGAAAGGAGAAGTATCGTCTGTGCTGACGTCAGAACACAGAGGCGAGGAGGAATAAAGAGTAAAAGTATCCTCTATGCTGACGTCAGAACAGAGAGGAAAGGATGAATCAAGAGTAGAACTATCGTCTGTAATGATGTAAGAACACAGAGGACACGTCATCACACAAAAGATAGAATACAGAGGATAGACCATAGACGGTAAGTGGTCAACACAAAAGATAAAAGTCAATTACAGAGGATAGAACACAGAGGATAGACCGCGGACGATAAATGGTCAACACAGAAGATAAAGTCAACTACAGAGGATAAAATACAGAGGATAGAACACAGACCATAGGCCAAGGATTGTAAGGAGTTAAGAAGTGATTTTAGTTGAAGAATATCGTCTGTGTTACTGTAGACAGATTCGTCTGTGTTCCTGTTGACAGTCTTCGTCTGTGTTCCTGTTGACAGACTTCGTCTGTGTTACTATTCACAAACTTCCTCTGTGTTACTATTCACGAGTATCATCTGTGTTACTATTCACGAGTATCGTCTATGTTACTATTCACAGACTTTCTCTGTATTACTATTCACGATATCATCTGGGTTACTGTTCACGATTATCTTCTGTCCTATTTTTGACCATTCAGTAGTTAAAATTGGCCTTTGGGGTCTGCATGAAAGTTGTAGCTCTTGAAATACTCTTTCAAACTATCCAAAGAAACCCTAAATTGGATGTCTATAACAAATGTTATGCCAACAGCCCCGAAGCATGTGTATATGTAAAGTGTGGACTCACCAACGCTGTTCCTTGAGGTATTCAGGTTGAAATGGATAAATGGATAGTCGAAGAGCAGAGATGAACTAAAAAGGAGAGTTTTGAAGGCAAGTATGGATGATAAATATGTGTTATAAGATGCGACAGTTGTGGTATCAGAGAAAAGAAGATAAACCGATAATGGTCAAGGTGTTGAAAATAAGCTCACGCATTACGATATTCTGCATGGAAGTAGAGATTCGGGAGCAGGTCCCGACATAAAGTCTACAAGAAATAATATGGTGTTAATTATGAAGAATTATTTGCACTTATAGCTCGGTTTAAAACCATAATATTGTTTATTTCTTTGGTAGTCCAAAATAAGCATGTAAAATCAACATTCCTAAATGAAAACCTTAAAGAAGAAGTCTATGTAGAGCAAGCACAAGGACTTTTGTTAAAGGGTAATAAGATAAATCGTACAAATTAAGGAAGCGATTTATAGGCTTAAGTAAGCTCCACAGGTATGGAATTCTAGAATTGATTCTTATTTTCCAAAAAAATGGCTTCACTAAATATCCTTATAAGCATGCTTTATTCATGGAAAGTAACTCAAAGGGAGATATTATGTTTGTTTGCCCTTATTAGGATGATAAAGAAGTTCTAGCAACTAATGAATAAGGAATTTGAAATGATTAATTTGGGATTCATAGATAATTTATTGAGAATTAAAGTGAAACAAGGAAGTGATGGCATATTTTTTTCATAAATAAGATATTCAAAAGACATCTTGAAGACATTTTCCATGGAAGATTGTCAACCAATGGATAGTCTTATTGATTGTAATAGAAAATTAACAAAAGAAGGAGAAAGGAAACATATAAATCTATTGTATTACAAGATTCTGGTAGGTTATTTGAGGTATTTAACATGTACTCGACCTGATATATTATTTAGCTCTAAGTTAGTGAGTAAGTTTATAGAGAATCATATGACATCACATCTAAAGTTTGCTAAGAGAGTTCTCTAGTATATCAAGGGAACTATTGAGCATGGGTTGTCTTATTCTTCATTGAAAAATCTTGAACTTTTTGGATATAGTAGTGATACGGCTAGAAGCATAAAGAATCGCAAAATTACAACTAATTTTTTTATTTTGATGATTCATCTTTTATATAGGGTTTTAAGAAGCAACCCATTGTTGCTCAATCAACTTGTGATGCTAAATATATTGCAGTTGCGTGTTATGTTTGTTATGGTATTTAGATTAGAAAAATTCTAGAGAAGATGAAAATGTTTATCTTATAGGATGTGAGATTGGTGCTCCAACAATGCTTCATTTTTATCTCTTATTAAAATAGGGACTTGCACTACCCCACGCAAATCTGAAGCCTAATTGGTTTGCATTCTCCAAGTTATAAGCATGACCTTCTTCCTCCATTTGTCTATGCCCTAGTGAGATAAACAATTATATCTTTGGCCACGAATTAATTAACTATAGCACCTTGAGTTATTGCCAATATACTTGATTTGACACATGAATTTGTATAAACAAATGGGGGACTTCATATCTCACAAGTGACAAGTTACTGTAAAGTTGATGGTCTCCTAAGAATGCGAATGCAAGTAAATCATACTTAAGCATATGTCTTCAATAATGATATGAACTATGTCATGAAATGAGAACTGTATTTCATTTTTAAAGCTATCAAAATATCAAATAATTTTCTTATGCCTAGGGAAATATGCTCTCTTTGACTCAAAGGATCATCTAGTTAGGAAACTAATCATTGATCAAATCATGGGTGAAATTAAATAATTTTTATAGTTTTAGAAATGATTACTTTAATAAAAAATTTTGAAGCAATAATTATTAAATAAAAAGGTTAAAGACAAATATGATTCATAGATTCCACAAAACCTTTTTTTATGAAGTCAATTACAAGTTTTCTAACTATCCAACCTTTAAGGTATCTATATATTAAAGAAAAAAAACTCTAATTTTTAAAGAGAGATTAAGTGGAGTTCTAGCTCCTTTAGTACCTTTCCTTTTTATAGAGAAAAATTAAGGTTTAACAAGGCTAATTAAAATTAAAATCTAAATTGTAATTAAAGTCTAATGGTAATTATAATTATAATTTAATCTTAATAAAATCTAAAATCCCATATTGGATCCTTAAAAGTTTTTAAACTTTATAATTAAGTGTAAGTTAATTTAAAATATTTTTCTCTTTAGTTGTACTATATATCTGACCTGTTAAGTTCATAGTATGTTAGTAATAATTATAATTTTTAATTATAATTTATAATTAAAATTACATAATTTATTTTTATTTCTCTAATTAAATAATTCATACATATATATTAAAATTGATGTCTACCAATATGTCGTGGCTACCAAGATGTTAGGAATATTAAAAGGATTTGACTTAATATACCTATATATAAGTATAACATCTAGTTTAATCTTTTTATTATCTAATACTTCAATTAGACATTGAGTATAAAACTAGTGTTTATTATATTAAAATCTAACCATCTTCATTCTTTCAAAATAGTAATTAATTTCTAATTGATATTTGAAAAAAATCTTTTCAAGTGTTAATTTACTCTAATCAAATAATTCCTAGTATATTACCAATAAAAAATAGTAGAATATTCTCCTTAATTAATTTAACGCGATGAATCTTATCCAATACTATTGATTAAACTATTATAAATATAATTAGCCATAAATATAATCAAAATATAGTAATCACCGTATTAGATATTTTGATAATCTCAAGTTTAAAAATCAATTATAAAACCTTCAAAATGAGGACATTTACGCACTCAATTAATGTTCCATTTAAGATCCTCATTATCAAGTTACTTTAATAAACTTATTTTTTAAATAAACACTTACATTGTTTAAACATTTTCAATTACTTTCTTTATAAGAAAGAGATATAATGTGTGTTAATTTTTATCAATCTATCAATATTTTATACTTAAGTTTGTCTACATCTACTGATTGTCGATTCTAACATTGAGCGGAAGGTGTTATGCCTATGGTTAGGGAAAGGGTTCTATATTGTAGGTTAATCTTTATGCTTATGGTGAGGTCACAGGTTCAAGTCATGAAAATAACCTCTTTGTAAAAAGAGACCCTTTCCAAACTCCCGCAAAATGGAGAGTCCTATATACTGAGTACGTTGATTTGACTTTATGCTTATAGTTAGGGTATAGTTCTATTCTAGTTAATCTTACTTCAATCGTACTAATAGACAGAATAGAGAAAGAACCACTACACCTAGGAATCAACAACATATGAAAACTTTGATATAAATTATTATCTTTTCCTTCCTGGGATTAAGACTAAGAAGAGAGGTTGAGACAATAAGCATTAATCTCTTTTTTTTGGTAAATCAGTTAGTGATATAAATGAAATTAAAAATTTATGTACAACAAGTTTGCCAGGAATGGCAATCGGGTACCTATCTTGAAGGAGCTACCAAAAACATAAGGGACCCTGACGGTTCCACAACAAAAAAATACAAGAGCAAACTAAACCACAACTTACACCAACATCATATTACTGAGCAGCTAATCGAGTATACAACAATGCTTGTAAAAGATTCAAGCAACAAACCAAGATAGAGCCTAATAAACCTCTCCGCTAATAGATGTAGGGAGAGCATCTGTGAATTCCGAATCAGTAGGGAAGGCCACACCTGGGACGCGGAGGATGAATATTGCCGATTAGGGAGCAAAGTTATGCTGTTCACACCAAAGTCCAAACGTACAAAAAGAGAGAAATAACAAGAAAACAATCAAAACCATCTATTTACCTTCTCACAGTGTTTGAGCTGACTTGTTCCATTACTAGGAATATCACTTTAGTAGTAATGTTGCCCACTTCCATGGCAGTATTTTGGAACGTTCTAAGGTTTCTTTCAGACCATATGGTGTAAACAGTAATAGAGAGAAGGATACTAAAAAGGGTAAGGTCAATGGTTCTGTAGTTTTGAGAGTGGTTAAATCAAAGTAGGATGGAACAATAAGCATTAATCTCGTTTAGACTTTAGATACACTTTTTTTTAATATACTTTGGATACACTTATGACCATCAAAAACTGTTGAACTGACTGGTTTTTGGAAAGTGAAGAAGGTTAAAGACAAAGAAATTGTTGGAATTAACTTATCATTTTTATATAGTAGCAACATGCTTAATGTTAAGAAAAGATCTTTTGTAGGATGGTTGACTAGAGATTTCTTGTAAAAATATATAGTCTTAAAGGAGGAACTTAAACTGCTAAAGCACTTACTAGAATCATTAGAAGATTGAGACATGCAGGTGTAATGTTTTACAAAGTGCATGCTATAGATTGAGCTAGCAAGACTCACAGATCTCTGAACACTAATGAATTGAACTCCCATATTGCAAGCTAGATTTCACATGTTACAGGTCTATCTCGAGTATTAGTGAAAGAAAATGAGCCATTTTGTAGGAGCATATTTGTTTATATAGTGACAACCAACGACCTAGATCAAGGAAAGATCGAAAGACATTTTTTCGACTTTCCATTTTCCAAGACCTTTTAACTAAAAAATTTATAGGAATATTAGTTTTCTACCTAACAGAGAAGTATTTCCACCAAACAGAGAAGTATGTGGTAGCCTGACAAGTGAACCAAGATGATGAAACTTGAAAATAAAGTTTTTTAAACCCTGCCACCATCGTATGCCCTGGGCTTCTATTGAAGCCTGTATGAGCCAACATGGTTAATCTTGACCAAACTACAAGTTTTCTCAAGACCTGTAAAGGCGAATAGTACGTTGTAGCTTACCCATTATGTATTAGACTTTGGAGATCCATACCGTACCCTATGCACAATCACTATTCCATATCGGGTGCCAACGTTGTTTTGTCTAACTCGCGTGACCATAATTTGCTTTATCGTAACGTTTTAAAGTATTTAAATTTAACCATTATGTTTTGAAAATGTTTTGAATAGATCTTAAATGAACTAAAAATTTAACAGAATTAACTCCCTGTTAGTTAAATATTATGTTAATATTGACATGACATTATTTTTATATTTTTAAATTAAAAATAAGTCCTACTGTCACATAATTATTTTTTAAAATTAATCAAAAAGTGAGTTCTATAAGTGACAACATTGTTTATACATTTTAGGGAGTAGGTCTCACTTGTCACATGACAATGAGGGCCATATTTATATATTTTAGAAAGTTACTTGCCACGTAACAGTGAGACCTACTTTTTATTTAAAAATAAAAAAATATTATTACGTTAGCATTCACGTTGCGTTTAACTGACAGATAATTAACATTGTAAAATTTTTTATCTACTTAAAGTCTATTTTGAATGTTTTGAAAATTTTAGAATTTAATTTGAATGTTTCGAAACGTTATGGTCTGTTCTATATTTTGTCGTAAACATTGAGACTCAAAATGTGTTTTAAATATAGAACCAAACTATGTGTGTGTCTTTCCTTATTTCTTAACTTGAGCTAGGTCTAAATCTAATTTGGAATCAATTTGAACCAGACCCTTGTATAAAAGATTGATCCAAAGCCTATGATCCGAATTTTTATTAAAAAAGATATTATTTTAATCTTATTTAAGAAATTTAAAATAGTATTGTTTTGCACTCTAAAAAGACGAGTCATATCCGCATCGTTACCTTCAATATATAAATGACACACTTCTCCACTTGACACTCTGAAGTCTGTGTCTAATTTTGGCATAAGAAGTCTTAAGTTGAATATATCTTCCAGTATTGTCTTACAGATGGGAGTGGATATGTTGAAAGAAGCAGCTTAAAAAGAAAATAGACCCTAAATAAATGGTCCGATGAAGTAGCATCAATCCTATTTAGCCTATTATTATACCTTTTCCTCCACATTTGCAGTTTGTTCATGTATTTTAGACTTTAATGTAACATGTACTCTTTAAAGAAGTTTCTCTATTCGAAACATAATAGAATTCTTTCATTTTGTTTATACTTTATATTTAACAGGAAAATCATTTTAGAAATAGATGTTTATATTACAGATTTTAGATTGAATAACCTAGACGTTATGCTACTAGAAATTTAAATAACTAGTATTGAACACCCAAAGAAAGGTTTGTAAAGTATGTTCTTAAATTGAATCATACCACTAACCTTGAGCAAGGTGGTGAATTCATGTTTAAATAACCATGAAGTACGTTTTTCTTTGAGAAAAAGTACTAAAGACAATAGCTATTGGGACCATCAGTACAGGCTAGTGCTAAAGCCTCGTAAAACCTTGAATTATATTAAGCAATCATAGTAATGCAAGCCATTAGATATTAGTATAAAAGGCAAACATTACGTTTAGATGAAAGTACTAAATCGCAAGTACTAAATTGAAGGACAAGAGTATAACTCGAAAGAATATACATTGAACAACTAATTTATCTCTCTCCTTCCTTACTGTTTTAATCGTATCTTATGAGACGAGTGAAAGGAAGTCCTGTCATATTAAGCAAAGTACAATTACAAAAAGGCAAAGTATCAAACAAGGGAATTAACTGATCAAGCACACCACAATTAAAAGCTCTGACGAAGACCTTCGTTCTGAACCAACATTTTAACATCAAAACTTCTCATGCTTAGAGCCTTGCAGCTCCCCGCAACAATCAACTTTCCCGCAATTTATGCGGTTGACGGAGTTCGCATTTGTAGAAGGCGTACATTTTGCCCAGCTTCCCTAGTCCAGAAATGATGCCCCAGGCGGAGTTGATCCCTCATTACGTTGTCAGCTGACTGGCTAATCTTATATCATTTGGAGAAAGAGAAACCTATCTACATGTAACGTACCGTATGAACCAACCATTGATCTTACATAATCCTCATTTCCATCAAAAGAGTTGGCCTCTTTGATCTTCAAATATCCTCATTTTTTTGTGCAAAAGCAAAATTTCAGCATGTCCAATCTTTGCAATTGATATCCGGGTGCCAACACCACTGAACTAATGGAGTAAAACCACATCTAAACAGAACTTGCGAGATTTCACATAGACAAGTAAAAGAACAAGACGGTCATTTTCTTCGATTACTTGAAACCTCAGAGACATTTTCATCAAATACTTTAGCAGCAAAGATTATCATATACCTGAAAATGCTAGCAAATCTCTTCGATTTACATAGAGCTGCATCTTCCAAGCCAATTCTGCTTTGCTGGGTGAATCACCATTCAATCTAAGGTGCCCTTGAACAGGTTTAACTGCATTTCCGGAACAACTATCGCCACTTGGTTTTCAAATTATCTACCAAGTTTTGGCCCACTGAGGTCTGTCTCACAAGTTCTAGCTACGCCTAATAGCAACAAGATTTACCAACTAATTGTAATGAAAAATGTGCTTAGGAGAACCAGTCAATTATTTCAATGAGAAAGAAAAAGATGATTCAAACCAATAGTAGGATTCACCAGCACAATTAAATTGTATGCGCTCAACACTAAATAATTGGTGTATACTAGACCTAAGAAGCTTCCGGCTTGGTACAAATATCATGGCCAAAAATGTTCAACGAACTTCATGGATTGGAAGATTGTAGTAGTGGTGGTGGGAGGGATATGGAGTTAGGGAGGGTTGGAAAGATGCTGTAAACCCATTGTTTCTCTTTGATTATGCAAACACATGGCAACATATCAAACTGATTACAGTATGAGTGTGATTAAACAGGCACTTACAGACAACACATACGAGTTTAGGAAACTGCTCTATATGCTTTTACGAGGACCATAAAGGTCTCTAAAGTAAGATTCTTCTGCATCCAAAACACCCTGTAGAAAATTTTAAAATACATTAAAAAATAAAAAATATCAGAATGGAGGTCCTCAAGGTTTGAGCAGAACCTTAATGATGATAATGGCAGCATCCTTGTGTAGAACTTCATTGTATTCATGGCAAACCAAGCTCTGCAATAAATGACAATCTACTTTATTCAAGCATGAACAGAAGATAAATGTGGAAGTCAGGTGAGTGGTGAGACAGACTTGAACACAATTAGGGCAACCAGTATTCCCAAAGCAGTGGCAAGATGTGAGAAGTTCCAAAGCAGAACCTAGAAGCTCTGTGAAATATGGTTGAATCTGTTGCATGTACAGAACTCAAAAGTCAGAAAGATGAAAATGTCATGAAACCATGCAGTAGACTATGAAAAACCTGCATGTGTTTTTTTGAAAAACCTGCCTGTGTTTAAAGGTCAAGCATGGTAGCATACCCAAGCTATTAAACCACCCAAAAGAATCTTAACTCAAAATTTGCATTTCTTATATTTTGGCCCTATAAGAAGGATCAATATGTGGTGAACCGCCAACCAAACTGCCGAAATATATATAACACTTCACTCAAATTTCTGTTTCAAGTATTACACATAATGACACGGCCAGTGAACCTGGATGGTTATACTATGCCATCAAATTTCTAGCAACCATAATTAACAAATATTAGTTTTACGCTCAGGTACTTCTGCACTCTGTTGTTAAGCTACCAAACTTCGTGAATAAAAAATTAAACTAGAGCATTTCAATTTCTAACTACCTGCTTTGAGATACCAGTCCCTCCTGGATGCTGATCGTATACCAGAATTCTTTCTGGATAATAGCGGGTATCATGTGGGTTTGGACATTCTGGAGACAAGTCAGATAAGTTGCATCTTATATATCTGCAGGCCAAAGCATCAGAACGTACTCAACCAGTTTAGAGCACCAAAGCAGGTATGCACGAGAAGTAAAAGTTTTGAGCAAATAATTACAAGCTTAAGTGAACGTATGAGGAAACAGTTTCTAATTTTAGATGATCTTAAATATAAAAGACTCACAGAGGGACTACGTTAAGAATGGCATGAGATGCAGCATGCAGACCGCCACAAAATGAAAAACCTTTTTCCTCTACCAAAATTTTAATGGATTGGGGAACTTGAATCCAAACAGCCTGTACAGAAATTCATCAAGAAGTTATAGCATCTAAAAAGAAAAGGAGAATGCTTTAATCAAAAGACAATCATGTGCAACTGGATAAGGGTTACTGCAAACATGACTTCAGCAATAACAGCAACCTGAGATTCAAATGAGAATGTAGGCAGTGAGAGATCAACTACATCTAAAACTCTGTTGCTTCCTCTTTGTATACAGTAGAAACCAAACCAAGTAGTTGTTACTTTACAAGAATTTGCTTGAGCTGTAGTTCTAGAGGACTGATTCCCAGAAACCCGTGCAGGATAGGCCTAACATAACATAGAAGATATCTCAGTCTCAAAGCAAACGCATCATTTATAAGATGCAGAAGAAATAATTACAAATTCTATGCTGATGTAAAACTTTCTCGATGTTATATTTATTGTTCAAAGCAATATATAAGTAACTATACATTGTTGCTTCCTACAAAATAGGCTTCTTTAAAAGTCATTCTCTACATTATGAATTGATCACTTCCTCATAGCATGATTTACAATTACAAATGGAAACGCAGACAAGAAAAACAAGGAACATCTTCCCCTCTAGTCATCACTATCAATTGAAATCAACTTTGCAGTAAAAGAGTGAACATCAAGAAGTAATACCACCAAGTACTGAACATTTGAAAGTACAAAAACATGACAAGTGTGAAGAATTACTAACAGAAGTTCAAAGGGAAAGTGCAGAGGAAAACAGAAGGTTGAGGGTCCAACTCACAAGGTTGCCACCAATTATATGGATATCAGTATAGTCACGGGTTTTGGTGTAATAATTTACATTAGTTTCATGGCATAAAGCAATCTTCTCCGACAAATTCAATTCCTTCACTAGATAGGTCTTCCCTTGATGCATATAGACTGCGCCATCATATACCTAATCCCATGTATTACATAAGGAATCGAATGAAAAAGAGCTTACTATGGAATTGATAAGGAATACAGCTAAAGAGAGACAAAACCATGGTCCACTATGAAAATAAAAATTGCAACTTTGATACCTGAAAGAAAGCTCTACTTTCCTCAATCTCTTCGAGGACTTCTTTTTTTTGTATGTCTGTTACCCTGTATCTGACAGTTTCTATAGCTCGAATACTTATACCACGTGTTGGCATTTTCTAGACAAATGATAGAAAGGAAAGGAAAACAAATTAAAATTGTCACAAATTTTATCAAGGAAACAAAATAAGGGCTGCCCCAGTGCACAAAGCTCTCCGCTTTGCGAGGGTCGGGAGAGAGTCATCAATTATATGCAACTTTTCCTTTGTATTCTACAAAGAGGCTATTTCTTTGACTCGAACTTATGACCTTTCGATCATAAAGGAGTAATCTTACCAGTTGCTCCAAGGCTCGTCCTCTATTACGGAAACAAAATATTAAGCCTAATGTACACATAATAATAATAAATACCTCACGTCCAATGTAGCTCCAAATTCGAGCAGAAGCTTCATGCGAGGGATCAAAACCCAAATAACCTTTAGTTTTAAGAGATTTCACTGCATTCTCTAAACTATGGCCAAAATATTTTTCATCATATTCCAAACTAAGCGGGTGTTCAAGAGCGGCACAGACAAGATGCTGTTCAAGCACCTACAATAGCAAGTCATTAAAGGGAAGCACATAAATTAGCCTATTTTGTTGGATATAGAAAAAGAACAACACAAAAATGATTGATTCAGACAAAACTTTCAATCACAGCAAATTTGATACCTGTTCGTTTTGAGCATCAATATGACAGCACTCTATTGGGCCATCAAAAAGTTTCTTAGGAAACTTCATAAAATATTGGTCCAGGGGACCTTCAAATGCTATATAAACAGCAAGAGATGCCTTCTCTCTCCTTCCAGATCTGCCAGCTTGTTGCCAAAGGCTAAAAGTGGAAGAAAAATGTTTACAATTTGAACAATTGAAGAGAACTACCAAAATCACTGAAAACGAAGTAACTAAGCATTTTACCTAGAAATACTACCAGGAAAACCTAAATGAAGGGTAGCATCAATGTGGCCAACATCAATACCCAATTCAAGGGCATTCGTTGCAGCAACGCCGCAAAGCCTTCCGCTGAAAAAATCCTTCTCTATTTTCCTACGATCCTGTTATCAATTGCAAATATGACCAGATTATCAAACAGGCTGGCAATGATTTTCACTTGATATATCAAATATGAACATGGAAATGACAACTGAGGTACAACATTAAGATGTGAGAAAAGTTGATATGACATCATTGTCTTTTTCTTCTTTTGACAACTGCGGCTCAATCCAGTGATATAAACCAAAGCTTCAACTGACAGTCTCATCAAGAAACTAAAAGGAACTGTAGTTATGAAAGCCAATATTAGAAATGAAAATGGAGAAAAGAAACAGTTCCTTCACGGGTTACTTGTTATATAGATGAAATTTCATCTTAGGATAGAATCTGACATATCAAAACATAATGAAGCATGAAGTATGACACAATAGCCCTCCTTTGATCCAATTTAGGAATAGCTTCACTATCTTCAAATAACTTTTATTATACTTTTGAGAAACTAGATGGCACAGAGATCAAGTATGGGAGGTGGACGTTAAATGGTTTAATGAAGACAAAAGCTCAAAGGCACATTGACCACGGACATTGCAACTGACTAATATAAAGTACTGAAAAGGGTTAACTAATCAATAAATGATAGTATCTATAACATGTCTAGAAAGAAGGCAATTATTCACCAAAGTTTAATTCAATTTTCAGAAATCAGAAACACAAATTCTCTGATTCATGAATCTACTTTGCAACAACATAACAAGTGTCCAAACATGGTTACCAAGAAACATCTGAACTCACTTCAGCAATGTAGCCAGCACGATAAGCAGCTATTGAGTCTGCAAAGTTTGGAGCCGTCTCTTGAAGAATCTCTCGCCTATAACAGCAGTTGAAATTTAATTATAAAAATTGGTATTAATAAACTGCTATCAAAATAATTTCGAATTTATGGTATGAATTGACATACGTATAGGATAAAACAATCTCAGTGAGTTTGCGTGATCTACAGAATGCAATGCAACGTAGTCCATGCTGAATCATTTCTGCAAAGAGATGTGAAACTTCCGATATTGGGCTGCAGAAACGAATTTTGGGTTAGGTTGTACCTCTGCAGACAGGTAGAAAATTGTTTAGATATTTTCATTTGAACCATTTTATCACCCATCTATCAAATTTAAGTAAACAAAAGAACATATAATCAGCATGTAAGCTACCTATATCTTCGTAGAAGCACTAAAATAAACCAGATACAATACAGATCTCTTAGAACTTGAAAATTTGCTTATATCAAATGTTTACAATAGGCTTAGCTTATAATACAAAATTCTAGTACCTATAAATTGAAACTAATGATCTAATCTCATGATTTATGAGATATTTTAATACAATATCTAATCTCATGATTCTAATATAATAGAAAACTCAATCAAATACAACCAATCAATATATACGATTTTGCCACACTCCCCCTCAAGTTGGTGAATAGGTGTTCTCCATTTCCAGCTTGGATAACATATTATGAAAAACTGAGTTGCCCAAACTTTTGGTGAGAATGTCAGCCAATTGACCATGAGTAGACTCATAAGGTATACAAATTAATCCAAATTTTAATTTTTCCTTGAGAAAGTGCCTGTCAATTTCAATATGCTTTGTTCAATCATGTTGAACTGGGTTGTGAGCTATGCTGATTGCAGATTTTTTGTTTTAGTATAGTCTCATAGGGTCATCCCACTCGATCTTCAGGTCTTCAAGAATAATCTTCAAATAGAGTGATTCACACACACCTTGAGCCATCGCCTAAAACTCAACCTCTACACTTGACTGAGCCACTAAACCTTGTTTTTTCCTTCTCCAAGTCACAAGGTTCCCACCAAGAAAAGTGCAATATCTTGAAACTGATCTTCTATAAACAATAGATCCAACATAACCAGTTTCAATATATGCTTTAAGAACCAAACCTCACTTTGTTTCGAACAATATACACTTCCCTAGTGTTCCCTTAAGATATTAAAGTATTATTTGAGCTGTTTGTAGATGAACTTCCTTCGACTATGCATAAACTGAATAATTATACTTACTGCATATGTTATATCTGGTCGTAAGTGAGCTAGATAAATTAATCTTCCTACTAGGTGCTGATACATTTCTCTGCCTACTAAAACATCCTTCTCTGCTTTTTTAAGCTTAGACTCATATCAATAGAAGTGCTTAGAGGTTTGCATATCATCTTGCCTATTTCCTTGAAAAGAGCTGCTATATACTTTTGTTGTGAGGTAAAACTTCCCTAACTAGAATGGTGCAACTTCAAATCCAAGGAAATACTTCAACCTTTCAGCACCTTAATCTCAAACTCCTTAGCTAATCATTGAGTCAATAACTGTTTTTCTTTATCATTATCCCCTTTCACTATAAGAGCTATAACTCCCGTTGAAGAAGAGTGTTTAATAAACAGTGTATGATCTCCTTGACTTTGTCTATATCCAATAGCCAACATAACTCTTGCAAATCTTTCGAACCATGCTCGAGGCGATTGTTTAAGGCTATATAGTGCCTTACTTCAACTTATACACAATATAAGCAGCCAAATTCTTCCCATAACCTACTAGAATTTCCATGTAAATCTCTTCTAGTTCTCCATATAAGAATACATTATTGACATAAATTTGTTGCAGTTCCCAACCATAGTTAGTTGCTATGACAATAATATTCTAACCGTATTCCTCTTTGTAACATGAGTAAAAGTCTCTAAATAATTAATCCCATAAGTTTCAATATAGCCTTTTGCTACCAATCACACCTTGTATCTCTCAATGGACCCATCTCCCATATATTTCATTGTTTATACCAATGTTTTAAGAATCGGATCGGACATTGAACGGGTCAAAGGAAATGTTTAAGGTTTAAAGGTTCAACCAACATTGAACTGCTATAAAACCGGTATATAATAAATAAGAAGTAAAAATTATACGAGTAAATGAAAATAAAATATTTTGTTGTTGTTGTTGAAGAAACTGTTTACGCCAAATAACTAAGAGTGAAGTACTACCAATTTGGTCAATTAAGTTTTTTAAAAAGAATATTTTTTAATTTAATTCTATAATTATTTTAAAATTTATTTATTTTTATTGTTACTTGAATTAACTATGCTTTATTATTTTTAGAAAAAGCAAAATGAGATATATACAAATGCTATATTTTGCAGAAATTCAAAGCTAAAAAAAAGAAAACTTATGAATTTCTCATGTTATTAAAATTAGTTTGGAATAAGATGGTTCATCATAAAACTAATATCTTATAAATCAAATACGGTTCTAAGTTTGTCTAACTTGTTTTAGTAAAATTTAACATTAAATTGAATGAAAAAATTAATGTTCAGAAAGGATTAATAATTTAACATTATACTTTTCCATAATATTAAGATGAAATATTATATATAACAAAAAGTTTCAAGACACATAGTTCATAAAAATAAAGATTATAAAAGTACACCAAAGATGCTATTGAGGCAAAGAAGAGAGATAAAGAGGCGGAGGTTAGGGTTGGGGTTCGCATGAAGAAACGACTGGGTTGTGTATTGTGATGGATAGGCTTAGGGACAGAGGAGGAAGAGGATGACGATGGGGTTTTATACCTTCATTTCTTACTCTCTCTCTTTTTCAAACAACAACACACGGTAAAAATCCGGTTGTGATGCGGGGTTTGGGACTATCTCTCTTTTTCATGTATGTAAATTGGTACATGCTTAGTTTCTCTCCCTAAGTTTATCCTCACCAAATTCAAACCGTAGAACAAACTCATCTCTTTACTTCATTCTCATCAACTAAGTCCAAGCATTGGGTCATTGGGCTTCTATGTTTCATAGTCGTTTGGGTGAATTTGGATGGTTGACAATGACACCTTTTGTGCTGAGCATTCTGGGTGGGTTTCTTTTCAAATGGCTTAGCGTCAATCTTCGCATCTCAATCATCTGCTACTAATCTGTTCCGGCCTGCTTATAGAGGTTATTAAATGAGATTGAATCGGACAACCAGCCATTTCATATTACTTACGGTTGAATTGGCCAGTCCGGTTTAGTTTTTAAACATTGGTTTATACCCACTTACAATCGGTTTCTTTCCTCCAGGTAACTTCACTAATTCTTAAGTTCTTTTTTCCAATGCCTCCATCTCCACATTCATAGCTTGTTTTCATTTTTCATTAGATAAAGCCTCAAATAAGGTGGTAGGGATGATAATAGTATTCAGGCTCACGATGAAGGCTTTGTGAGATGGTGAAAATTTTTGCAATGATAAGAAATGTGCAAAAGGGTATAATGGTCATTTTGTACACTCTTTAGCTCCTTTTCTGATGGTAATAGGAAAGTCCTGCCCATCATTACCCATACAAATCTTGTTCATTGAATGTAACATTCATTAAGACATAGAACTACTTTGATGGAGAGTAGTAACACTTATACCCTTTTTAAGTCGAAGAATAGCCTACATATTTTACTAGGCATTTGGTTTGAGCACAGGGTTGGCTATGTATATGGGTATAATAGTAGAAGGGAATGGGGATGGGTATGAAAACTAAAAAAATGATGTTTGGTTTGTAACTGGGGTTTTTGCATTAATATGGGTATCGAGATTTTTGAATTGGTTCGTAAGGAATTGAGAGGCGATAAGGAAGTAAAGATGATGATAGGGCAAAGGCTGGGGATAAAAGAGTAAAAAATAAACGTGATAAAAACTTAGATTGGAATGAAAACTCGATACCCACCCCCTTTGGTAGGTTTAGTAGATTCCCAAATTTAATGGGATAAATCCATTCCCCTGGAATTAAAAACCCCAAAGCAAATACTGTTTTTTACAATTATTTCATTCCTTCATTCCCAAACCCTCGAGATTCGAATAAAATATTAAAAGGACATTCATAGAACTTTTGAGACGCAAGATTTTAGAAGGCAGTATGTGTATGAGATGAGTGACTACAAGAACTGCTTCCCCCAAAACGCATTAGACATATTTTTTTGAAACAACAGAGCACGTGTTTTTTTCAAGATGATGACCATTTTTCCTCTCTATTACACCATTTTGTTATAGAGTATATACTCAAGATCCCTCATGAACTATTCCTTCATTTTAAAAGTATGGGCTAAGAACTTGATTAAAACAATCCTTGACATTATCTGACCTAAGCCTTTTGATATTGACCCCAAATTGACTTTCGATCATAGAGCAAAAATTTGGAAGTATAGTATTAAGATCAGATTTATGTTTGAGTAGACAAATCTAAGGAACACGAGTACAATCATCAATGAAAAAAAGAACCATCTTGTCCTGAAAACACTGGAAACAATATATAGACCCCCAATATCACTTGGAATAAGACAGAAGAAATAAAGCCCCTTCGATTACTAACTGGAAAAAGATATACACTTGCCTTTAGCAAGCTCACATACCTCACAATGAAAATTTTCAACATTAAGATTTGTAAACAAAGAGGGAAACATAATCTTTAATAATTTGAAATGATGGATGTCCTAACCGATAAGGGTGAAGCCAAATTTTTCTTTATTGGATGCAACAAAATCTGATCTGAAAGAATTGGATAATGTACCTATCACGTATAAGAGAAGAAAGAAACAATCCAATCAGAGGCAGCCAGCACACTATGAATAATCAGCAGGGTTGTTAACAATAAAAGGAGAGAATTGTCATTTCCAGTAGGTTGTTACAGAGAATATTATGAGTTGTTCCAGATGTATTTTGTGTGTCTTGAAGATCTATAAATAGTGACATCTGTAAACAATTTCGGGATTATCAATCAACAAATATATCTTTTCTCTCGAGAATTCTCTATTTGCTCTCTTTATCTTTGTCTCTGACATTGGTATCAGAGCATCAATCCTTGGCCAATCACCATGACAAAACACAAACCCAAGCAAAACCAAACCATTTTTATCTCACCTCATCATCTGTCACCTGACTCTAACATATCACCTACCCCAGAACCACACGTAGAGCAAGAAGGTGATGAGTGGGAGGAGTGGAGGAAAGCGGTGGACCGCACCCAAAGTCATTTACTGTCTCAAAATGTTGAAATGGCTAAGAGGTTGGATGAAATGAAGAGATCTAAGGAAGGTGTGGTTACTGAACTCAATGGGTTGGTTCAAGATACCACTAGGCGTTTTGAAGAAATGAAGAGGTTGATTTTGGAAGCAATAAAAAAGGGGAAGGAAATAGAGGATGTTTCGGAATCATCCACGGGTCGTAATGGGGGCATGAAATATACTCACCAAGAATGTAGTGCAATGGAAGAAACTCTGTACGGTTCCACTCCGTGGAGCAAACTTTTGCCGAGAGTCGAACTTCCAATGTTCGAGGGTACATTACCAAATGTCGTCGCTATTTTCGCATTTATGGTGTTCAGTAGGCAAGGAAAGTGGAGTTGGCATCTCTTTTTTTGGATGGCAAAGCTGAACTTTGGTTTCGGAATTAGAGCAAGGGAAATAAGGAGATACCATGGGAAGATTTTGAAACGGCATTATATGGTAGATTCGGTGATGTCATCGTGGAAGATATAGTGGAGAAATTCAATGCATTAAGACAAGACGAGGGGGTAGAAGAGTACCAGGTGAGATTTGAGGAGCTAAAAATTCATATGGAGAGACTCAATCCTTGTTTGGAAGAAACATATTACATGTCCAATTTCATTGGAGGTCTTAGAGGAGAGATTAAAGCCATGGTACGATTACTTAAACCATCTTCTTTATACCAAGCCATGGATCAAGCCCGTATCCAAGATGTTTTGTTGAAAGAGACAGTCCAAGCCTTGACCCAACAAGATAAACCCTACTATTCACAAATTCCTAAAGTTACCAGCAATTATTACACACCCAAAACCACGAATTTCATCCAAAATAACACTACCTATTCCCAACCACCTAATCCAAATAACCTAACCAAACACAATCCTACCATAAACCCGACCCGAAATTTCACTCCGATAAACCAAAATCCTTACTCAAAAACCACGACTACCACAAAACCTCCAAATCCAACAATCCCAAAAACCATCACTCACCCTCCGAACACAAACGTTAACAATAATAATCGACGTTACTCTAATAGTTGTTACCGTTGTGGCGATCGCTATTTTCCCGGTCACCAATGTGGTAATAAACGATTGCTGGCTATTTTTGAAGAACAAGAGGAAGAAATGCCAGGGAAGATAAATGAAGGAGCAGGAGAAGTGGTAATCAAAGGGGAGGAGTTAGTTGATGGGGCCGACGAAGTGGATCTTGATGACAATAGGCAATTCAAATTATCGATGAATGCAATCGAAGGAAGCGTTGGGGACAATACAATCCGCTTACAAGGCCAAATAAAAGGGAAAACCATACTGATATTAGTGGATAATGGTAGTTCTCATTGTTTTATCGATTATAAGAGGGCAAAGGAATTAAAGCTAGAACTGGATTCGGTTTCACCAATTAACATTATGGTGGCTGATGCGCGGCATTTGGTTGTTAAGGCAAAACTGAGAGGGTGTCATTGGGAGATGCAGGGGTATTTTTTCACATTTGATGTAAGAGTTTTGGAGTTGGGAGAGTATGATTTGATATTGGGGTTTGATTGGATGCGAATTTGCACTCCAGTTACTTTTGATTTTGACAGGAATAGTATCTCGGTAAAACGTGCTGGGAAGATGGTAGAAATTATGGGAATGACAGAACAATCTAAATTGCATTTGTTAAGTTCCAAGGGGTGGCAGAAACTGTTAAAGGGCAACTGGAAGGATGTTTCGATGGGAGTATTTGCTATCTCATCCGAATGGAGGTAAGCTCTGATATCAGCTTAGTTGATATAGTCTTTGATAACAAATTACAAGTTTCATTGCTTAAATATGCTGCTGTTTTTGAGGAACCTAAAGGATTACCACCCTTCCGCTCACATAATCACCACATTCCTCTTAAGCCCGGAGCAGAACCTGTGAATCTACGCCCTTATAGGTATCCTCATTACCAAAAAGATGTAGTGGAGCGGTTAACAGAGGAGATGTTAGAAGCTGGAATCATTCAAATTAGTTCCAGCCCATTTGCATCCCCAGCCATTCTTATTAAAAAGAAAGATGCTTCTTGGCGTTATTGCATTGATTATCGACAATTGAATGAGAGGACTATTAAGAACAGATTCCCTATTCCAATGATTGAGGATCTTTTGGATGAGTTACATGGCGCTATTGTTTTTTCAAAATTTTATTTACGAGCCGATTACCATCAGATTCGGGTGGCTCCTGAGGATGTGTACAAAACCACTTTTTGTACACATGCTGGACATTTTGAGTTCCTGGTGATGCCCTTCGGTCTCACAAATGCTCTAGCCACATTTCAAGCTATTATGAATCAGGTATTTCAACCTTATCTATGGAAGTTTGTGTTGGTATTTTTTGATGATATTATGGTGTACAGCTATGATTATGACACCCATTTGGAGGATCTTGCTATTGTACTGCAAGTATTGAGAGATACTCAATTATTTGCTAAGTTGTCTAAATGTGATTTTGGTAAATCTGCTGTTACTTATTTGGGTCACGTAATTTCGAAGAATGGAGTGACAACTGTTCTTCTGAAACTGGAGGCCATTATGAGTTGGCCAGTACTAACATCTGTGAAAGAAGTTAGATGATTTTTGGGTTTGACGGGATATTATTGGAGATTTATTAAGGGGTATCGGGTCATCAGCAAGCCATTGATTGAGCTATTAAAAAAGGAGTAAGGGACATGGACTTTAGAGGCTCAAACAGCATTTGATTCCCTGAAGGCCGCTATGTGCAATGCCCCTGTCCTTAGGTTGCCGGATTTCAATAAACCTTTTGTTTTGGAGTGTGATGCTAGTGGGGAAGGATTAGGGGTAGTACTGATGCAAGAAGGGAGACCTTTGGCGTATTTGTCCAAGGTGCTTTGTCCTCGTAATCAACAGAAATCAGCCTACGAAAGAGAGTTGTTAGCCATTATATTTGCTGTTACCAAATGGCGACACTATCTCGAGCAAGGGCCTTTTATAATCAGGACAAACCATTAAAGCATTAAACATCTTCTTGAGCAACGATTGCATTCATATGTTCAGCAAAAAGGAATTACTAAGTTGTTGGGGCTTGATTATAGAATTTGTTACAAAAGGGGGACTGATAATGAAGCTGCTGATGCCTTATCAAGAAGGGGGCCAGCACAAATCAATTGTTTTTCTGTATCCTCAGTGGTTCCGAAGTGGCTGGATGATGTCTACCAATCTTATGAGGCTGATGACAAGGTCAAGAAACTCCTTCAGGTGCTGTCCATATCCCCAAAAGAATTTCCAAATTTTGCTATACAAGCTGGATGTGTGTATCGAAAGGGCAAGTTATATATTGGGTCTGGTAATAAATTGCGGGAATAGTTGCTGGATATTTTTCATAATTCTCCACTTGGTGGACATTCTGGGATTCAAAGAACAGTAGCAAGGCTAAAACAAGCTTTCTATTGCCAGGAATGCAATCAGACGTTCTCAGGTGGGTGATGAAATGTGATACATGTCGCAGATGCAAGGTTGAGAATTGTTCCTATCCTGGTTTATTACAGCCACTACAAGTTCCAGATCAAGAATGGCAGTCAATTTCAATGGATTTCATTGACAAATTATCGAAATCTTTTAGGTTTGATGTTATATTTGTTGTTGTGGATCGATTTACCAAATGTGCTCATTTCTTTGCCCTTGCTCATCCATATTCTGTAGAGAAAGTTACTGCTATTTTCATGGAAGGAGTTTTTAAACATCATGGGTTACCGTCAGAAATAATTTCAGACAGAGATCGAATATTTACCGGGCATTTTTGGCAGGAACTATTTCGATTGATGGGTACTAAAACCAATTTGAGTTTAGCTTATCACCCACAATCTGATGGTCAAACCAAAAGGGTTAACAGGTGTTTGGAGTACTTAAGGAGTATGTGCTTCCACCAACCTCGTCAATGGTCAGAATGGTTGTATTTAGCGGAATGGTGATATAACACAACATTCCATAACTCCATCAATATGTCCCCATTCCAAGCATTATATGGCTATCCTCCACCATTGCCCCTGTTACTTAATCAAACCACCACGGTGGCATCTGTTGAAGAATTTCTAAGTAACAGGGCACAACTTACTGACTTATTAAAGCAAAGGTTAGAAGTTGCTACTAATAAGATGAAGCAATATGCAGATATGAAGAGAAGTGAAAGGGAGTTTGAAGTTGGAGATTGGGTATATCTAAAATTGCAACCTTATAGGCAGACTACGATTGCTTTATGCAAATCTGTTAAGTTGGCTACAGGTTGCAACTACCGGAAGGCACCACAATTCATGACGTTTTCTGTGTTTCACTGCTCAAAAAGAAATTGGGAGATAACTGCGTGCCTGTCATGGAATTGCCAGACTATTCAGATCATGGGATTGTAGCGAAGCCAGAGAGGGTAGTCAATACTCAAACGATTGTTCGTGACAATCAGGACATACCACAATTACTGATCAAATGGGCCTATCTTCCTGCTGCTGAATCAACTTGGGAGGACCTCCACTTTCTTCAATTTGAATTTCTTGAGTTTATTCATTCTTGGGGACAAGAATGTGCCAATTGGGGGGAGGCAAGGGAGGTATTGTCACGTATAAGAGGAGAAAGAAACAATCCAATCAGAGGCAGCCAGCACACTATGAATAATCAGCAGGGTCGTTAACAATAAAAGGAGAGAATTATCATTTCCAGTAGGTTGTTACAGAGAATATTATGAGTTGTTGTAGATGTATTTTGTGTGTCATGAAGATCTATAAATAGTGACATCTGTAAACAATTTTCGGGATTATCAATCAACAATTATATATTTTCTCTCGAGAATTCTCTATTTGCTCTCTTTATCTAGACTCCATTCATAGTTGGAAGGCTTTCTATGAAGCTTTCAACATTTTTCACGATTGCCGCAAGTTTTCTTGAAATAAGTACACCATAATCCATCACAAATTGAAGTCCTTGTCTGACCACTTTTTTCTATCCCTTGAGCTACTCCTCTTTTCGAGTTGGTGGCTGATTTGTTACTTTTACCTACCATCGTTGAATTATCAGTGTCCCATCAGTCCTCTTCTACTTTCCTCACCTCGAATGATTGCCACCACTTCATTGAAATAACGAACCTCTTGTCTGCCTAAAATCTAGATTCTCACTTGGCCAAATTCTGGGTTAAGTCCAACAAAGAAGTCATAGATTCTATCCTGCTCAATAAAATCCTTTAGAAGAGTCGTATCACCAGGAGTTTTTATTACCCTGTAATGATCAAGTTCCTGCCACAATGACTTCAATTGGTTGACATATTTAGTGACAATCTTATTCCCTTATTTTGCAGCCAAGTTTTCATCTCGACTTCATATACTTGAGCTGTGTCTCTAGCTTTGGAATAGGATTGTTGCATAACCTCCCAAATAACTTTAGTCGTAGCCAACAAATGCATATTTCACTTATTTTAGGAATCCTAGAATTCCACAACAAAGCCATGATCATAAAATCTTCTTCATCCCATGCTTCAAAATGAAGATCTCCTAATTTTGGTCCCATACTTGTAAGATGGCTAATTTTTCCTTTTCCTTTTAGATCGATATGTTGTGATTCCCTTGGCTGTTGGAATCAAGCAGTCTCTTCTGGCTGTGCAATAGTGGTATCGCTTGCTTCTTCAACTTTTGACATTTTCCTCCCGTTACAAGCCAGCTAATCCTTAGACAATTCCAACAATAAAGACCGGAAGAAATGCTCAATTTTAGAGGAGAACAGAGCACAATAATCAACAATGAAGGCTGAGATCAAACAGATAAAACAGGGACGAGACAACAATGAAGGCTGAAATGGAAAGAAGGAAACAGGGTGCAGCAATGAACGCCAAACCAAAAGGAGCAAAAACCAGATATATGTTTTCAGCAATGAAGGTTGGAAACAATTTGATCCAAGGAACTTAATTTGGCGTTGATCCCATTTTAGAATTTGAATAGTTTACTTAAATCAAATGTTTATGACAGGCTTAACTTATATACAAAATTCTAGTACCTATAAATGGAAATTAATGATTCTAATCTCACGATTTATGAGATATTTTAATGCAATATCTATCTAATAATTTTAGTCTCATGATTTATGAGATATTCTCTAATATAATAAGAAAACTAAATACAATTAAACAATAGTCAATATACATGATTTTGCCACAAGATCACCATTGATGTACAACATGATGATATTTAAGGAACTTGATTCCAAAAACTTCAAAATCTAATTTTAAGGAAAAAGGACAAGAGTGATCGCAGTGATTTGTTCCAAAATGGTCATACAAACAAAATTGAAATTCAATCAACAATACCCTAATAATCATGAAAATAACCCTTTGATGTAGGACAAATAAAATAGGTACCATATTATTAGCTAGTGTAACTATATTGCACAACTATTACACTTGTTACCAACTGCGCATTGGTGTATATTTATACTTACCTTATATAGGAGATTATGAGGAATTATAGGAATAAATTTTAGGTTGTTACCAGCTATATATTGATACTTACATTATATAGGAGATTATGAAAATGCATAGGAACAAGTTATAATTGTAATTAAGAAGAATGTTATTTAATGGAAAAAAACTCCTTAGTGCAAAGGTTGAAAGCATTTGACATGGTATTAGAGCCTTTTTTTTTTTGGATTTTTTCTTCAATATCCTTGAGTACTTTCTAGTTAAGGGAACTTCTTATTTTCAGGGTTGTTGGAGCTTTTGTCATGTTTTTTGCATGAGTTTCAAGGTAAGTATCATGTTGATTAGGTTATAATATCAATTTTTTTATCTATTGTTCTGATAAAATATGTTAAAAGAAAATATATCTATTGTTCGTCTTAATGGCAAGAATTATCCTAATTGGGAATTTCTATTCAAAATGTTGTGAAAAGGGCAAGAACTTTAAGGCTCCTACTAATTCTAAAGAACTTAGTTCATGGGAAAGCAAGGATGCTAAGATTGTTTACTGGTTGCTCAGCTTTGTTGAATCATATATGGTCAACAATCTTTGTTGATATACCACTTCTAAATAAATGACATTATCTTAGGTGTGTTTATCACTAAGATAATATGGTTATTTAAAGATAAGCACTAAAACCCAGAGACGTAGTAGAGATCACTTGATGGCTCAATTAACACTTCCTTGCCCTAGGATTACACTGCCAATTTTTTGCTGAGGTACTCTCTAGATGGAGATTGGGGTGAAACAATCAGAAGGAGAACAGGAGAAATTAGGGGGAGTGGAATTGAACTGGTGAAGCCCGCAGTGTGAATCTAAAAGCCATGCAATGGTTCTCTTCTCCAAGCTTTTGCCGGTGACTTGAACGCCGTCCAAATTGGATACACGATTGAAGCTTCCAGTTGCTGTTTGAGGACTTGTGGAGTATGCATGATAATCATGTGTCAACTAATGGTTCTACACACTTGGTTTCTTAATTGATTTTTCAACTTAGTTCTAGCATTCTGACATAAGTTGTCACCCATACCTAGTTTTAGTAAATGCAAATTTGAGGTGGACGTCTTGGAATTATATAATCATTAAAAACTCAAATCAAAAGGACTCAAAACTTCTAACACTTTTAATCATCTTATAATCAAATTCTTAAGGAAGCATTGAGTCAGCAAAAACATTAGGCTCCGAAGAGTACTAGGTTATTTAACAACCTGTTGTTTCTGTTCCCCAATTAAGCAGCCCATCAGTTCTCACCACCTTCACTTCACCCCATAATGGCAGCTTCTAAGCCATTAACAAAATTGAATTGATTACCGTCTTAAAATTTGCTGCTGTATTACTAATACAGAGGTTGAACTATGCAAATCCATGCACGATACGTGTTCACCTATTACTCCCAGCTCATCGTGTTCTGTCCAGGAGTTCAACCCTTTAATTAGCACTGGATTCACGCCTTGTTTCCTTCCCATGATCCATAGATCAAACTTAATTTCAGCAATTGATCTAATGATTGCTAATGTATCCTCACCGTTTCTCACTTTCACCTCCTTGAAAGTCACTTTCCCATTCCTTTCATTCGTTGCTAGAAACCATGACAATACCCCACTATCAAACG
>JANIIA010000006.1:52380198-52390330 GCA_027478495.1 Erythroxylum alaternifolium | reverse complement strand
AAGCTCCAGTGCAACTAATTATATGAAATGGTTTGATGAACTCTTAAATAGAAGTCAGTTGTCTCAAGACACTATTGTATGGTTATGAGGTATGCTTTGAAAGAAGAAACGAAGTCGTTGGTAGAGTTGTAATTTTGTGTTCTTTGCTACTTTCTTGATTCAATTTCTACTCTATCGCTCACCACTATATTTTTCCCTTGTTATTTTTGTCTTGTGCATCTTCAAATCTCTCTCATCTGTCTCCCGCACTCCCCTTAATGTCTAATTATAGGATGTACATCTAGAAGTTGCATCATTCTTCATTTGACAGATCAATGAAATAATACTAGAACAATTGCTGCAGTTGAAGTTGATTCACAGCATAGACAGTTAACTACCACACATCAGATTTTATCTAATCATGGACTTGTTATCTGGAAATAAGGCCTCACAAGTTCAATCGATTACCTTAGGGCAAATAAGAGAAAGATGCTCTATATCTTCAAAAACAACTTGGCTGCCAAATTTACCAAGCTGTGCCAGTGCCTCCTTCAATAGAGCCAATGTGATTTCCTGCCTCCGCATTCGAAGAAATGCAGAGAGAATGATAAGAAAAGCAAATGCCTCCATGATTCTTTTCAACCATGCTGGACACAAACAAGAGGCTCCATTGTCCACAAAAACTCCTCTACCACCACTAGCCATAATTGCCAAGAATGCACAGCTCTGAGAATCGGGATTCCTTAAGCAATTCATTGATTGCAAAATCTCAACAAACTTCTGACAGTTCTGCTGCTCGAAAATGCTCTTGTCGGGAGATTGCAATACCTTCCACAGAAAAGCACAAGGGCCTCCCTCATCCTCACAACTATCACTGCATTTCTCAAAGTCCCTCTTCCTTTTACGTCCAAAATCAGTTCTACCAGGCTCATAATTAAGCTGCTGAGTATTGTCACCAGCAGACTTGTCAAATAAGGAAGATAACTCTTGCACCATATCAGAATAAGCAGAATTCGCAAACTTTGAAATTGAGGCTTGTTGAGGAGATAGATTGTTTGAAAATTCATATTTTTTGGGACGATCCTTCTTGGTGAATGGAATGAGGACAAAGAAATCACCAGGCTCAATGTCAAGTGTGCCTAATCCACACTCAACGCTCAATTTAACTCCCTGATACAACAATCCACACAAACTTATTAACTTACTCAAACAGTATCTTGAATCAAAAACGAAGCAATAGGAAAGCAGACTAATAAATATTGAAAAGGAAAAGACGTTGCCTTGAAGAAGAGATGAAAGGTAGGAAAGGAAGAGGCAGGAGGGAAGGCGAGCGTCAAGAGATGCTTAAGTTCTTTCACCGTCTTGTTAGCCGGTAATGACAACGTCGTCGATTCGCCGCTAAGTGTACGGACTTCTATTTCTCTCATTTCTTCTTTCCACTCTCACTCACGTGCGCCTCTGTATTAATAATTCAATATTTAACATTGCAATCTGCACGTGCCACCATCAGTTTTGGACTTGCAGAAGCTAACGCTGAAAAAAATAATAGAAACAGGCAGATGGTAATTGTGGTGGTGGCAACAACCGCTGACCCAGCATCCATAGGCCCTGCGTCGGCTCTTCTAGCTATGCCCGGTTGGTATCCAGGTCCTCCGTTGCAGGTCACCATTTTCCTCATTTCATTGTTTAATTGTCATTTCATATTGAAGACAACCAAAAAAGGATGTCGCTTGCGATGTTAGGAAAAGGGATAAAAGAGAAAAGGCAACAAGAAGGTTTTTCTTTTTCTTTCAAGTGATTTGACAATTCCCATAGATCATTTTGTTCTGTTATTTGTTTTACTTATGTTTTTGGCTTTTTTACAATGTACATTGGTTTGTTTAGGATGTAGAAAGTTTTGTAAATAGCGAGGTGAGGGTCTCAAAGCTTCACAATCGTCTTGTTCAAGTGGATCACCTAGACAAGCGTTGGGAGGAAGCTACTGGAGAGTCTGTGGACGAGGTCATTTTTCTTAGCAAGCATGTTGCCTCCTCTAACCGCCCTGCTCTCCCTATTCACCTTATAGGTATATATCAACTTTCTATTTGTGAATATTATTCCATATGCTTTAACGTTCGTTGAAACTATAATCTGTGTTAGGTACCCCTCATATACTCGAAGGTGAAGCTCTACCTGCTGGTGGAAAGCCAGGATGAGCAGCGCCTCCTAATCCGAGAATTGGTCCATGTTTGAGGCTTCTGAGGACAATTGCTGTATCCCATAATTTGACTCCTGAGTTGGAGGTAAGAAACCACAACTCGTTTATGGAAGTAGCTGCAGGACAATGTGTATCTTCATCCTATGTCTTTTCAGTTATTTTCTTTATAAATGAATTAAAATGGATGAAAAGTATTCTTATAACGTTGAAAATTTTGACTCTAAAACAAGATAACTTTCTCAATTTTCTGAGTACGATTCCGCTCTGTTAAATGCTCTTCTGCACTAACAAGCTTACTTATAAGCTTTCTTGTACCAGCCTTCTCTACATAGTTATTCGTTAAACTTGGATGTCATAACCATGAACAAAGTTTTAGTTTCTGTGATACACTGTAGCAGCATCCCTTCCATACACTTCTGACTTATTTCCCATGTAGCATCTAAGTTGGAACACATGTCCAAATGTCATTTGATGCAGTGGAAATCATTAACTTCTACCTAAGTTTTTAGGTAAGTTCTTACACAACTAACCACATTAAATTTCTGCTTTAAAGTCATTGGCCATCATCAGAATGTGTGTGCGCTCTAATTACAAATTTCAGTTAACACTTTGCACATTAATCTTTCTTTTATCACTGTATATCCTGTCAGCAATCTGCAACTTAAATGACAAAAGAGGGGGAAAATATTAACAGATAAGAAAATGAAATTATGAGGAAAGTGTAAACTAATTGAAGATTCATACTAGACACGAACCTCTCCTTTACTTTCTGGTTTTCTTGTATCAAGTTCTCTATTGCAGTTCAGCGAAACAGATATTGCTTAGTTAGCAGAGACCACCTTCTTCTAAGCTGTAAGCACGCCTCTCCATGATTGTGCTTTGATGTTCCAATAGCTGAATTACTCCTGTCATCATCTAGGTCTAGTAAATTTCAAATGCTTATGCAAACAGGTAATGAAAAACAGATAAACTGCCTGTCAAACACAGCATGGGGTAAAATAGTTAATCTGTTTGTAACTTCTTGTGCAGATTCTGCTAACAGCTACTTTTAATGTCACCTTCAGTATCAAAATGCTTCTTAAATTGGATACTCCAGTAGTTTAGCATGATTTCACTTTTTGATTACTAGTGCTGCCAGATTACCTGCTTTAGTACAAAAAATCTTGAAAGCATGTCACATTATTGCAACCTTTTCCCATTGTTTCAGGTCACGTTGGAGGCTACCCTTCGTGGTCCAATAACTAATTCCCCAACCTTGTTTGTGGAGATTGGTAAGCTTGTGCAACTTAATGTACCAACTCCTCATATGTTGCATGCTTTACGAATGAATACAGTTTATCTCTTTCATAGACCCTAGTGTTTCATGCAAAAGGAAAATGTGGAAATGGGAAAATATACAGAGAAAGAAGATATTTTTCCTCAACTGAATAAAGCTGCGTAATTTTAGCACAGTTTACCTTTGTAAATTGATCATTCTTTTTCAGATTCATTACAATCATGTTTCCGTTTTCTTTAGGTGAGATGGAAAATACTAGCATCTCTTAATAATGAAATATCCTTCTGCAATTCCTTGTTTCATTAATATGATTGAAGGAATATCACTAAAGGTAGCTCCGTTGAAGTTGATAATAGTACAACAGATGCGTTAACTAAATATAATAGAAAGGGAAAAACAAATTTTTATCTTTCTACTTATTCTTAAATCTTATTTGATTCCTCTTTCTTTAATTTATGTTATTCATATAATAATTTGTTGATATAGTTCTTGTTGTCAACATTACCAGGATTGTATATGACATAAATAACACGTAACACAGATTGTTATTTGTAATTACTTTTATTGTGGATATATGTACTAGATATTGCTTCCAAGTGAAGATTGTGGGCTCATAAAAAATTTTTGTGATGATACCTGTTTGCCCGCATGAGGAACTTGAGAGACAAGTTAAATCAATGTTTAACTATGGTTTGTTTAAGTTTATAAAAATGTTTTCATATCTAAAAGGATTGTTAGTTCTTTGAGATAAACAAAGAAATTTTGATTATCTTTTCCTCATTTCCCTTCTGAATGCAGGAGTTTCTAGTTTCCCGGCGGGGAAGAATATAAAGATTGGAAAGCCTGCTGATTAGTCTTTATTTTCTTGTTATGGTTGCAAATAACAACGTCAATTGGTACAAGACTAGCAGCCATTTTTTCCTTACCCGTGTTTGGTTTCACTTGCTGTTTTGTGATGTATTATCTCGGTTTATATTATATGGTTCTGATTATGATTCTTTTCTTTTCTTTTCCTTTTTAGAAACTTTTGTTTTATACTTGGAAAATATATTATTGGTAGCTGTTCATATTTTAAGCGATACGTTTTAAATTGAAAGAAACAAAGAATATCAAAAATAGCTGTGAAAACGATAATTCATTAGAAAACATACGGTGCTAGTCGTTATACTCTTTCCAAGAGAGCTACTTGTATGCACTATACAGTGTATAAAATTTCATAAATAGTTTTTAAATTTTTATGGGGACAAACCACAATGAAAAAGTTAAGTAAATCTTAATTAAATAATAATTTAATTTCATTGTTTGTTATAACTTATTGAGAGATCTACTACTAGTCCCATTTATCATAATTTTAAGAACCATTTAAGAGGAACTTATAAAAAATGTACATTTTAAATATATTTTAATTAAAATTTTAAATATATTTTAATTAAAATTTTAAAAATATTTTCCACAATTCTTTATCCAGTAAGAAACTTAAACTATAGGAGAAATTCAGTTGTTCTTAATTGTATGTAATGAAAACTTAAGAAGACATTGGCTTATTAAAAAATTAAAGAACTTTTTATTTTCAATTATTGACATAATTGAAAAGTTAAACTATTAAAATTAATAATAAGTTTTTATACCATTAAGCACGTTTTAAAATAATTAAATCTTTCCCTTTGAAAACCCATTTAGAAATTTATACAAATTTCAATATGAAAAGATTTTTAATTGATGTTATACAAAATTAAAAGTTGTATTAATTATAAAAACTTAACTTTTAATAATTAGATAATCATTAATAAAAACATTTTGGGTTTTACAAATTTTTGTGTCATACAAATAAGCGGAAATATTTAACAAGGAAAGTATGTATTTTAAGTATCATATTATATTATGGAGTTAAGAGTAATTATATATTTAAGTAAAATATTTATAATTCAAAATTAAATAAGAGAATTGATGAAGCTAATTAATAATCATACCAACCAAAGTCTTTTCTAAAGAAATAAGTGAACTTATTTTAAGTGGTAGAATAAAAAATCTTATGGTAAATTCGTTAAACATGTTACAAAAACAAATATACAGTACGAACTTAAATGAAGGCATGTAATAAACGCCGTGTCATACATCATTATTGGATTTCAACGTAGTAGTTCCAACCTTGTGACCTAATCAAATCATGCACGGTGGACCTCCTCTCCATATGTTTTGACTTTGGGTTCGTTTCAAATGAATCTCCTCTCTATATGTTGACTTTGGGTTTAATTTGTACGTTATGTTGTGACTTTGGGTTGGTTTCAAATGAATCTCCTCTCTATATGTTGACTTTGGGTTTAATTTGTACGTACAGCTCTTGTTTTCTTCCATTTTCTTCCTCCAGCACCAACCTTTTGAATCTTTAACAACATAATGTGGGCAAGCCCTTTAAATGATAAATATTTATTTTAAAAAGAACTAAATATGTAATAATATTCTTCCAAAAGAAAATGAAACTTTCAACCATTTGAATGTTCACCAGTGCAAACCAAGTTCTCCAGTTACCCTTGGAATTGGAGTACTGCGTATCTATCTACGATTGGCAGGTTAAGGTTAGAAACTTCGCTTCCACTGCTTTTGAAAAATCCAACCATACTATTTTTCAAAAAAAAAAAACGAAAAAATCCAACCAAACTCTGACCCTCAAACACCTGCTTTCTTCTGTATGTGTATATATATACATTGCACAGATGTACACATAGATCACAACCCTCTTCTACAAGCTTAATTGCCATTGTTGAAACCCAAAAGAAGAAACTTTTGCTGTTTAGCCATGGCAATCAAAGGACGAGTTCTGCTTCTCATTGCGTCACTCCTCATCCTCTCCTTGTCCAAGACAGATGCAATGAGAATGAAGACAAGGAAGACCAACATTCAATTCTACATGCACGATGTCGTCGAAGGAAACAACCCAACTGCTGTTCGTGTCGCTCGTCCACAGAACTTCACCAGAGCAGACCAAGTCGGAGCCATGTATGGTTCCGTTTACGTGATGGACAACCCTCTCACAGTCAACCCCAACCCGAATTCTACAGTAGTGGGACGTGCTCAGGGGATATATGTCATGTCCTCACAACAGAACGAGTTTAGCCTTCACATGACTCTTACAATAGGATTCGTTACAGGAACTTATAATGGTAGCACACTCACCGTTGTTGGCCGGAACCCCATCACGAATGAGGTCAGAGAGATCCCAGTCGTCGGTGGTACTGGTGCTTTCCGTCTTGCTCGTGGGTACTGCTTGGCAAGCACACACTCTTTCGAGCGAGTGGATGCTATTATTGGGTATAACGTAACCGTGATTCATTATTGAGTTTGTCAGGTTTTGTAATAGTAATGGATGGGATCAACTTGCTATGATTGTTATTTCTAGAAAATAAAAGTGGATGAGTTCTTTTCGCATAGCAATAAAGGAGTAAACTTTGGTTTTGGTTTGCCAACTACAACTTTTTCTACGCATCATCTCTTTTCCCATGTGCAATTTACTGAACATTCATTAGTCATAATTATGGGATTGACACTGTGAGACTCCTTGATTCATGCAGTCCTTAATTAAATCTTTTCAAATTCAAATGTCCATTTCCCTCTCCTTTCGAACATTATTGTTTGCTAGATTGCAGATAATTGTTAAATTTTAGGATATGTGCACCAGAGTTATAAGATGGAAATTGCGAGGCTGGTTGTCATGTATCTCGGCTTGCAGGGTTTCTCTAGGTAACTAAAAGCCGAAAATTAGTTTTTGGCTCTAAATCTAAGAGCTGAAATCCTAGAATCAGAAACGACAATATTAAAGCGATTGTGAACCCATAATCAATTCTTATTCCAATGCAGTACTCTTCATTTATATTTTGCGTTATTTTGTGCTCTTGCAGATGATGAACAGGAGACAGAGAGAAAGATGAGAGTTATGGGTTTTGAGAGTATTGAGGAATGCAGGGGTAATAAAATGGTTAACAGAAAGTCGTGGTGGCGTCGCAAAAATGGCAGACAGATCAACTCTGAAAATGAAACACAGGCAAGGAACGATGCTTCAATAATGGGGAGTAAGAGCAGTGATTCAAGCAGCTGGTCAGGTTTTAACCATGCTCAAGATGAGGAATATATAGTATTCTGTTTTAGAGAGGATGGTGCTTTTGATGTTGTAAAAGATGGAATGTCAGAGTCGTTGGATTGCGTTGGTTCCAAACATTTAAGTCCAGGGGTAGCCACTCCAGAGGTTTGCAATAATGTTTTCTTGTTTTCAATTCGCTTGTCATTACCAGTAAACGCGATTAAAAAGGTCAAATATTGATTTTTTAGTGGAAATGTAGTTCTATTACGATGAAGTCGCAGAAACAGTCGAAGAAAGCAACCACGAGATTACGCCTAACATTGCCGTTACAAGTAACGACCAAGAGACTATTCCTGTTGAACATGTAACATTGGCCTTCACTGTTTTCTCTTCAGTTTCCATTTAAAACCTCGTGTATGTATTCCATTAATATACATCCCCAGGGCTTCTCTGATGAACACGATTTCAGAATCTTTTGCTTTTGACGGTATTCAAACAAATTCTATCAGAGGATTACAAAAGCTAACGAGTTCTTTTCAGGAAGAGACCAATTTGGATATTGAGCCACCTTATACCAGCGAAACAGTAAGGCACGAAGTAGAGGAGACAGTAAACGAAGGGATGGTATCGGTTGAGTCAAGCGACTCCAATCAATCAATTGGTAGCACTGGATCTTTCTCGTTTCCTGTGTAAGTCATAACTTATGTTGGAACAGTTTCCAATGAAGTTATACAGTTGCATGTACATCGTTGGTAACATAGACAGCCTAACATTACCTGCAGATTGCAACGTGACTTCATGGGAAGTCCGGTACAGATGCCCAAATCAGAGAGCCTGCAACTTAGGAATGACAGGATCTCTTGTGGTCGTTTTCAGTGTTGGAGATTCTGAATTTTGAGTGACTTACAACATTTTTTAATCTCTATTGTCAAGTTAATGATAACACAAACATGATCCGATATTCTGTACATTAGTACATCCTGGAAGGACTCTTTTATTTATCATTTTCCTTATCAAGCCAAGAGGGTTTTTTTTCCTTTTTGAAAATTAAATTGAATTAAAGTAAAGAAAGCCCCATAGGATAGGGCAATATCAAGTCTACAAAATACTCGGGAGGGCACAATCTGATTTCTTGGTTAAATCCATCCTAGCTAGGCCTGCAGCAAGTGAGAACAGTAAAGAACATATCAAGGATGCTGGCATGGACAAACCAAGTGCAGTAGCTTTAACTCGAGTAACAGATTCTAGGCTATGTCTTGATCATCTGACAAATTTCATCTAATTTTCATTCTAGTAAAATATGAATCTTTTTTTTTTTTTAAAGTAAAATATGAATCCTAAAAGTTACGAATATGCATCAAGGTTCTGTCAATTCCAGTAAAGTATGAATCTTGTAAACTATGATTATTTCTTTGAAATGCAGTAAAATTCCCCTCCTTCCAGATGCCAAGCCAAGGGCCCTTTGCCAGAAACTTGAGCTGAAATTTTAACTACAAGTAGGCTACCTAATTTGGCTGATCTACATTTTTGCAAATTTTGATTGATCTTGGAAAGCCAAAATGTTGAAAACAGTCATATTCATTATAATATGATCTAGTACGGAAGTTGGGATTGTGGGGATTGAAGACTTCATGTCAAATTGTGCATTAGAAAATGAGGCATTATTGGGATAAAATTCGACATTCGATTTTAAAAATAATATTCCAAATCATTTCAGATAGCCTCTGCGATTGACAAGGAAATGAAAGTGTTTTCCAAATCTAATTTTCTCTTTCCGCTTTTAATTTTGCGTTGAACCGAAAACATTTCATTTATTTAGTATATTAAAATTGGAATGTTAAGCAATCCTTTATGAAATTATAATATAATTGAACTCTGAAAACTCTAATTTGTTTCAAATTAACAAATTAAAATTTGAAATCTTTGGTAATATATATAATGGAATTAGTTAAACATAATTATCTTTTAAATTCATTATTTTTACTTAATTTGAAATATTATCTAAAAATAAAAAATAATTAAACACATGAATTTTAGTGTCTTTTAAAAATTGTTTTTAAAACCAGATCAGACCGGCCGGTTCGACTGGAAAAATTTCGAACCGGCTAGTGGTCTGGTTCAGTTACAGCTAATAACCTTTATATATTAAAACCGGCTGGTTTGTGGCTAACCGGATTAACCGGTTATATACAACGCATAAGACATCGTGACTATCATCCATTCACCAAAGGTTCTAGGCTTCTTCTCTCCAGAGCATCTCTTCGATCGTCTTCCCCGTCTTCTACCGTCTTCGAGCCTAGTGTGGGAAGGAGCAGTAGAGAGGAGGAGGAGCTAACATGTAGATTTGGGAGTGACAACCTTGACGGAGCTTCTGGTGATGACGAAGATGTCGCCGACGTTCCTCCAAGAAAGACGCGATATGAGTAACACACTCCTCAAGAAATCCAGGTAGGTTTTATGATTTTCCAATAAGATTATGCAGACTAGTTAGTTCACATGAGTTTGCTCAGCTAGTCTTTCTCTTTTTATTTTTCCTTTTGTCAACAGTATGTTCAAGCCTTCAAGGAGTGTCTCATCCTAATGAGAAACAAAGATTGGAGCTCAG
>JANIIA010000006.1:52338041-52363252 GCA_027478495.1 Erythroxylum alaternifolium | reverse complement strand
GGAATTCTCATTGTGATGATTGTATAAGTGATCCTTTGACTTGAGATCACCAAAGTTATCTTGTATAGGGATTGCTATGTTTTGATACTATCTATGATCTATTTAATCATGGGTCATTTAATCGGTAGTCATTAGATGAAGCATGAACTATATGGAGGTAGTTGAGTGAACAAGATAGGATTCATCTGTTAAGTCAAGAGGACTTTACGATGACTAATTTTGATGACAATCAAATAACAATAATGTTAGAAATAAAAGAATGTCTTTGATAAGTGTGTCAAGTACGCAGACGCAAAGACAATACAGATACAGACACAGATGTAAAGACTATACAGACACAAACGCAAATACAGATGCAGACGCAGACGCAAAGACTATGCAGACCCAGACGCAGACCCAGACCCAGACACAGATACAGACGCAGACGCAGACGCAGATGCAGACAAAGATGCAGACACAGATGCAGACGCAGACGCAGACGCAGATGCAGATGCAGACGCAAACACAAAGGCAAAATAGGAGCAAAGAAGACATAGATGATACCACGAAGATACACTAGCATGTCAGATAGTTATTTAGTCAAAGTTAGTTACAGAACTCAACTAAATGACGATTACCTATAAGCGGTTATCAAGAATCAAGAAGCCGTTATCAAGAATAAAGAAGCAGTTAGATACAGAGACTATAAATATTAGTCACAGTCAAAGATGTAAAAAATAATGATCAGAGAAAGAGAAAAACTGAGACAAGTTAGAAATACTAGATAATCTGAGAGAAAAATCTTACTGTGCTTACTTAGAATAGAGCTAACCTTACTGTAATGAAAGATCACAATCTTTTTCTAGTGAGAGAAAGAAAAGACTGATAGCCTGGAGAGGTTAAGATAGTGAAAGAATACTTTGTAAGAGACCTGAAGAGGCTCTGGACGGGAAAGAATACTTGTAATCATTTGAAGAATAATGAAACACTCAGACGAACTCTGAGGACTGGACGTAGCCTACAGTTTGGGGTGAACCAGTATAAAAATCGCATTGTCTACTCTCTACTCTTTACTTTAGTTTACTTTGTTGTTAAAACTCTTAGAGAAGTAATTTGCGATTTATCTATGTAATAAGTTGTGATATTCTTCTAATAAGAAAGAAAAGTTTTCTTTTCAAGATTTTGCATTAAAAAAAAGGAGGATACACCATTCAACCCCCCTCCCTCCTTTTTGTGTATCTAGTTTCTTGAACTTACAATCTTTACTAAAGTGTGATTTACTTCAAATTCCTTACGATCCAAACCACAAACCCAAATGAGAAGTTTGTCTTCATAGGGAATAGAGTAAAGGTTCCAATGAAAGCAGTCGGGACTTACCGTTTAATCTTAAATACTGGACATCATTTAGATTTATTTGAAACTCTTTAGAGACCTGGTATTTCTAGGAATTTGATTTCTTTATTTAAACTTGATGTTATTGGATACTCTTTTAAGTTTGTTAATAGATGTTTCAGTTTGTTTAAGCATACTAGTATGATTAGATCTGGTATACTTTGTGATGGTTTATATAAATTGAATCTTGATAATTTTTATCCTGAAACTCTTGTGACCTTGCACCATAAAGTTGGAATTAAACGTAGTTTAGTGAATGACTGTTCTCTTTACTTATGGGGCAAGCATTTAGGTTATAATTCTAAGGAAAGGCTAGAAAGATTAGTAAAGAATGGAATTCTTCCAGATTTGGATTTTACTGATCTCAATATTTGTGTGGATTGTATTAAGGGAAAGCAAACAAAACACACAAAGAAAGATGCCATGAGAAGCACTCAGCTTCTTGAAATTGTACACACCGATATATGTGGACTTTTTGATATTAATTCTTTCGATGAAGGAAAATACTTTATCACCTTTATTAATGATTATTCATGTTACAAATATGTCTATTTATTGCACGAGAAATCTCAAACATTTAATGCCTTAGAAGTTTATATAACTAAAGTTGAAAGGTAACTAAACAAAAAATTCAAAAATCGTTAGGTCTGATAGAGGTGGTGAGTACCTTGTTCCTTTCTTGTTTCACTCCTAACCCCATTAGTCAATCATTTGGAAGGTCCTTACCTTCGATTGAGTACCCAATTTCCTAAGCTCCCGGATATCTAAACCCAAAACAGAGATCATACTCAAACCCAATTCTAAAAAAATGGGTGTGTATCGAAAATAGATCTTGGACCGTCCACGACAATTCGATCTGCGCTTTGATCAACAAGAAATAGGTGACGGTGACATTTTTTTTGGATGAGATGCCCTTATGGAGCATTTCATATGCGGCTCCATACCAATAGAAGTGGTATGGAAAAATCAGATTTATGATGTTGATGCATTTGCTTAACACACTAGTTTCCGACAATTCCGTACCTATTGGGAGGAGAGCAGAAGAGAGAGAGCCCCTGGCCCCCGGAGGGGGCAGGTTTTCGCGCGTATGTAGGCGCATCCCCGCACGCGCGCATGCACGTACGCATGCACAAGTAGAATTTGGAGCATTCCAAAAAATTGGAGAATTTGTGACACCATATAAAATTGTCAAATCATATAATTTAAAAGATAAAAATAAAAAGTATAAATATGTGTAATATTAATTAACTTTGAATTTATAGTTTCATAAATTATTGAAATGGTTTGAAATTTTTGATAGCTAAATTTATTTTTAAACTTAAAATCAATGTTAATAATATTAAATTTGATTTTTCTCAACTATGATGTTTAGTCACAAAATGATTAAGTCAAAGTTAGTGATTTCATAATTATAAATAAGAGAGTGATTTTGTTATTTAAGCTTTTGGTGATGACTTAAAAAATTCATCGCCAAAAGTCCTGCTTCTCACGATGGTTTACAAAGTCGTCACCAAAGGCTCAGCCTTTGGTGATGTAAATGCTAAACCAGCGTAAAAGGATGAGCCTTTTACAATGATTCCTATAAAGGGTTGCCAAAGATTTACATTTGGCGACGATTTTGTAAAATGTCACAAAAGGTAAATTTTTGGCGTCACAAAAGGTAAATCTTTGGCGATGTTATTCAAAATTGTTGCCAAAAGTTGACTTTTAACGACGATTTTGAAACCATGGCCAAATAAAACATAGCCAAAGGTGATCTTTGTTATAGTGCAACTCTGAAGAAAAAGTTAGGGAAGCATTTAAGTTGCATCATTTGAAGTTAGGGTCTCCATTCTAAAGGAAAATAACTTCTTTTCCTTAAATTGGGTAATTCATCAGGATGCCTTTGCCATTACCACAACGTTCCTCTTTACTAGTAGACAACATATCAAAATTTACTAGAGCTCTTGCACCGCCCTTTCGATAACTAACACACAAGTCTATTCTAGAATGACCTAATAAAGGAATCACCATATCCACAAAGATTATGTTCCATAAAGACACTTTCAAAAGCTGTGGATGTCACCTCTTCAACATCATAGACAACATGTACGATCTTGGTCTAATATATTCGATGAGAGATTCTCATTTTAAAATAAATTCTCATCTAAACAATTTGGGCCACACAAAGTTAGAAAGGAAGGTAGAATTCATCTACTAAAGGAACTAGTAGAAAGCATAACAAGGACTAATTTTATAGACATTAATGTGAAAATAAGTTTATCTACATATATACCTTCTTCACTAAAATCTGGAACAAACATTTTAAACATAAATTTTTCATAAATTTTCCCATAGCAGATGATAATATGAAACACGTCTTTTTGTCCCTATATATCTTTCACCGAAATAATCCTTGATACATTTCTCACATCAAACATAGAATAGGGTTATTTTTAAGTAATACAGGAGCAAACCAAGTCTTAGGAAATTGTTCTTGATAATAATTTATCATGTTAAATGAAAAGAAAAAATAACTTAATCCTATAAAGTAAATCTAGAAATGTAGGTTCTCTCTAATTTGTAAAATGTAAAATAAAATATTTAATTAGAATAAATAACAGTTACTAACACTTCATACCTACCTAATTGCTTATTAATCCAAGTAAAAAAATCATTCAAGAGTCCACTTGTTATTAATTATAAAAATTTCACATTTCTGTTACTTAGGTTCCTAGCCACCAAACATACATTTAGATGACGGACCCTCGAAAATCATAGGGTACGACTCGTAGAAATTTATCATAGAGTTTACAATTTGCTTGTGGTGGTAGTGGTTAAGCAGAGAAGGGATCAATAGAGGACCATATTGTCTTCTTCTTCTTCGATTATGGCAAAACTTAAGAGATTTAAGAGAAGATTAAGGAGACTAAAGAAGAGAAGAAATTGAATGAGAGAACAAAAAAAATATTATAAAATATCAAGATTTATTCAATTTTGTAATACTAACTCTAACTTGTAAAAATGCTAATAAAAAGCTCAAAATTTCAATTTTTTCTTTCCAAAATTAGCTCGTTGTTAACCTCGTATTTAACGATGTGGACATGGTATACTACATTAGTAGACCCATTAGCCACATGGCCTATTAAAGCTATTTCAGATTATATATTAAAAATTTTAAAATTAATTGTTTAAATTATTGAAAAGGAGCAATCTTGGACCTTTTTTTAGACGGAGTGAGTGAGCAACTATATAAGTTTTGTAATGAAAACAATTTTCTTTTTATCAAAATCTAGTTTATTTTTTAATTTAAAAAAAAGATCCAACTTATTTTAAGGCATAAAAAGGGGCATCTCAAATGCAGATGTCCAGAAGTCATACATAAAAGCATGACGAGTTATGGTGTTTCTTTAAGCGTTCTTCTAACGGGGTCTGTTATAACCATCTATAGTGACAAAACTAGAACACTAATAACTAACCATAGGACTATTGTCAAAAGTAAAAACATGTATATGTGGAGAACTAAAGGAAGCTGTCACCTCTGAAGTTTCTACAATTTGTTATTTAACTATAAGAATTTTACTCTATTCAATGTTTACTAAAACTAAAGGAGAAGTGGTCACGAATAAGGAGAACAAAGCTAAGCTACTCGGAACTCTTATAAAGCAGCTTTTTAAAATTTGGGCTTCATCTTGGTGGGAATTTCTAAGAAGAGCATAAAAAATTAGGAATAGTTAAGGCCAAACCATTCAATTCTACTAAAAAATAGATGGGGTAGTTCGAAAACTACCTAACGAAGGTTTTAGGACACATTGCAAGGTTGCTTCTGAAATCATTTTAGTTATCTGTGGCAATTTTATCAACTCAAATGGTGAGGCCTTTTCCTTTGATAAATCATCGATCAACCATTTGAATGATATTATTGAGCAATTTGCTAATGAAGCTCTTTAAACTCTTTATGTTGCATTCATGGAGATTGGAATTGATTTCTTTACTGATACTACCATTCCTTCTAAAGGCTACACTAGCATAGGTACTGGTGGGTATCAAAGATGCTGCTCGCCCTAATGTCAAGGAATTTGATGCAATCTGCAGGTCAATTGGTATTGTTGTTAGCATATTATTTTTATTTTTTATTTTAAACTTTTAACTTAACTTAGCCTTAATAATCTGTGCTGCAATCATATGTCTAATGGGTCTCCTGACATTGGTGTACCATATCAGCATCATTAACTGTGGAGCTAACGTAAGTGCAGATGACAAAAGGGGCACAGTGGCCCGCTTTTGGCCCAGGTTAACCAGGCTACGGGTGGGTCACGGGCCAACCATGGTTAGCTTAGGTGGGCCATGGGCCAAGGTTAGGCGGGCCATAGCTCAGCCCGGCCCGTGGCCTGGCCGTTACTTCCAAAACAATGTCGTTTTGGAAGTTTTTTTTCTTAAAAAGACAAATGACAGGTCGGGTTGACCTATTCCAACCCACTGGGCCACTGACCACCATGGCTCAGGGTTGGGTCAGGCCTGGCTAAGGGCACTCGGGCCCAACCCGACCATTTACATCCCTAAACGTAAGTTATTTTTGTAAAAAATGAAACTTTGAATATTTTATTATCGCTTTTAAAAGTTTAGGCTAGCATTATGAAATTAAGTAAAATTTAAATTTTTTTATAATTTACCCAAAAATAAAAAAGAAAATGAGAAGTGTATTTGACAATAAGTTTTAGTAACAATGACAACATAAAATTTTGTGCTTTTATAATAATGCTACAGTTTTAAAATAAGAAACTACAACTTTTATAAACAATCACATTTTAATGAGTTAATTTTATATTTTTAATAATTATAACAAAAGGCACAAGAAAAAATTTACTGTACGTATGTGAATAGAAAGTAAAGTAGTTCATTATTAAAAACAACTACAAAATATTAGTTAAACTAAAATAATTAGCCATTTAAATAAAATCTTTTGCTCCTATAGAGAACTCCTAAAGTTATGTGAACTCTCATGTAAAGCCATTTGAGTCCCACCTTAGAGCTAATTAAACTTCAATAACACTTCTTTGCAAACTCCAACAAGTATAGTAAACCCAATACTCAATTTAACACAATTAACCTAAAATTCAATAATATGAAGTTAATTTTCACATAATTCACAATAGCGGTAGTAAACAATCCTAAATTTTTATCTACTTAAGCTTAAAATCCAATGTCAATGCTCTAATACCATAAAAATCAATAACACAGCTTTCCTTAAGGATGTAGAATGCCAAAGATGTGTTTGAAGCCTCTCACAACTACTATAAATCAAAAAGCCACTAATTTCTCTCAGTAAATGTAAAAACTTGATGTTTGGAGGTTAAAGTTATGGTTAAAAAGATAGGTTTTGTGTTTAAAGAATGGATTTAACATTTTAGTCTATAAAGTCAAGATTAGGTCAAAATTTTGAGTTGAGAGGTAAGGAGGAGAAGGGTTTAGAGTTTTGGGGAGGAAAAATTAGGTGTTTGCTATTTATATTGGTAAGTGTCAAGACGAGACCAATGTTCGACATACATCATAACCATCATCAATTTTGTTTGTTAACTTAAAAAAAATTTACACTTCTAAGAACAATGCCAGATACATTTCTCATACCAACGTGGGTTCTGATCTGTTTCTCTTAAATGCTTACTCGCTTATAAGACTAGGTCTAAATATACTTCCTATACTGACATTAGTTTAATTTTGTCTATAAACACTCCATATGATGTTTCAACACCAATGCATGTATCACTTTGAAGATTAGCACTGGTTATGCTCTGTAACTTCTAATGCATGCTTAAACTCAAAATTTCCCATCTTCTTTCTGTTATCTCCTCCACATGACCTTTGGCTCATGAATTATAATATGTATACATGGTTTAGAAAATAAAAATGTTACAACACATATCAAAGCAAATTTAAAAACGAAATTATGTTAGTTAAAACATAAAAACTAATGGAAAATTTTAAAAATTTCAACCTCCAACACTGAAACATGGCATTACCCTTAATGAAAAATAATTAAGATGTGAAATTTAATCAAATATGATAGTTAAGGTTAAGAATTATCCCATATATCCATATAAGTCTATTAAGGTAAAACTCCAAGAAATTCTATAGAAGTTTGCTATAAAATAAAATAAACATTATTAAGGAAAATAAAAATAAAGAAAATAACATACAATAAAAGAAAGTTAGAGTTATTGGGTTGCCATTCAACAAACACTTCTTTAAATATCTACCTGGACTCCCCTATTAGCTCTTCACTCATCTCAGATCACCATTTGGATGAGCTTGATTCCTTTACTTTATATAACACAAAGAAGAAAAAGAGTTGGTAGGATATGTTTTTTATTCTCCTAAGGGTGCATATCGGTAATGAGGAGGCAAGGTAAACTATAGGTTAGGTACTTCTCTGGTAGAAGGTGGTGACTTTAACTATCCTTTTAACCTAAAAGTACTATCACCGTCTGCATGCTGCTCCTTTTAATCCTTAGTCCTAAGGCTTTACTTATTTTCCCTTAATCATCACCACAAGCCCTAGGACCTTCCTGCATACTAGAGCCTATAAGTCCATCATAAAGTAATCCTCATTAAGGATAAGCTTTCCCTTAACAAAATCAATCATATCCTCTCTAATAACTAAGAATGGTCTCTTAAGAATTATGGGGATCCCCACATCATACTTCATATCCATCATAAGAAAATTAGTGAAAAAGAAAAATTTTCTACTTTTATAAGTAAGTCTTCCATAACCCTAATCGAGTGCTTGATGACATAATCCAGTAGCTAGAGGGACATGTTCTTTGAATTGATCTCCCCTATTCCTAGGTTTTAAAAAATGAATGAAGGAAAATTATATAAACATTCGAGAACTTTAAAATCACCAAATTTTCAAAGAATAGTGATACTCCTTGTATCCTTCAACTTTAGAGGTAATTTCTTATCTGTGATAGCATTTCACTCTTCTACTAAGAACACTATATTATACTCCTCCAATTTATTTTTATTGGAGATGATCTCCTTTAAAAACTTTATATAACTATAAATTTGAGCTAATGCTTCAAGGAATGGTATATTGATGTTCAATTTCCTGAAGACATTAAAAATTTTATTGAATTTATCATTATTCATTTTTGATTTCATCCTCTAAGGATATATATAATTGGCGACATATGAGGCTTCATATAGGACTTCTATTTATTACAGTGTTGATTAAAGATGGAACTACCACTAGTTTCGTTCTCTTGCTATCTACTTCATTCTCCAAGTCAACACTAGTACTAGACAATATGGGACCAGTACTGGTATACTACTATTTCTTACTTTCTTGAATTGCTCCTCAACTTTTTGTAACTCTCTCATGTCCTATACTTTAGTAACATTAGATTTAAGTATTTTATCACACCTAAACATAATGTCTAACACCTGATCTCTATGTTTTACCTTAGTGTGACTTGAAATCTTTCTTTGACATCTTTGATCTCACTAATTTAACCATTTGGCTCATTTGTAGCTCCAGGTTATAAATGAGGGCAACATTAAAGTGCATCAGTTTTTCAAGTTGGTCAACTTTATTAAGTTTTCCTCTCATGGTGGAAATAAATTATTTTGACATCTTCTCCAAACCATTGTTTTGTAGTGGTTATTGTTGTAACAGAGGTCTATTTCAGAAACCAAGTAATCCCATAGGTATGTCAGCTCTAGCTATTCATGCTCCTTCTATAAAAAGTTTGGGTAATTCCTCTACCCCAAACTATATATGTTAAATATGGGGCCATTCCTCATCGCCTACTTTCTGCCATAAGTAGCCATTTAGTTTGCTTCCTTATCATAATTTGAGGGTGCCTTGACATTTATGCATGCATAGGCCAGGTTCCTATACATGCCACACTAGTAGCAATCCTCTCTACTTCCCATGTCTCAGTATAAGATCATCTTTATCTCAAAAGATCTATTATTTATGTTACAAATTTGAAGATGGTTGCATCTTACAAAAGGATTCCTAGACTTTCCCTTAACCACATTAGTAGATGAATTTCTTTCCAAGGTCTCAATGATCTCCTTAACCTCCTTGATAGTGTTTGTATGAATTGTTCTTTGAGTTGTAGTGTCTACTAAGGTTTGATATGCCAAAGTAAAGTCCTTATTGAAGAATTGCATCACCAATTGCAAGGAGTGCTAAGGATGCAAACACTGCTGAAGAAAAGGCCTATATCTCTCCCAAGCTATATGCTTCTCATTCCTTATTTGTAAAGTTTTATATTGCATCATCGGTTCAGTAGTCTTGTATGAAGGGAATATGAAGATATCATAAACTTAATCCTAATCTTTAAAAAAATCGACCATGATTAAGATTAACCATATCCTTGCCTCGATCTTTTCTGCAATATCAAAAGCACCCTCATCCTCAGCTTATCTTTTGTAAGGCCCCTAATTGTTGTATTTTATCTCTGAATAAAACTCCTTGATGAATGTGACCATATCTTTATAAGCTGATCCACCAAAGTTCAAGAGTGTGTGTAGATGTACTTGCTTAAGTTCATAATTCCTTGCCTTTTGATTCAGTTTATAAGAGATTAGCACCAATCATTAGCAATTGGATGCCCTCATGCATATCCTTTATTGTTGTTTCTATATATCCACAATTAGATTATCTAGTTATGCATTTATCTCCTCTCTCTTTATTACTAAGTTCTTTCTACAAGATCATTCAATTTCAATATCAAATTGAAGTAAAAAATCTAAGCTTTTACTCTCAGATCTCCAATCTTGCATTGACTACTTGAAACAAATGAAAGAAATTAAAAGCAAAAGAAAATAAAAATAAAATGAAACTAAAATTAACAAAATAAATATCATTGTTCCCTCAAGGTGTTGCCAAAAAAACTTGATTTACTCTATGACTGTAATACTATAGAGTCAATTATACATAGTTTATTAAATTGAAGTTATTCCAGAGTATAGATAATCAATAAATCCATTAATCTCAGTTACGAAAATCTAATTATTAAATTAAATAAAGCAAAAAATAAAGGTCAATAAACAAATGATAAGGATTTAAGATTCACTTATATGGAATTTCAATTATTATATGCAATTTGATTATCTATGTTGAAATAATAATTAACCTAAAGTATCGATACCCTCTATCATGGCAAACAAATATATATAATTAAGAAATTACCAACTCTCGATGTGCAATTTAGCCTAATCAAGCTCATTTAATATAATTAATCTATACGGTTATTACTAAAGTCTAGGATACTATCATTCTCTAATCCTAAAGTATTTATTCTCCTAGTGTATAGATTCTTCTTCACCTATAGATCCTATATACAATCCTTACAATTGAATCTAAGGTGGCCTATCACAAGTCCAATATTAAGAAAAAAGAGAATAAATTTAACTAAGTAAATAATCAAATTATGTATAAATAATTAAAGAGTCATTACAAGCTACATCCCTAACCCTAACTAGGGTATCTAGCCTTTAAACATAATGGAAATAAATCATAAACAAATAGAACCCAACATAGAAAAAAAAGTAGCAGAAAAGAATATGAGAAGATGTCACAAAATTTTTTAAACCTTACCCTCAATCTTCCTCCATGAAGAACAAAACTATAAAAAGGAAATAAGAATTCTCTTAAAAGTCTGTTAGAATAATGTTAAAAGATTTTATATCTCCCTAGGTCAATTTTAATATAAGTATTTACAGCACAAATATAGAGCTCTATATGGATTAAACTAAAGAAATCACATGTCCTCTTAAATCGTATATAAGAATCAACATTGGACCAATAATAACATTAGTGTTAATCTTGTTTTGGTTTTTTTTTATTGGCTAACTGCCCAAATGGGGCCATAATTTTTTAGGTTTGATCATTTTAGAGCCAAGCATAATTAGCTCAATTAAAGGCTAAATGTTCACAAGTCTACTCAATATTAGATAATTTTAGATGGAAAATTGGATGTGTCATACACGCGCTGTTAGTATATTAAAAAATGTATTTAAAGAGTTAGGTAGATTTTAAATGCCACGTTAAAAATATTAAAAGGCAACGTTAAACCCTAATTTAACTTTAATCCCCAAATATTCAATTCAATTTTTACATAACCCTAATTTAATTTTAATCCTTAAATATTCACCATCTCCGTCTTGCCTCCCTGATGCAATGATGCAATAACATGAAATCCTTCAATCACCTTACCTATACAGAACATGTTAGAGACACCTGAAATGTTCACTTCACAGTGATCGAAGAATAGCTTTGCCTCGTGCACTCGAAAGGCCACTTTAGAGGGAAAAGGAACCCACTTAGGAGGGACCGTGAAGTGCTTTGGTGCAGTCCGTGGCCTGTTATCAGTAATCATAGATAACATGGAAGGATTCGAGAAAGATATGGTCCATGCACCAAGTATAATGAAGAAGGCAAGTGGGATCTTGAGATGAGTGGCGATTGGAGGTAACCAATGAGGAGCAAAGTCACAAATGATCCAATCAGGAGCAGAAGCTTTGTAACAAAGGTTTGCATGTAAGAAATTTTTGCTACTAAGGCTAATTTTGTCAATTTCCTATAAAGTGGACAGTTATTAATTGTAATTTTGGATTTTAAATACATTATCAGTTAAGTTACGTACTTTGATCCAAATAAAGATAATAAAGTGACTCAATAAGTGATCCAAATCAATGGATCAAAGTTCGGGTGGAAAATGCATCCTTTTTATTGTGAACCTGGTCTATATCAGCCTTATGATAGGAAAGCCTGATATGAGAGCTATATATATAGGTTAAGGTCTCCTGCAGTTGCTCATATCAATCGTAAGCATAAGGAATCTCTGACCCGATAAGAGAGCTTACATTTTGAGAAAATTATGGAAAGACCTAGCCTGTGTCCCGGTGTTGGATTCTCGTGAAGATGGTGGTGCATTCCAACTCGTTTCAGCTTTGAAAAGCTCATTTAAAGTTTTAGAACTGAAATTAGGTACATTTCATATTTCTCCATTTTTTACCCTTTCATATTCGATCTGGGGCACATAACTAAGGTACTGTTACAAATTACACGTGGTATCAGAGTGGTGACGTGATGGGGTGGTTAAAAACAGATATTTTTCAAATTTTCTCTCGATAACATTTTGGAGAGTTAACTTCCATTTCTTAATTTTTTCTTACTTTTTAATGCATGAAAATAGTATACATGTGTTTAGCCTTGAGAAACGGGTTGAAAATGAGCCTGAAAATTCAAAAAATCTTCTCGAATCATATTAAAAATTGCCTTTTCTGGTGAGTTTAATGTCACCGTTGGGTGTGTGTGCGTCACGCACCCGGTGGTGAACAGTGACAGTGGGGAGTAGACATGTATGAATCGTGCGTTGCACATGCCAGACATGTGGTGCATTCCTCACCTGACATTAGCATACGAATAGGTCTACATTGACAAATAAAAAAACTCACAAAAATTTTAGATTTCTAGTAAAAGTGCCCCGGGGTATTTTGGGATAGTTTCTCGGTCTGGAAAATTTATAAAGTGATTTTTTCTATTTCTATGGATTTATTACATTAGGAATAAATTAAAGTTTAACTCCAGAAAAAGGAATTAAGGTGTTTTGAATCCGATTTCAAGTGAAATTTCATGCTTCAGACATCATATGAGGGAGATACTTCAAGTTTTCGTGTCTCGGGTCTCATGTTCAATGTTTGGGATCGCATGATAGTTAACTAGAAAAGGAAAAATGACATTCTGAAGCCATTTTTTAGTGAATTTTTGTGCAACGAACTTGCCATAAGGGAGATACATTTATGTCTCGGGCGGTCGGTTCAGTGTCCAGTAATACACGATAGTCACTCTACTGAGATTTTTCTTTTACGAAAGTCTCAAATGAAATTTTTAGAGAATGTCTTCACATGAGTGTGTGACAATGAGACTATGCATTTAGGTTTTGCATTTATTGAAGTTACATTGTCATAGACCATATGCCCATAAAGAATGTGAGGATAACATAAAGATGTATCCCTTGTGTTTGTGGACTTTTTGGGTGCTGATGAGGATGTAGTCACCAAAGTGGCCTTCCGAGTCAGTATTTTGAATTGTTCTGCTTGCATGTAAGGGGATGTCTCTGGTTTTCTATTTAGCTATTCTGCCTAAAGGTGTTGGCCTTACATAACATTTTGAGACAATCATAAAGGCATTAGATGGAGGAAAGCTGTTGCTTAAATGATCTATTCACCCAAAGGTGATAGTGTCATGAGAGTTGATGGTTTATACTCTGATCGATTTTATGTGGAGATCTAATTGCATATATTATGTATTCAGCCCAAAGGTGTTTCGTAATATGTGTAATTGTATTTTCAGTAAAGATACTTTTAATGGCTTTAAGTATTGCTGTTATCTTACATTTGTGTTGATTTAAAGATTATTACTTTAGACTCACCTTTTCGGTCAACAAATCAGTGTCACCATTGAAACCCTGACCAATTTCAATACAAAGAAGTAGACAGAGGATGAAATGAATGCTATGGAAATAGCTAAGGTTGATATGGCCATACAGATACATAGGCCATCTCTATCTACATCCATGAGCTCGAAAGCTCATGAAGCAGCCTAGGAAACCTAGGATCGATCTAATAGATTAAGTCTCATGACCATTAAAAGATCCATACCTAACCATCTGCTTAGTGGACTTTCGAACATAGACATAGCGAACTAATTTCTTAGTAATATCTCCTAGAGGTACACAGTCTCACCTAGTGCAGAGACAAGTGCCTTGATTAAAGAATCCTTCTCCATAAGGTATATGGGAGAAAGATAAGTAAAGGAATACATATCAAGAATGATACGTGTTCACAGTAGACTAAAGATGTTAAACATTCCTCTTTTTGATGTCTTTATAGTTCATAAGACTCTGAATACACTCCCTTCAGAGTTAAGTAATCCGGTGATGACATATTTTTAGGAGGAAGAGGAATGAGACTTCAATGCTTTGATTTCCTATTGTGTTGCTGAGGAGGAGAAACTCAAGCTTATTACTCTTACAGCCCTCGATGCAACTAAAAGAAAGGCAAAGATAAAACTCGCTAAGATTAAAGGTAGAAAGACTGAATCTTCTCTACATACTGATGCTGGTCAATCTCGTGCTGGTAAAGGTCTGCAAGACATAAAGTAACTAGTAATATAAGGCCTAGAAGGAAGGTGATCATTAGATAACTTCTTCATTTGTCAACTTATGAATCTGATTTACGATAGTCACATTAAGTACTTGGTGGCTATATTGTGCAGTATCTAATCAAGGTACTTCCACAATGTAAGGATTTATATCCAGGATAAAGTCAAATAAAGAGAAAGAGAAACTGATGGTTCACTGTAATGAAGAAGTGGAAGTAATATCTATAGGGGATGTATGTACTAAATCGTGTTGTAAGGTTCATTTTGGTTTCTTACACGACACATTTTATATGTGATCTTTAGATCAATTTTGGACAAAGAAAGTTGACGTTTTGTATTTAATGCTTTTGCTGTATAGTTATGTTTAACGCAAAACATAATGGTACAACTTTCTTGTCATATGGTTTGTATAGAATGTGTCTTATCTCGAATCAGATATATGCTTCTTCATATCTTTCTGAACAAGTCATAATATGAAGGACCCTGATGAATGAAAAGTCATACATGGTGTAGCATAAAATTTTAAGCCACATTTCCAGAGCTAAGGTTGAGAGATTGATTAAGGAAAGAATTCTCTCAATTCTAGATTATAATGATCTGGGAACATGTGTTGATTATTGCAGAGGCAAGTTAACTAATAAGGAAGTAGGGTCAACTCGTGTTTCTGACTTGTTGAGTCTGATACTTATGGATATCAGTAGACCTTACACAGTTGCATTGTGTAATTCCAAAAGTATTCTGATATTTGTCATGATTATTCCCATTACAGTTATGTGTTCTTGCTTAAAGATAGAAGGTTGAGAACCAATTGGGAAAATTCATGCAGAATGTCAGATCTGACAGTGGAGGAGAATATCATGGCAAACATGGTGTTTTAGGACTTGAAAATATTCGTTTGACAGATATATGGAATCGGTTGGGATAGTGACTTGATTCACTATATCGAGTAGTCTTGAGCAAAATAGTGTGTTGTCGAAAGAATAATCGCACCCTAAATGACTTGAAGAAGTCAATGCAGAATAAGACTAATCCACCTAATTATCTAGAAGTGTAAAAACTCAGTCTCACACACAATCGTGTATGGGGCTGCCCTACTGAGGTGGTATAATCCTTTTAAAGAAAATTTGCGTGCTCATTATGCTTATTGTTATTTAGTAAGAGGGAACAAAATAGTGGAATCACAAACAGTTAAGTTTCTGGAATACGATGTCTGTCATAGTGGTGGGCCCTTTGACCCTTCAAATGATAATAGGGTGGATACTACAATTATTATGTATCTGTCATTAATACAGCTAGATCCGGTGGATTTATGTTCTGTACCATGCCTGTACAGGAACAAGAACCCATATCTGTATGCATAGAGGTTCCTAGGGGTACAAGATCTAATACAGTTATGAAGATCCACTCGAGTTAGAGGACCTATTATCCCATCTGATATCATAGTCTATTAGGTGAACAAGACTATGATACTAGACATGTTACGAATCTAGTTACTTTTACAGAAGCTATTTCTATACCTGCAGCGAAATTATGGTGGGTTACAATGTCTTAGGAGATGCAAGCCATGAAGCATAGTAAGGTCTAGGAGCTAGTTGATTTTGTTGCAGAACTGCAAACCCGTCAGTTGTAAATAAAGTTTAAGACCTAAAGGATTTCAACATAAAGTTCAGCGGTTTATGGACTTGCTCAATTGCCTAATGGTTCACTCAGGGAGAAATATTGACTTTAATATTATTTTTCTCTTGAATCCTTGTAGGATACATTTTGAGTGATTAAGGCAATTGTAGCTCAAGATAATAAAGAGTTACATCAGATGGTTGTCAAAACTACTTTCCTAAATAAAGACCTTTTTGAAGTGGTCTATATGGTACAACCTAAAAGATTTTAGGATCCAGATGGAACTGACATGGTTTGCACATTATGCAGATCAATATACGATTTGCATCAAACCTCCTGAAAATGATACCTTACATTTGATGAGGTTTGACCTCATTTGGCTTCATGGAAAATAAAGTTCTTGACCTCTTTTGGCAATTAAAAAGGTGCTTGTACTATGAGGATAGGGGAAGCAAAGTTATCTTCCTATTATTGCATGTGGATGATATATTGCTCACGTTAAATTACTTGACCATGTTGTATAAGGTTAAGCAATCTTTGGTCAAGAACTTTGACATAAAGGACCTTAGTGTAACATCTTAGTGTAACATCTTTTGTCCTAGCGATGTATTTAGATTCGCTAGGACAAATCTTAACACTCGTCATACCTCTCATAGAGTGCATAAATTGAGTATATGTTACAAAGGTTTAATACAGTTAACTGTAAACCTGTTGTAACATCTATCTCTCATGGTGAGAGATAATCTTTGGCATAGCCTATTATATGAGAAATATTCCGTATACTAGCACGGTGAATAGCCTATTATATGCTTGGCTATGTACTAGGCAGGACATTGCATTTACTGTTTGACTGTTTGGTCAGTATCTGGTTAACCCAGATGTAGACCATTGAAATACAGTCAAGTGAGTGTTGAGATATTAAAGGGAATCAAAGATTATATGTTGACATATAAAATAGTCAACAAACTAAACCTTATAGGGAATTCAGATTCAAATTTAGCTATGTGTTTAGGTGATCGAAAGTTTACTTAAGGTTACAGTTTTTAAGGTTGTAGATGGTACAATTTTATGGAAGAGTGTCTTGTAGACACAAGTGATTTCCTCAACCATGTATGTATAGTGCATGCTATAGGGCTACTTCACAAACGATTTAGCTCAGAAATTTGATTTATAAGTTATCTGTAGTTAATTCAGTGGTTAAACCCATTCGGTTATAATATGATAATCAAGTTGTTGTGTTGTTTAATAACAACATTGAATATCACGGGGTCTTACCACTTTGAGGTCAAATATTTGACCATGAAGTAGTTGACACGAAAAAGTGACATTAAGGTTTGGAGCATTTAAAAACTGAGGAACGATAAGTCGATTCTTTAACTAAAGGACTTTACCCACTTGTATTTGGAATACAAGTATACAGTATAAGTGTTTTGAAGTCCTTAGACACTATTACTTAAAAGATTGTTATGTTTGCTCCATGTACATTTGTACGTTTTGATGTATTATGACGGTATGATGGTTCATCAATAAAGATAATCATTGTTTATCCTCAATGATACATGTTATCATGCATTTTTATAATACATATGGAAGTCTTAAGATTTGTGTTAATCTTAAGCATTTGAAAGTCATTTTGGCATTTATAAAGATTGGCCTTGAGCCTATATCATTAAACACATACAATTTTATATGGATATATCCTTAAAGTTTAACATGATATAGGGGGATATGAGATTTTAATCCCATAAAGGTTCTCTAAAGCAGTTTAACATTCAGTTGGAGAACATAAAAGTTTTCTCTAATGTTGTTTAGCATTTGGTGAGAGGAAACAAGTTTTCTCTAATTCTGTTTAGCATTCAGCGAGAGAAAATAGGATTTCTCTGATGTAGTTTAACAATGTAGTTTAGCATAAAATTAGAGAAATCGAGACCTACAGATGAAGATGATACGTATTAGATCATAAAGGTATCATCGTAGTTTGCCACACTCCATTTTCCCATTCATGTTTGTGAGGTATTAGATATGTGTGATTGTATTGGATCTGTGTCGCTCATGACACATGTATTTAATACTTTTTGATATCGAAAGCCTTGCAGAATATAATGATGGACTTTCATTATCTTTGGATCAAATGTTTTGTTTTTAAACTTAGTCAACTAGTACAGCAGTGTAGCTTAACAGGATTTTAAAACTATTTTAAACTTGAGTAAAACTGCAATTAATAATTGTCCAAGGAGGAGATTGTAAGACAAATTTGCCCCTAAAGGAAATTTTGTCAATTTTTTATAAAGTGGATAGTTATTAATTGTAATTTTGGTTTTTAAATAAATTATCAGTTAAGTTACATAATTTGATCCTGATAAAGATAATAAAGTAGCCCAATAAATAATCTAAATCAATGGGTCGAAGTACGGGTAAAAAATGGATCCTTTTTAGTGTAGACTTGGTCTATATCGGCCTTGTGATGTGAAAGCCCGATATAGGAGCTATATATATAGATTAAGGTCTTCTGCAGTTGCTCATATCAATAGTAGGCATAAGGAATCTCTAACCAGTTTAAGAGAGCTTACATTTTGAGAAAAATGTAGAAAGACCTAGCCCACATCCTAGTGATGGATTCCCGTGAAGACGATGATAGATTCCTGCTCGTTTTGACTTTGAAAAGCTTGTTTGAAGTTTCAGAACTGAAATTAGGTATATTCTGCATTTCTCCCTTTTTCGCCCTTTTACGTTCGATCTGGGGTACATAACTAAGGTACCTTTATGTATTACATTGCAATGAATCAAAGGCTGCTTTATGGTATGGAATTCGATGAAAAGCCAGGTCCGAGGTGGCCTCTGCCTTTATTGGGAGGTTATCTGTGGGACATAAAGTGAGAGTGACGAAGTCGGTGGAAGTTTCTGAGTTTGGAGGAACTTTGTTTTGTGGAGTAGATAGGAAGGAGACCTTGTGACCTCCCTAAGCAATGAGCTTGGAGAGCTCCAAAGTATGAGATCAGATGGTCAAAAGCTAGTCGTGGAAACACTGCTATGTGAAGTTGTCTATCATCCATAGTTTTATCTCTAGTGACCAATGACCACTTAGATATGTCTTCAACAAATGCACATATATATAAAGTTTGGTCGAGAGTATTATATGACAATATAAATCACAAAAGTTATATATTTATGATTTCGTGACTTGTCATTTATTGCTACCCCTAAATGATGTAGACCACAAAATAATTTCTTTTATATAATTAGTCTTATTTTATAATTATTTGAACAAAAAATATATTAAAAATGAGAAAATAGTTATGAATGAAACATAATAACAAAAAATACAAAATTATGAGATTAAACATTATATTATGATATGGATATTCATAATATTATAAATAATAGTTTTTATAAAATAGTTTTTTTTGTAATTTTTAGTGGATTTTATGTTATATTCAAAATAATATCAAAGAACTATAAAATGACATATAATAAAAAATTATGTGAAATAATAAAAATTATTTTAATATAAATTTGTTTATTTGTTAGCCATACGACTAAACTAAAGGCTAAATAATTATTTTTACAAAAAATAAAGAAATATCATAGTTATTAATATTATAAATAATAAAAATATTATCTTATGAAATAAAATTTTTATTTAATAATAATATCCAACAAGCTTGAAACATGAAATATTTCATGTTTCATGTTTAGTGTGATGAAATATAGAGTACCTATAATGACTACTGCCTGTGGTTATGAAGAACCTCAGCGAATTGATATATGTATCAACCATTGAGTTCCTTGCCTGAAAGCAATTTCATCTCCTTGGCTTTTGCTTGATAGGTCTCTCCCTTTATGTTACTAATAACCAATCTCAGCGACTGTGCTAATGACTTTCTCGTATAAGAACCATCATTCCTGTCTCTTCGCACTTCCATGCCCACCTGTTTCACTCTAATAGCTTTGGCAACCAACCCTTAGTCTAGAGAAAAGGCAACATAATCATGGATGTCCTAAAGTGAGTGCCTCTAACATTAAGCTAACTCCACAGTGAGTCAAGAAACCCCCAGCCAATTCATGACCAATGATCTTTCCTTCAAATGCCCAACTCGTCCAAATAACACCTCATCCCTTGTTTTGTCCTTCAAAACCTTCTGGTAACTCCAACAAGACACCCTCTACTGAGTTGGATATTGTTCTTATAACCCAAAAAAATGGAAGTCCTGATATCTCCAATCCCATGGCCAACTCGATTAGTTCATCTTGAGTAACTGTTAACTCGCTCCCAAATGCTACGTAAACAATTGTTCCTTTGTTTTGCTTGTCTAGCCACGCTTTAATGGTCAGCCACCCCTTTCTATTGTCATAGGTCGAAGGTGGAAAAATCCCTACTGGGACTGCTAGCTTTTTGTACAGCTCTCTAAGTGTTAGAATAATGAGATTAGATCAAATCCCTGATTCTCAGGGATATGATAAGTACAGAAGATAGTTTCCGTTTGTAATTGCAAGTCTATGTACTAGTCTATAAAACAGTGTAAAAAGGAAAAATAATGGTATATACAAAGTTTATTCCCAAAACTATGATTTCCATTCTTATTGTCTTCTCTTAGTAGTTTAAGATGATCACCTTCTAGTTCCATGCAGCTCTGAACAGCTATAACATCGCAATTCTCAAGTATGTTGGCCCAACATTGTGCATCTGAAACACCCAAAGCATTCACCTCAAAGTAAGTCATAATCTTCTTTGGAATATGGAAAGGGTGAATTTTTGGGGATTAAAGTTAAATTAGGGTTATGCAAAAATTGAATTGAATATAAGGATTAGACTTAAATTAGGGTTTTAGGTTGCTTTTTAGTACTTTTAACGTGGCATTTAGAATCCACCTGACTCTTCAAATATATATTTTTAATATAATAACAACGCGTGTATGATACATCTAATTTTTTGTCTAATATTGAACAGACTCGTAAACATTTAGCACTTAATTAAGCATATTACAATGTTTCACCTTATATTGATCAATCTTAAAAAGTTATGTATGTAGGTATGTATGTATGTACGTACATACGTACGTACGTACGTATGTATGGTGAGGACAATTAGGCCTTAGGAGGAAAACATTTTAAGGTAGTTATTATTCCATATGGTAAATTAATTGGGTGAGATAGTGTTTTGAAGAAATTGATGAGTTAGAATGGGTAAATGATGGTATTTAATTAATTTTTGAAGTTAGATTTTGAAACAAAGAACATTGATTAACTTATGGAAGTTAAAGCGAAAATATGATCAGCGTACGTGTTGCACGAAACACTAATCTCGAATTTGGTTAAACCAAAAATATAATTTTCATGCCTTATTTCAAAATTTGGAAGTAAATGCCTAAGCGAAACGTGATTTGTGTAGGTGAAGGAGAGGCATAGGAAGCATAAGTGTGCTTGGCGGGAGAGGCATAGGAAGCGTAAGTGTGCTTGGCGATAAATTTGCAAAATAGTAAGTGTATTTTAATTGTTTTATATGAATAAATTCTTTACAAAAGATTTGATGAAATTAGGGATGACAAAAAATACCCAGCCCGAGGTCAACAGGTTTGGCCCGGTCAAACCTCCCACAAGTCGGGTCGGGTTGGGATGGCCCAAAAAAATAGGGCCGGGCCACAGGCTGCGAGTCACTAGTCGTGGGCTAGGCGCGGGATACTAGCCAAGTGGCCGGACCGAGTCGGGGCCAGTACAATGATTGAAACAAAACGGCGTCGTTTTGTTTGCTGCAAAACAGCGTCGTTTTGTTTATTTTAAAAATATTTCTTCCACCAACAAAACGATTTCGTTTTTCTTTAAGAATAAAATGACGTCGTTTAATTTATAAGACAATTAATAAATTACAAAACAAAACGACGTCATTTTATTACATTGAAAAACAACGGCAAAGGAAAAACAACATCGTTTTGTCGTCAAGCACCACTCGCCAGCCTCCTCCCTTGCTCTGGTGGTCTCGCTCTCGACGCTCCCCCCTCACTACCTCAACCTCAGCCACAGGCTCAACACTTCCTCCACCCATCTCCCTTCATCCCTAACCCCGACATCTCACCCAATTCTTCTTCTTTGTTTCTTATTCTTCCTTTGTTCTTCTTCTTCTGTCGTCAGTGTCAAGTTCTTAATAAGGTAATCTCTCATTCTCTCTTAGATAATTTGGTTGTTTTAAGAACTGATGTGGCTAATTGAAAACTTTCTATGTTAATATTGGGAATATGGGATACTGCTTGTAATGTGTTTGATGAAATGCCGCAGAGATAAATCATTTCCTATTTCTCATCATAGTTTTGATGTCTCAGGCTATAGCTATGATTATTGTCCTCTGCACTATTTTTTGATCGTCATGGTTTTGCCCTATGTTTTGCTCGTCAATCATTTCCTATTGCTCATCATGGTTCTGTACTATTTTGATGTCTCGTTTTACATAGCCTTCTCTACTATTTCTTGTTCTTTAAAATGATTGATGAGTCTATGGCATAACAATCATCAAAATATGGAACCTAGGTTAGGAAATGCGTTCGAAGAAAGGACTACTCCAAACTTGTTTTTGGCAAAGAGGACTGTAGGAGAGAAAATAATACCATACACTTGTTACGATAACTTGTGTGTAGGGGTTTATATAAGGGGCAAAGGGACATACAGACGGGACCATAAAATATCATATATAAATAAAAACAAACAAAAGTGAATATATGCATGCAATAATGTGAAATGTGGGGTTATGCTAGAAACTTCTTAGAAACCTGTGGATACATCTTGACTAAGCTGTGAACATAGTTATGCTAGAAACTTCTCAGAAACCTTTGTGGATAAATCTTTGTTAACTGAAAATGGAAGTGCATAAAGAAATTGTCCCATCGATCTTGGTATCATGCCTATTCAAATATCCTCCCCTTAAAGTAAAAGAGAAAAGAAAAACTGAGACACATCCCAAGCCTTTATTTTCTCATACTATATTATCCAATAGTGGTAGTTTTCCCTAAGGAGCTGCCTGAAAATGAGATGGAGCACCTCTTTTATGGTATATACACCAAACCAAATCTAGACCAAGTAAGTATGAGTGCTTAGTCTCCAGTCCCATATTAAATAACCTAATCCTAATTCTCAATCTAGTTCACATTAAAGTTTAGGCACTTTATATTCATGGTCTTTAAATGGTCTTATCAAAATCATAAAAATAAAGAAAAGGAGTTGGTGATCCTAATTGTCATGGCTAGAGTAGTTGTTGCAAGCACCTTATTTCCTTTCAATTGTTGGAGCGGTTGTAGAATTGGATTTCTAGGAAACAAGTCTACCTGTGAGAATATTATGTTTATTGAATATATTCTTTGAATTATATGATTTTAACGGGTTGTAATTCTTAATTTGATAATAAGGTTAGAAAATTAAAGTCTTATTATTAGGTGGTGATCTGCCATAGGCTTAATTAAGATGACTTGAGCTTGGGATGTGATAATTATTATAAACATTAGAGATACATCCTTCTACCAATTTGTTCTTGTTCTATTATAAACAACTGGTAGCATTTACGACAAATTTCCAGAAAAAATTCCCCCACGATTTTAATTGTCATAGAATGCTTTTTGAGCCTTCAAAATGTACAGAAAGGTTAATATTGTCCATATTCAGTATTTACCAACTACCTGTAAGGTCCAAAAAGCATCATCCATATGTAAAGGACACAGGAACTTTTATTGTGTATTATACTATGCTTCTATTAATGGCCTCACAGTACTTTAGTGCACTACATTAATCATCTGGTTGAACAAGTAAAATTGCTTGACTCTCGCTTTTGTATGTGCATTAAAACTGACAAAAGCTGAGCACGTTATTGTGTTGCGTGCATGATTTTGATCTTATTTATCATTTACCTTAAAAATGAAAAGGTCAATTTTTATTGCTTAAGAAAATGGTGTTGATTAATGTTGCATGCTTAGTAGTTTCCATCTCGTAATGTTTTACATGTCCAATAATAAGAAGATAGACTCATCAATCTTCTTTAAAGTTCTATACATTGATTTGCTTCATCAATCATCCAATACACCTTACATTTTCAATCAACATTTTTGCATTTTTTTCTACATATACAATGTTTGACGATATAAGTATTTGATGATATAAGAAAAATCACAACATATAAGATGTTGGAAAGGAAAAGAAAAGTGAAACTAAATAAGAAGTAGCATACATGAAATCTTTTGTAAGACTCCTTTAAACAGGTTGGACTTTTTCAAAACTTTTGATCAAGAAACTTATAGACTACATTACAAGCATGGGAAGAAAAAATCGATTACAAATAGTTAAAACATCATTAAGCATATATATATTAGAAACACTACACACACACAGAGTTATCATTATACATTGCTCGTCTGCGATTTTGGTTACAAACAGGAATGATAAGAAAACTTTTGGAAATAATAGGATGATGAATTTTGAACTAAGAATAGATATAGCTTCTTCCACGTTATTGGGTTTCAGGCTCCTGCTTTTGCTAGGTTTTGAGCCACTTTGGAAGCTATCTATGAATATGCATTGAACACGAGTTGTCTTTTTTCAAATAGTGTTGTTTTCTTAGTTCTTTTGTTTTAACACGCAAGTCCTGAAACTCTAGCATAGTTTGGACATTCTTAAATTTTCTTGAACATTTTCTAACCTCAATTATTTATGTCTTTTGTCATATGGATGAGCATATTCCTTCAATTGAGAGTTTTAATCCAGTACTGAAGGCAGAAGTGGAAACTTCTATTCCAACATAAAGTGACGATAAAAGCTCCATTAGAACTCAAGTTAGTCAACATAAAAGTGAAGTTTGGAATCATTTTAAGAAGATTATATCGACCGAAGGAATTGAAAAAGCAAAGTGTAATTATTGTCAAAAGTTGTATTCAAGTAGTTCGAAAGGTGAAATATGTTAGAGCCCAAACTTTTTCTTAGAAATTAGAATTTATTAAATTAGAAGTTATTGGAGCTTAGTTATGAATATTTTTATTTCCATGTGTTTGCATGTATTAAATAAAAATGTTAGAATTGAGTTAAGGAGTAAGTT
>JANIIA010000006.1:52311778-52337941 GCA_027478495.1 Erythroxylum alaternifolium | reverse complement strand
GTCACCCCGTTAGGGGTTCTGAGGATGGCCACCTTACCTACTGCGAGACAAGGAGGGATTGAATTTGGTAGCCTTTTCGACTCGTGCAGCCTGACCCCCTTTAGGTATTTGTCATTTATTTGCTGTTTGATTTTTTCTGTAACCTGCATCATTCGTATATTATCTCATTTGCATGTGGGTCCACTAGAAACAACCTCTCTACTGTGTAGGGGTAAGGCTGCGTACTACAGGACCTCCCCAAATCCTGTTTCATTGCGGAATTTCGGACTGGGTGATGATAATGACGATGATGATGATGAATATATAATAATTATATGTTGTTATAATTTAAAGTTGTGCATAATATATATATAAATTTAAAAGAAAAAATTGAAAATTTTATAAATTTTATAAAATAGGATATGATTATAATACTCTAAGGACGAGAAGGATTTAAAGTAAAACTTATATCAAGGTTTCAAATAAGGAATTACTCTTAACAAACTTTTAATTAGAGTGACTTCGGAATGAATCTTTTTAATATTAGAATTTAGAAAGGAGAAAAAAATTATAAATATAAATTTAGATTAATTAGAGTATAATGATTTTGGCAAAAAAAAGTAAAAGAACTATTTTCAAAAGTAATAAAAATAATAATTTATAAAAACATATTAAAAATATTTCTAAAAGGTATTCTAGTTTTAATAAAATAATAATAGATATTTTCAATATAATATACTATACGTATTTGTTTTTATAATTCAATTACTTATATATTGTTTTGGAATTGATACATTACGATTAATAAAGTGATTAATTCATTTTAAGATTAATATATACTTATATATTGTTTTACAATCGATATATTAGGATTGATAAAGTGATTAATTCATTTTAAGATTAATATAAATACATATATGCATAATGTATATATTGTGTAAATATGAAAAATTTTAAATGTGCTAAGATTAATCAAGATATTAAGTCCAGCTACATATTTCTTTTAATATGTGTAATAAAAATATATAATTTTATAATGATTATTTAATAATAGATATAATATGAAAAGACAATAATATTTATACAACCATACAAGTAAAAAATATCAACAATAACTAAAAGTGCAACTACTACATCAATTAAGAGTTTTGTTCATAATTTATAAAAATATTAAAAGTTTGAAAATATTATATTATAAACTTATTTTTTTAAAAAATCATATTAAACAGAAATATAATAATTTATTAAATAATTAAAAATAATATTTGAAATAAATTAATTGTACTTAGATGATAACTTTTTTACATTTACATTATAATTAATTTTATAATAAAATTACAAAATTAAAATTAAATTCTCTCATTTGTAGGGAATAATTATGACAATATTATCATTGCTACATATTTTTAATAAATATATATTGGTTCGTATTTTATATCTTTAATTTTAAATAAATATTTTGTATAATTTGTAGGTAATTTCATCTTACACTTTGCTATAAATAGTTATGCTATAATTTATAATTTATTAATTTTAAAAAATACAACTACAACTTTTTCAAATTCCTTTAAAATAAATATATAAAAAATTTTAAAAATATATCAAACAACCGGGCTGATTGAGGCCCGACGGGTTGCTTGTGGCCCAAGTCGGTTGGCTTCGACCTGCCCACAGGCCACAGACCGTTTTGACTCGCTCGAAAATTATTTTGGCCTGGCCAAGCTGAGCCATCAACGATCTGAGCCCAGCCCGAACCTAGATGAAATGTGATTTTAAATTATGCATTAAATTGTATGATTATGAATTTTATTATTATCGTTAATGAAATTATGTTATTTGTTGATAAAAAGGAAATGAATTTTTAGCCTATGGTACGCCTTGATGGTATTACAGATTTACTAGTCGGAGCCCTAAAACGTGGATGGTAGTGTCTAGGAGGCGTCAGTTACTAACAGCGGGTGGTATTATGACTGTCAATAGTCCAGTGAGTCGCCCTCTGCACATATTGAGTATATACAGTGCTAGCCAAAATTTGTTATGGGTAAGTGAAGTAGAACTAGCTCTGTAACTACGTTAACCAATTACTCGTAAGCAACGTAAAACTAACTCCGCAACTAGTAGTTAACCAGTCGCAGGTAAGCAACGAAGAATTAGCTCCGTGATTTTTACCTAAGGCACCGTATGGTACCAATTATAGTGGTTGACTTATTTTCAGTATAAAAGTTTTCAAAAACTTGTTGCCACCACTATTTTTGTTTAAAGAAAAAGGAAAATTAAAACTTTTATATTATAAGTGTAATTTCGACAAGGCATTTCGAAATAGTATTTTAGAAAATTTGAAATTGTGTTACACAAATTAAAATGAATTTGTTTTAGAGAGATTTAAATTGTTAAATATGATTTGAATAGAAAATCTAATACTCATTGAGCTCGTTTAACTCACACTCTATTTTATGTTTTTAAAATAAAACCTCTCAAATGCTTGCTAAGGAGCTTCAGCAGCAGGGACTCACCTTATGAGTAGTCAGCTTCGTCACGTACCGCTATGTAGACATTTTTTCCTTATAAATACTTTTTGGAAACTATTGCATATATATATAAATATGTTTTGAATGTATTTTTGTGTAAAAAACGTATGTATATAAATGTTTTTTTAAATTAAATGCATGAATAGGCTTTATACATTTTAAAATTAATTGATTGGATTGTTGGGGGTGTCCGACAGATCGCCTACTCGTTTCAATAGAGGGTCTGTCATATTTAAAGGTCATTAAAAAAAGGTATAATCGTTTGAGGGACCAGAGACTTATTTTGCTAGGAAGAGCATAGCCAGATTCTATAATTAGCAAAGATTACTCCGAATAGCAACACTAGATTTTTTTAAACACTATTAATCATGCTAGGAAACCTATCTTTGCATTTTACATTGAGAATTGGGGGATTCTTCATCAAAACACATTTTTGAATCCCTATGCTCCTTAAGACAATTATTGAGACTCTACGTATGTAACAATATCTAGAACCAGAAGTAAAGCCTCCGTTCAAAAAGAAGCAGGAGATTTCATTATCTAGTTTGAAAAACCTTTGATATTACGGAAACAATGGAAAGCACTTTCTACCTTGATTATCACCATCTTCTTCTAAAATGTTAAATAAGAACTTTGAAAGAGAAACAATTTGAGGTAGTTGAAGTAGTAAATCCATAAACTATAATTTTCCATTTCCATCTAAATAAACAAGCTTTTTATTGAGAGAAGCAAATACATTCAGTCCGTAACCAAAATGAAATCCAAATTCACCAAAAACAAAAGATTCTTGGGTACTTAATACAACATAAGAAACAAAAGAAAATTACGAATACCCATAGTTCAAAAAGTTCAAAAACGAACAACTTTGCATATTTTTCTTACCTTAAATGAAGAGGCGATGCTTGTTGAAGATATTAGAAACGTAGATATGATAAAAACAAATAAAAGAAATGAGCCCATAAGAAACAAAAGCCCAAATGAGTAATATTCTAGAAACAACAATTAATACAACGGAAGTGTAACAGAAGAAGAATAATTTTTGTCAAATGCTGAGATACATACAAACAAAATAAGTTAGAATTCTGTTATAAGGTATCTGTATATATATACATACCTCATGTACTGTATTCGTGTATTTTACAAAATAAAATATTTTTACTCTAATTTCATGGTATCAGAGCTACGTGACTAACATCACCATGGCCGCTGAATCTACCTCTACCACTCAACCTCCTCTTTCTTCTTCTACTGATCTTTCACCTGCAGGAACAATGAACTTGTCTACCTTAGCAAAAACACTTAATTTTACTCTCCCAATCAAGCTAGACAAGAACAATTATATCAACTAGAAGGCAAAAGTTATAGCTGTCATTAGAGCTTTAGAACTTGAAGATTACATCTCACCTTCCTTTTCTCCTCCTGTACCTTTTCTCCTTACCACAGAGACTGCCACTGCTACTCCTAACCCTGCCTATCGATCCTGGCGCAGATCTGATCAACTCCTCCTCTGTTGGCTCCTCTCAACAATAGGTGAAGATGTCTTTGGCCTTGCTCATCAGTCCAAAACCTCACTTAAAGTATGGTTGCTCTTGGAAAAACTCTACGCCCAGACCTTCATAGTGAGAGTCTCGCAACTCAAACAAAAATTATCAACAATTAAAAAGGGCTCTAGTAGCATTTCAGAATATATTCAAAAGATTAAGTCAATCGGTGATGCTCTTTTAGTTGTAGGGCATCCAGTTTCTAAAAATGAATTAATCTTAAGTGCCTTAAGTGGCTTGGGATAGGATTATGATCCTATTGTTGTTTTATTAACACATACTCACTGTGCTTCTACATTCCAAGATGCTCAATATTCTTTGATGATGCATGAATCTCGCTTAGAACAGCTCCATTCTAAAACCCGGATCATTGTTCCTGCTCCTACTGCTAATTATGCACAATTTTCTGGCTCTACTAGACCTCCAACCAACAGGGGCAAATCCTTCTATCGTGGTAGTCGTGGTGGCAGAGGACGTGGTGGATGTGACCGTCTCTTCTGCCAACTCTGTCAAAAACCCAATTACACTGCGTTACAGTGTAATAAGCGTTTTGATCACAACTGGCAGGGTACTCAGTCTTCTTCTTCGCATCCCTGGAGATCACCACAGCAGTATTCTTCTTCTTACATGCCTTCACATACTCATCAGTTCAATGCACAATCAGCTCCTCCACAGGCTTACGTGGCTCATCATTCTCAACACCCTTACTCTTCATCTACACCTTCAGCTGACTCCACTTGGTTTGTGGACAGTGGTGCCACAAACCACATTACTCTAGATGATCAACATCTTGCAACTGGATTGGATTACACAAGAAGGGAACAATTAACTGTTGGAAACGGTAAAACACTACCTATAGTTTATATTGGATCCTCTATGCTTCATTTTCAAAACCATATACCCTTATCTCTCAAAAATATTTTACATGTTCCATCTATTACTAAAAATTTACTTAGCATTTCTCAACTAACCCGTGACAATAATGTTATTGTTGAATTTTCTAATGAGGGTTATTTATTTAAGGACAAGGATTCAGGGATGGTGCTAGTGCGGGGAGTCATGGAGAATGGCCTCTACAGTCTTAAATCCACCACACCACACTCTTCATCAACTAATCAAACAGCTAAACACTACCTATAATGCTGTCACCACTACAAACTGGCATGCTCATCTCGGATATCCATCTTCTCATGTTTTATCTTTAGTTGCTAAAACTATGAACATCAAAGTTAATCCTGTTGAGTTCTGTGATTTATGTCAACTTGGCAAACATTATCAATTACCATTTCAATCTAATGTTATTTCTACACAACGGCCACTAGAACTTATTTACTCTGACATTTGGGGTCCATCTCCCTATTTGTCTACAACAGGGCATCGCTATTATATCATATTCATTAATGCTTTCTCACGTTTCACTTGGTTCTACCCATTAAAGCAGAAATTCGATGCATTATCTACATTTATAGCCTTTAAAACACAAGCAGAAAAAAATTACAGTACCCTATCAAAGCCATTCAAACTGATAACAGTGGAGAGTACAAAGTATTTTTACCTTTTCTTGCTCAACAAGGCATTTCAGCACGTTTTTCATGTCCTTATACTCACCAACAGAATGGTGTTCCTGAAAGAAAGCATCAACACATTACAGAAATGGGTTTAACTTTACTTGCTCATGCCAAAATGCCTTTATCATTCTGGCTTGAGGCATTTTCTACTGCTACTTATCTCATCGACAATCTACCCAACCCCATTCTCAACAACATATTCCCATTTACCAAATTATACAACATCCCATCCACCTATACTCATCTTAAACCCTTTGGATGTAGCTGTTTTCCATACTTAAGATCCTACAATTCCCACAAATTTAATTTCCACAGTGCCAAATGTATTTTTATCGGGTATAGTAATTTCCATAAAAGGCTATAAATGTATGAATGCCAATGGTAATGTTTACATCTCACACCATGTCATTTCTAATGAAACAGAATTTCCCTACTCTTCCCTATTCCCAACTAAGCCTACATCTGTGCCCAAAACCCCATCTAGTTTGCCCATTTCTACTCTTACTCATGTTTTCCCTACAGTACAGGTGCATTCTCCTACCCCTACGCATCAGCAGCAGTTTCTACATCCTGGTTCGGATACTTATTATCATAAGGTAAGTTCAACTTCTCTTATTGTCTCTTCCTCACCTTCATTACACTCACATAGTGACAACCCACAACTTCCATACATTGAAAAACCATAACTCACCAACACCCATCCCATGCAAATATGCACTAAAAGTGGTATTCACAAACCAAAAACATACACCACAAGTCTCATCACTTCATCCAACACTGAACCAAACTCTTTTAGTCAAGCATTAGAGGATCACACTTGGCGAAAAGCCATGGAAGATGAAATTCATGCACTGCACAAAAATCAAACTTAGACTCTTGTTCCTCCAAAATCTCACATGAATGTCCTAGGCACTAAATGGGTGTTTCAAGTTAAATATAACTCTGACAGTTCTATTGCTAAACACAAAGCTCGATTGGTGGGTAAGGGCTTCAATCAAAATCCAGGTGTGGATTTCAATGAGACTTACAGCCTTGTTGTGAAATCCTCAACTATGAAAGTGATTCTCTATATTGCTATTTCATTAGGTTGGGGCATCCAACAAGTTGATGTCAATAATACTTTCTTAAATGGGGCACTTCAAGAGAAAGTTTTCATCACACAACCATAAGGATTTGAAAGCACTCAGCATCCGTCTTATGTTTGTAAACTGTCTAAAGCTCTCTATGGACTGAAACAGGGTCCTCGAGCCTGGTTTCACACTCTAAAGCTAGCCCTCAATAGCTGAGGCTCAAGACATCCAAATGTGACACTTCTTTGTTTTACCTTAATCACAAACATCTCACTATTTTCCTACTTATCTATGTAGATGATATACTTATCACAGGCAATAATTCTCAAGCTATACAATCTGTCATCCAGAAACTCAGCACCCAATTTTCACTCAAATCATTGGGTTCTTTACACTATTTCCTAAGCTTTGAAGTTCACAGAACAATCAACGACTTATACTTGTCTCAAAAGAAATATGCTTAAGATCTACTTACCAAGGCCAACATGTGCACCTCCAAGCCCTGCTTCACGCCTATCTGTTCCGCTAACAAGCTTTCTCAGTTTGATGGTGCTGTGTTCAATGATGGACTCCAGTATCTCTGTCATACAAGACCTAACATTTGCTATGTTGTCAATTTCAGGTTACTCCTCTCACAACTCACTGGATTGCCTTCAAAACGGGTTCTTCGGTACTTATGTGATAGTACTGCTAAAGGTTTGTTGTTCCGTCTTTCCTCCGTGCCTCTTTAGATCAACGCCTATAGTGACTCTAATTGGGCGAGCTCCATCGATGATCAGAAATCCACATCCGGTGGGTGTGTTTTCCTATGGGGCAATTTGGTGTATTGGAGCTCCAAAAAGCAGCACGTTGTAGCGAGATCTAGTACAGAAGCTGAATATAGGGCACTCTCTCAATTGACATCGGAGCTCATCTGGTTAACCTCCTTCCTTCGTGAAATTGGGATGCCTCCATCACATCGTCCAATTTTGTGGTGTGACAACAACGGGGCTCGAGCCCTAGCTCAGAACTCCGTCTTCCATGTGCGCACCAAGCACATCGAAGTCGATGTACACTTCCTGAGAGACAAGTTCGCCGATGGCTCCATTGAAATCAAATATGTGACTTCCTCAAGCCAAATCGCGGATATTTTCACTAAACCTATGATAGTATCAAGACACGATGACATCTGCTTCAAACTCAAACTCTGCTCACCAGAAGCTTTGAATTTGAGAGGGACTGTTGAAGATATTAGAAACGTGGATCTGATAAAAACAAATAAAAGAAAGGAGCCCATAAGAAACAAAAGCCCAAATGGGTAATATTCTAGAAACAACAATTGATACAACGGAAGTGTAACAGAAGAAGAATAATATCTATCAAATGCTGAGTTGTGTATACAAACAAAATAAGTTAGAATTCTGTTATGAGTTACCTATATGTATATATACATACCTCATGTATTGTATTCGTGGATTTTAAACAATAAAATATTTTTACTCCATTTTCAATGCTTCCCTAAGGATCAATGGAAAACATAAGACCAAGATCCTCTAAACAAAACAAAGGACCTTCATGGTTGTTGGTGACTGTTTGTAAAAGAACGAAGGCATGTGACAGGGACGACAACAGTTTGTGTGAGAGGAACGACAGTGACATCGATTTCAAAAGCATAGGATGGGGGCAATTTCCTTTTTTAATAACTAATTCGTTTTAGTTACGCGATTAAACGATATTATTAATTATATTAATTTTAGCTGACGTGTATTAATAGTTAAAATTTTTAGAACACATAAGAAGTCATGTCAACAAACCTAACGGAGACACTAGCGTCGGGCTAGAAAAAATTGAGCATTTAATTACCACTTTTTAAAATTCAAGTTATAATTAAAATTTTGAGTAAACTTTTAAGATTTTTTGTAATTTACCCTATAAATATAGATATCTAATTATTATATATTGAAAATTGTAATCTTTCATGATTACACAAAAAAATGTAAATATAAATATCTAATTCTTATATATTAAAATTTGTAATCTTTCATGATATTAATTTATGTATGTACATAACTAATATTAATAAATTTCATGTACATATGTGATTTATATAAAAATATAATTATTTGATATAAAAAGAGAATAATTAGTCATATGCTTATCTTATTTATTTTTAGGGTTAAATATATTAAGATTCCTTGTAATTTTTTTTCATTTAAGTCATTAAGTTTTAAAATTCATCACTTGCCCTTATAACATTTTTTTAATTTTCAAACTCAATTCATCATAATCCATTAGTTTTTCTTTTTTTTTTCCTATATTGAACAGAACATTAAGAATAATATAATTAAAATTCATGAATTCTAATTTGACATTATTTTGAAGTTGTAAATTAAAAAAAAAACCTAACAAAATATAATAGAATAAATTATGTAATAATCAAATTATACTACCGTGTTCCAGCTTGCTCGTCAATCCGATGCCCAAAATGCTAGCCGCGCCATAAAAATGAAATAATAATTATGAATTTATGAGAATTAAAATGAGAATTTCAAATCACATGAGAAATTATTATATTAATATTTTTTAAATTATTTAACTAATAGTTTGCTTATTTAGTAAATACTTGAATTTTAAAATGAACAATTGAAATTGTTTTTACATATTTTAAATTACCAAACAGGCGCAAGCATATTTCTACTCTAATATTGTAGCGTACTGAAGCTAGTCCCAGCAGTTTCTTGAGAAATCTATAAAACCCCGTTATGCAAAGGGTCTCCCAAATTCAAACTATTGGATCTAAAAACAAACGACTGAAGATGTAATCTTGCACGGCTAGAAGCAGCAAGAGACTCTTCATCTCGCTTTTCTTTGGCAGCAGTAACAGCAGCAACATAAGCTTCTCTTGCTCTTTCCATTTTTTGGATCTTCACGTCATCTAAATCGTACTGCACAAAGCAATAAAGCTTTCATAAATTGGAATAAATGCTTAAGCAACATATACAAATAGCAAAACATCAAAGTGAAGATATTTTCTTGATGTTTGCACTCCCTTAGCGCATGTTCTATACGCATATAAACTGCAATTCACAACAAAATTGGGATATGGAAGAACAACAGGAAGTAGGTGAAACAAGGCAGACATAAATAGATCAGGCAAGTGTAAGGTGGGAGCTACAAGCTTACTATATCTGGGAGACAATCCACATGGCAAGGTTTGACATCATAATTCTCAGCGTGTGTCACATAATCATACTTCGACAATTCTTTAAATAACATCAAAAGTGATGAAATGCCCCCTTGGACAGAATCTAACTCATCTTGGAGCTTCTCTACTCTCTCATTTGATGTCATTGCTTCCCACCGTATCTTCTCGAAGGCGGCTTGCTTGTCTGCAAGCTTAATCTGTATTAAAAACACCCATTATTTGCAGAGACTAGAAATGATCTCAAGTTTCTTTGTATTTACACAGCTTCATACCTGATTTCTAGAGCGAAATATATTTTGGAAGTTGCATTAATCATATGCAAATCATAATACTTCACTAACAAAAAGAAACTCTTGTGTCAGAATATTTTAAGTCAAGATTGACAGGAAAAGAAAGACAAAGCACGAGGAGGGTACAGTTTACACCTATTTCAAGACTTTTAGGTTCAAAAATCAACAACAATCCTTGTAGGGTCTGTTATAGTCATCATCTATCTATAACCAAACTGGATATTGGAATAAACATTAAGAATGATTCACATTACTGAGTAATTTTTCTTTCGAATCCACATCTATAGCCTCCACCAAGGCACTGCAATCAGCCTGTGACTGCATCATGCAACATCACCATCTACTTACATTAAACAACACTCGTGATCCACCAGTAATATGAACGATGGAAGCTATTGGGGCATCCACAATTTAAGAAAGTTCAAAAGCAATGATATGAACCTTTGTATCATGAAGCTGTTGCTGAGTCATCTTAATTAAGGAGTTCTTTTCTGCAGCCTCTTGTTTCAGTTCATTGAATTTTGTGTGGACTGAATCTTTCTGGCTCCTTGAAGCCTCTGCTAATTTCAAAAGTTCATCTTTCTCCAATAGCTTCTTTTGTAGATCCTCCACTTGCTTCCTCAACATGAAAGGCTCTTCCATGTCCTTTTCAGTAGCCAAAGAATCTGAGGAATAGATTGAGAACACATCACCATCTTCATTGTTGCTAGCATACTTACCTTGTTCCTTATATCCGAGGTCATTTTTCTTCTTCATGGGCATAGACTCAGTTGCATTCCTCCCTCTGGGATCAATCATCTTAGATGCATTAGAAAAGAATAAAGATTAGCATCCATTCGACTGTCATATAATGCTATATAAAAATTGTCCTATCCCATTTAAAAATCAGTTTCAGATGTAAAGATTATTCAGAGACAGGGTAACGACAATAGAGTGATACAGATTATCATGATCATAACTTATAAAGTATTGCATTCAACTTGACAAAGCCTCCTATGGATGCAGCACATAAACGTCGAAGTATTACACAAAGCCCTGGTTAAACTTGAAGTCAAGATTGGTAGGATGCAAAAGCACAATTGCTTAGTTCATATAACCAGTGTATGCAAAACAGAACAGCACAGTGAATCAGGACTTCAAACACTACTTCACCACACTAATACTATGTCTTATAAGGTCACCGTAAGCAGAAAAATGGCAAGCAATAAGATTTAACCTTCTGTTGACTTTTAAACACTTCTTATACAATTTACGAGTAAGGTATCAGGAATGAGATGCAATAAATGAACACAAAACATTCTAATTCAAGATTCTAGAGAAAAAAACTTTGATTTCGGACGGCATTGAGATTCAGTGCCAGAAAAGAAACGGAGCATCTAGACATATTTACTAATTTTCAAGAAATAATGTCTTTTAATGAAGAAGTTGGACATAATTGGACAGAACTACCGGTCACATTAATTCAATCCCTCTACTAGTAAGGGATGGATAAGGCTACGTGGAGACCTCCTCTATCCCGCGTATCAGTGAGATTTTTAGCTGTCACATTAATTAAAATAATTACACAAAACCACATTCCTTCGCATCCAACATATTTGTTAAACATTTGATGAGCAAGTCTTAACAATTTGAAAATCCATATAGATGAACTTCAAAACTCGTGACCAACCATGTTTATAGCCTTCTACATATTAAGAAAAAAAAACATAATGAAGAATCAAGCCAAGAAGAGACAGAGAATGTGGTGAAAGTACTTTTCGGGACAAGGAATCCCTAGAAGGAGTCCTCGTGTAGATCATGGAAGCTCTCCTCGTGAAGGAGCTGTTATTAAGCTTGCGATCCTTCTTCTAAGAGAAAAGGAAGAGTGTAAGCAAGCATATAATACAATACAATAGAGAAAGACAGAAGATAACGTACAAAGAGGGACTCGACGAGAGGAAACATCTGGACGAGATCGTTGTATAGTACGGGATCCACAGCACCGGCGGATGTTGCTGCTCCGGAGAGCCATGATTTGGGGCCCGAATTCTCTTCTTGCTCATACATTTGAAAGTTGAGAGAGAGAGCCTTCCGGTTTGAACAACCGTAACACTAAATTGAAAATTTTAAAGTGCCCATGCTTTGTCTTTTATTACCATAATGCCCTTGTGGATCTACTCCCCCCGATCTCGCCAACAAGCCATTAGACGCTTGCCGTTTTGAGGTTCTACGCATATTTGCGTAAAATATCTCAAGTGTCTTGATTTTATGCAAGTGCATGGTTTACATAAATCAAAATTTTATCCCCAAAATTTTATAACATTAATCAATTTAGCACGAAGAACCAATGAAAGTAGACATGTTTTCACTTTCTTTGGATGAACCACTTGTAAGTTGGATTGTAACTAGAAAGATGTCTTCCATACTTAACTTTTAACAAAGAAACTGATAGTAGATCAATCAAACATGTAACTTACAGTTACAATTGCATTGGTTTTAAACCATACAGAAGGAGAAAAATGTATAAATGGCGTAACTTAGCACCTGATGGTAGAAGCAGAAGAAGATTTTGGACAAGATGATATTTAAGCTTATAGTTTATGCATAGAAGTCTGCTGCCGAAGATGCAAGGTTGCAGTCTGATAATGACTATCTCTAGGTTGCATAATATGAAATTTACAGAAGTGACACAACAGCACCATAACCTCACATCCATTTGCTTTTTTTTTCCCCGCATAAAATGCTGTTTCTTTTCTATGAATTCTAGTTGACGCCCAACTATTGTCGTATTCTGAAACCCCGTTAGTTTCCATTTCTTGGGTTCAGATCATTTGTACCCATTTAATATTTGTAAGTCTCATTTATTAGATGGATGGATATTTGTAATGAACAGGCAATATATTCCCCAATTTTTTTTCTTTTTAGGTGTGAGACTTGTCAGTAAAGAGTCTAATCTTTTCCGTCGAGGCTCAAGAATCTCTTTCGAGGCCTTATTTTGCGAGCTATTTAGTCTTAGTGGTTGTTGTTAGATTATTTAGTGGCCCATGTCACTTATGGATTTAAGTCCAATGAAAAGAGCCTACAATAATGGTTATCGGGTATTAAGGAGTTGGCCTCAAATGAGTCTAAGACCCTTTCCCTCTCTCCTTGAAAATAAAATGCAACAACAGACATGTTGGTAGGTTATTCGTATGTTTTAGAAAACCATCAAGAAAGGTTTCTAAACCATTGTGGAAACTAATTAAAGAAGAAAAGGCACAGAAGGAATCAATCTTTATAAACAATATCATGGATTCAGGTATGTCTTAATAGATTGATCCATAAATGTCTTACATATGGAATCAAAGCAGAGTTATAACGCTTTAATTTGCATTAGAGTTAGCCCTAACATTTCTGATTCTGCTTCGTATTTCTCGACTTTTGTGGCTAGCGATTGTGTTTGCATTAATCAATCTAAATTATTGTTATGCGATGTTACTGTCTTAAGCTTTCAGATCAAGATGGGTTTTTCAAACAAATAAGGTTGAAAGGCTTGTTTCCTAAAAGGTTTTCGTGGTACCATAATTTCAGATTTTGGGGAACTACCATTAAAGGTTTATGTTGCATTAAAGGTTTATGTTGCGATGTACTATATGGGTGTTAAGTACGTATATGGTTTGACCTTTCAAGTTTTTTAAAAGGAATAAAAGTTGGAGAGAAGAGTGTGCATACGTCTGTGGAATAAAAGTTTTAAAAAAAGTTTTCATGGACCACAGTGTAACGTCCCGTTTTCCTCATGCTAAGGGTTAAAACCCTATAATATTGTACATGAGAGATATTATGAGAAATTAGGAAACTTGCATTTTATGCTTATGCATAATATTACACACATACACGTGAATTTAATTATTGCATACATTACAATGACTATTCATGCACTCATTTGACATTTTCCAGGTATAATTGATTTATGTCAGTAGAAATAAATGATGAATGATAATAGAAATAACTGATGTATGATATTAGGACTTAATAACAAATGTCATAGAAAATTACGAAACAATTGGAGTAGAAATTGGAGACGAATGGACTAGTTAAATAAGAGAACCAAGTGAAACCTATAGAAAATGGACATGGGGCAAGTGAAAAGTGTCACTTGCTAAACTATGTCTTAACCCACAACACTCTCACAAATGAAAGACTATCTACATTTTTAATTGGTCTTTCACTTTATTCATTATCCTCATCTCTTTTTAATCTTTTTTCTCATCTTCTTCATTTTCTTCTTCTTCATCCATGATCCTCTCTTCTTACCTTCATCAATGTTGAATCTTGCTCTCACCCTTTTTCTTGCTACTTCCATTTTGTTGTCTTCTTCATTGTTACAAAAAGACCTAACCATAGCACCTTTGATTGATGATTATCGTATTATGTTGAGAAGCTAGGGTTAAGAGTGATTTTAAGACATTGAAGCTAACAAGAAATGAACACATTGATGTCTTGTTTTTATGTTTATGATGATCAATATTTCATAATTTGTTGTAGAGATGAGTTTAAAATTAAAAGAGCATTAAAATGTTTTAGAAATAAGTGCATAAAATAGATTTGTAAATGGATGTTCATGTTTTGTTTTTCTTGGTATATAATGTGTATCTCTTTGATTGTTTTAGAGATGAACTAAAATGAGTTTAGAGATAAAGAAAGGGAGTAATGTGGTGTCTTAAAATGAAGTGAATTAGAATGATAAGTTAGAGATGAAATAAAGGTGAAAATGAAGTTAAAAATGTGCAAAAAAATTGATGGTGAATGTGTATAGGTATGTGTTCTGTTTTTAGAGTTAATGATCAATCATAGAATATGATTTGTTTGTGATTGATATTGATATGAAATGGAGATAAGAATGATAGGGAAATGATGAGAAATTAAGTTAGAAATAATAGACTAAGCATATGAGGTGTTGGATGTAACTTGGAAGAGATGAAAGAGTTGGAAATTTGGAAGAACAAAGCTGGGATTTTCAGACATAAGCATCCCATGATGGTGGAAATAGGTCCACAATTGTGGGAATGCCTAACGAAGGTAGAAACTTTCTGCTAATGAAACCCACAATCGTGGGAATAGGTTAAACATCAAATATGATTCTTTTACGTGTGGTTTGCAACAACAAATGGTTAGGTACTTACATGTGATGCATTTAGGCTTGGTTGAAGCTTGAATTGAGCCTAGAATGATGCTTGAATAAGTGATTAAATGAGTGATATGTTTAGGGTGATGAATGAGGATATAATGTAAGAATGAATTGTTGTATATCAAGTGTTAAAATCGAGAATTTTGAGATGTTGTGGGAATAAAGGTGAATCTATGAAGGCTAATGTGATTCAAAGAATATGAATGATGTGTATTAGTAAAGGTGAATGATAAATTGGATATCTTATGCTCTTAAAATATCATAATAACCTTATTAAATGATAGAATGATGAACTTAGAATAATCGTGTACAAATGAGGTGTTAGCTTAAGTCCAAATTAGACATATGTGAGTTATGAAGTATAAACAATTGAGACACATGTTTAAGGTTGTGTATAGCTGGGATTGTCATTGAGCATGCATTATACATAACACATATACATATGTATATGATTGAGTATTCATGTGAATGTGTAAATTAGTAATGTGTAAATGTATACGTGTTGTATGATATAGAAGAGCAATTAGAGCGATCACATCCAGACATTGCCGAGATATCGAGGCAATAAGCTAGCTGGAGCAAACTGTGAGTAACATAGATGGTCTCACATTGATTATTTGTAGATGGTCTCACATTGATTATTTGTTTTATTTAAATTCTGTAATGAATTATTATGTGATGTGAATGTGTTGATTCTGGACATTGAATATCCGAGGCGTTTGATGCATGAATAACATATTGGAAGTACTCATTGTATGTAAATTTGACAGAATATATGATACTTAACTTAATTGTTGAATGCCGGACCAAGGTCCGATGGTAAATATCAATGCGAATGTGAATGTGAAAAATTGAGCATAAGTAAATGATTGAATACATGTGATGCATTTCATTACATGAATGAATGATAAGATAAAGGCAGTTATGACTGGAGTCGCCAACGAAAAAGAGATTAAAGCTCAAAAAGTGGTAAGAGCCTCTAGCTCACTATGTATAATGGGCCCTGTATCTCCAACAGATAAGGGACAACTATTAATGAGACCGGTATCCACAACGGATATGGGACAGCGAAAAAGGCATTCGGTTACAACAAAGTAATAAATGAAAGTGAGTCTCATGAGCAATGTATATACAATTTGATATGCATTATATCAATGATTGAATTGAGTTGTATGAATTGTTCTAAATGTGAATGTGAATTAGATGAACAAAATTGTCTTTGATGGAACATGATGATAAATGAAATGATGTGAAATGATGTGGTTATATGAATTGTATATGAAATGTTTGTGTTATGTGATATGAGTGAGCCATCGATAATGGGTAGCTCACTGAGCTCACAAAACTCATCAAAATTACAACGTTGACTTTTCAGGTAAGAGAGAGGTGACTTAACCGCCAAGAGACTCTAGAAGAAAAGTAGTTCTTGTGATTTGGATAGAAGATATGGCTCAAAGGTTGGTCAGCTGAGACTGAAGTATTTAGATAAAAGTTTTGTATATTTCCTCATATACATATAGCACATTTTTGTAAACAAAGTTGTAAACTCTTATTAGCTTTTGACACTGTACATATATAGATTATGTTTGTAATGCTATAGTGTACATATTGTTTTATGAAATGAAATCAGGAATTAGGTTTTTAGGCATTGTGATACTGTGTTTTAAATTTTGATGCCATAAGATAAGTGAAAGTGATCTAGCTAATGTGCCGCTTCCATCTAGTATGTGCTCGAACGTCTAATGAATATATGGGCATGTTTCTGAAAAGAGTGGGGTGCTACATACAGTACCTTTGGTTTTATGTTTCTGGAAAACGAAAAGTGAAAGGAAAGTCAAGGTTTTTATGGGACCTACTAAAGGCACTGGATTTGTGATGCATTTATTGTTTACTGCAAGCATGATTTTGGAAAGGTTAAAGAAAAGTCCCTATATTTAGTGAAGCCTACCATTAAAGATTTTGGGTTTGAGTTTTCCAATTACCTTATATTTCGTGGGCTTGCCACTAAAGACTTTGGATATGAGTTCACATAAATTATTTTGAAGAGGTCAACGAAAAACATTAAAGTTAGAGAAAAGGTATGAATATATTAACTTTTTTTATTGCTTCCACTACTAGTAAAACACGTGCACATGATGAACATGTATTGATGCTCGTAACTTTGTCAAGGAAAATAATAAATGAATATACATGTTGAAGTTAGTTATTTTTGGATTTTACAGTATGAGCTTCCCAACATTATAGTTAAATTCTACGATTTATTTATGCTTAATTAAATGTTTATTGTATAGAAAGCTTGTTAGTGACCAAAGTGACCTTGCTTGAAAAGATATTTAGACATTTAATTATGCATTCTTTTAATTATTCATGTTGATGGATGCTATTAAAATGATATAAAGGTTGAACTGAACATTTGAGATTATTAATTATAATGTTAGGAGGTCACCCAAGGGTGAACAATTGCTTATAATTAATGACATTAAAGGGACTTATCAATATTTTTTGTTTAATATGATTGTATATCTAAAGATAACATGAATGTTGACTAGAAAATGATTGATTATCCATTATAGTGAATTTTATTGGCATCATTATAGGTTACAGCTATATATTTAAATATTACCCAAAGGAGAATTTAAATACATAATCAAAGTTATTATTAGTTTGAATCCATTTAGGTTTACTCAAAGCATTAATGCATGGGTTAGGTGTTGTATTTGCAACATTTACTAATTTGTTTGCTTTAGAAAATGGTTTGATCAAGTTCAATGGTCTAATTTATGTGGATTAGTCCCAACAAATCCAGTTCCAACTAGATGTAATTGATTTGGACTTGGCTATAGTTTCAAACGCAAAGCCCGTAACTATAATTGAGACTAGTTCTAAGTTGACAAGTCTTATTATAAGGCTTTTGAATGGTCTAATAGGCTAAGCTTAAACTTAATGCGAATGAAAATCGCAGAAAATGTGAAGCCATCAATGCCTAAGACAGATAATGCAAAGGAGTTCATATTGAAGCTTAAGGAATACTCTCAATCTGATATAGCTGACAAGTCCATAGTAGGGACTTTAATGAGTGAGCTAACGACCAAGAAGTTTGACTGGTCACAGCCTATTCATGATCATGTAACTCATATGTCAAACCTAGCTGGAAAGCTGAAATCTATGGGTATGGATGTAAGTGAGTCCTTCCTTGTACAGTTCATTATCAACTCACTTCCTTTAGAGTTTAGCCAGTTCCAAGTGAATTATAACACCATTAAAGAAAAATGGAACCTTCAAAAGATTAAGGCCATGTTGGTTCAGGAGGAAGGGAGATTGAAGAAAATGAAGGAGCACTCCGTTCATCTCACATTTCATTAAGGAGCTAGTAGCAGCAAGAACAAACTAAAAAAGAAAGACTAAGATAGGGAAAAAGCTCTCAGCAAAGTAAATGAGGGTCGAATCCATAAAGATAAAAGGTGTCATTTATGCAAGAAGCCTGGTCACTTTAAGAAGGATTGCCCTAAAGCTTGGTTTAAAAAGAAAGGTATATATTATGTCTCAGTATGTCTTAAATCAAATCTTATTGAAGTGCCTAATAATACCTGGTGGTTAGATTATGGTGCAACTACTCATGTTTCACATGTTAAACAAGAATTCTTTTCAATCCAAACCATAAACGGAACTGAAAAGTTCTTATATATGGGGAACAAAATGAAGGCATGGATAAAGGGCATTGGGACGTATAGATTGATCTTGGACACTGGGTATTAATTGGATCTAGAAAAGTTTCTTTATGTTGCTGACTGTGCTAGGAATTTAGTTTCTATCGTAAAGTTGGATGATGATGGCTTTAACTTTAAGATTGGAAATTGTGTGTTTTCTTTATATAAACACAAGTACTATTATGGTTTTGGTACTTTAATTGATTGTTTATATTGTTTCAATCTTGATGTTGTTTTTATTGAATCTCTGTTTCATGTTGACCATATTATAGGAAGTAAACGTAGTGCACAAAATGAACGTTCTTTTTTTGTGGCATAAAAGATTAGGTCATATATCTAAGAAAAGGATACAGAGGTTAATAAAAAATGAAATCTTACCTCAATTGGATTTTGCTGACTAAGATATATATGTGGATTACATTAAAGGTAAGCAAACTAAATCTATATCAAAACATCCAGCCACAAGAAGTAACGAATTACTTGAATTAATACACACTGACATCTGTGGTCCTTTCGACATTCCTTTTTAGGGCTACGAAAAATATTTCATTACTTTTATTGATGACTTCTCACGATATGGTTATATTTATCTGCTACATGAAAATTCTCAGTCTGTAGACATCTTAGAGATGTTCATTAATGAAGTAGAAAGGCAGTCAGATAGAAAAGTAAAAATTGTGAGGTCTGATAGAGGTGGTGAATATTATGAAAATTTTGATGAAATTGGACAATGTCTAGGTCCATTTGCAAAGTTTCTTACAATTCAAGGAATATGTCCACAATACACAATGTCTGGTACACCGCAACAAAATGGTATAGCTGAAAGGCAGAATCATACTCTTATAGATATAGATAGGAATATGTTAAGTTATAGCACTGTACCGTTATCATTATGGATGCATGCATTAAAGACCGCTGCGTATTTGCTTAATAGGATTCCTAGTAAAACAGTTCCTAAGACACCTTATGAACTGTGGACATGAAGGAAACCTAATTTACGACACCTTCACATTTAGGATTGTCCGACAGAAATAAGATTGTATAATCCACATGAAAAGAAGCTTGATGCGAGAACTGTTAGTGGTTATTTTATCAGGTATCTAAAAAGTTAAAGGGGTACAAATTTTACTGTCCAAAATATAGTATGATAATAATTGAGTCTGTAATGCTCAGTTCATTTAAAATGGTCAAATCAGTGAGAGTGGAGAACCAGGAAAAGTGAATATTCACAAGAGTCGAGTAGAAACTACTCCAAGTTGAGTAGAAACTACGACGTCAAATGAGATCCCACCGGTTGTTATTCCTTTTGTTGCATCATGAATACGCAACATACTGGAACAACAAATTAATGTTCCAATTCCACAAATTGAACATAGTAATGAAGAACTAGCTAATGATGTTCAAGTTACAAAAGATCAAGTGATGCCATAAGAAGTAGCGTTACAAAGGTCTGTAAGGCAGTGAAGACCAGCTATTTCGAGTGACTATGAAGTTTACTCACTTGAACATGAATGTGACTTAAGAATTGATCAGGATCCAGTCTCATTCAAACAAGTCATAGAATGTAGCAATTCTGAAAAGTGGTTCAATGTTACGAAAGAAGAGTTGAAATCAATGGATGATAATAATGTATGGAAATTAGTTAAATTGCCAGAAGATGCAAAGCAAGTGGGTTGTAAATGGGTCTTTCAGATCAAACGTGACTCACAAGGCAACATTCAAAAGTATAAATCTAGACTTGTTGTCAGAGGTTATACTAAAAAAGATGGCATTGATTATAAAGAGACCTTCTATCCACTTTCAAAGAAGGACTCTTTAAGAACTGTTATGGCCTAGTGACTCATTATGATTTAGAGCTTCAACAAATGGATGTAAAGACCACTTTTCTAAATGGTGACTTGGAAGAAGAAGTTTATATAGATCAATCAGAAGGTTTCGTGATCACAGGAAAGGAACGAGTGGTGTATAAATTAAAGAAGTCAATATATGAATTAAAATAAGCTTCCCGACAATGGTATCTTAAGTTTAATGATACCATTATGTCTTATAGTTTTGTAGAAAACACCATTAATCAATGTATATATATAAAGGTTAATAGGAGCAAGTTCATTATATTAGTCCTATATGTTAACGATATCCTTTTTGCTACTAATAATATGGTTTTGTTACATGATGTAACAAATTTTCTCTCGAATAATTTCAAAATGAAAGATATGAGTGAGACATCCTATGTGATAGGAATTCAATTATTCCATGATAGATTACAAGGATTGTTAGGATTGTCTCAGAAAGGTTATATCAAGAAAGTATTAGAAAGATTTAAATTAGAAAAGTGCTCCGCAGGGATAGTTCCAATTCAGAAAGGAGCAAATTTAATCAAATGTAATGTCCATAATACGATTTGGAACGTAAGGAAATGGAGTCTATTCCTCATGCATCAGTACTTAGGAGCTTAATGTATACTCAAACATGCACTCGGCCAAATATCAGTTTTGTTGTTAGAATGTTAGGCCGATATTAAAGCAATCCTGGAATAAACTACTGGAAAGCTGTAAAGAAAGTTCCTAGATATTTACAAGGCACAAAGGATTATATGCTTACATATAGAAAATCAACCCATCTCGAAGTGATAGGTTACATAGATTCAGACTATGCCAGTTGTGTAGACTCACAGAAATCTACATTTGGTAATGTGTTCTTATTAGTTAGAGGAGCAATTTCGTGAAAAAGTGGAGAGCAGTCCATCATTGCTACTTCCACTATAGAGGCTTAATTTATAGCATGCTTTGAGGTCACGGTTCATGGATTTTGATTGTAGAACATTATCTTAGGTCTTGGTTTTGTCGACAGTATTGCTAGACTGTTAAGAATTTATTGTGATAATTCTGCAGCCGTTTTCTTCTCTAAGAATGACAAGTATTTAAAGGGTACGAAACACATGGATTTGAAGTACTTGTCTATGAAAGAAGAAGTGAAAAAATATAAAGTGTCAATTGAGCATATTAGTACCGATCTAATGACAGCGAATCCGTTAATTAAAGGCTTACCTCCCAAAACATATGTTAGTCATGTTGAATGGATGGGCATTATAGATAAGTCCTTGTCAGCATAGCATTTTGACATGTATACATACATATAATTGTCTTGCTCGAAATATTATAACACTTGTGAATTCAATTACAGTCATATTTTTGCTCACTTACTTGTTATCCATATTATGTTGTATACAATAATCATTTTTGTTAGATAACAATTACAGAATTACCCACTTAAAGTTTTATGAGTTGAGTTGATTATGTGATATATGGAAGGAATCATGTTGTATAACTTGTGACCGCCATGGTCCAATCATCTTAATTCACTTAAAGATGATTTGATAGATTCAATGTCTTGTGTGCAATTAAAGTTTTATTGTTGAATCACTAAGTCGTAACCTAGCCTAATATGAGATTGTTAGATTATTTAGTGGCCTATGTCACTTATGGATTTAAGCCCAATGAAAAGGGCCTAAGATAATGGTTATTGGGTATTAAGGAGTTGGCCTCAAATGGTTCCAAGGCCCTTTCCTTCTCTCCTTTAAAATAAAATGCAACAACGAACATGGTGGTTGGTTATTCGTATGTTTTAGAAAACCATTAAGAGAGGTTTCTAAACCATTTCATCTTAATTCATCTTGCAGTGTCTTATAAGAATAGTTAGATGTCTGAACTCACTTCATAAAACCAAATATGCAATTCAGATTTTTGAAAATTTCTAGCTGGAGAAGAGATGATTGTCCAGTTTTCAACATTAAGTTAAATATTCCACTCATCATCTCAACTAAAGCACAATCGTAAGAATTGATGTATCAACATCCCACAATCCAACAACTATTCTTGCTCAAAATCTCGCTATCAGACGCATAATTGTATTTTCAGGAAATAATCACCTACTGGCTTTACATACACAATAAGTAGGATTGATGGTTAACGTGTGCTTAAATTAAATCAATCAATCGTTAGAGATATGTGGACTAATATAATCACAACATTAATTCCATAAGCAAGACCATTAATCGAATTACCTAATATATGTTTAATAACCATAATGGGATAGTTAATAATTTACTAATTACATTTGAAGCACATAGTAGTACCCTAATAACTATATATTGGTCCATTAAATGATAGTTTATAACATCCTTGAAATGACCCAATCATCCTTTTCTACCCCTTAGGGTAGAACATGTTATAAGATATAACATATGGTGAGATTATGGGCATATGGTGTGTAGGTGTGAAAACAGAATATTGGGTCTTCTACCATTAGCTTCCTCTTCCTCTTCCTCTCTTGCACAAGGTGAAGTTGATTTTGATAGGTTGTGGTAAAAGATCAAGAGAATGCACCAAAACCCTATGCCAAGCATTGGAGGTATGTCAATCTCATTGTGTTATTAATGCTCTAAATAAAATGTTAATCTTGGTTTAGTGATTGTTGATGAATGCAGCTATGTATAAGAATTAGTATTAGGGCTCTATGGTCATTTGATTTTAGGGCTCGTTTTTGGTACAAAACTATTTTTTTCAAATCGTTTTTGACCTAAATGACTTTGAAATGATGCGTTGAGGTTCAAAAAATGTTGTTGGTTGTAATTGTTGCCTTTTACCTTTGTTTTGGACAAAAGAATCATGGTTTTTTGGGTGAGATTTTGAAAAGTTTTGTGTTTCATTAATGGCCGAAATGGATTTGATATTTTCAAATTTTGGAGCACTTTTAGCTGAAATAGATATAGGAAATCCAAGAGCATGAAAAATGGAAGAAAACCACTAAAAATCGTCGAAAACTGAAGTTGGGAGAGGAAGTTGCATGCGGGTCGGGCCTGGGAACCTGCGGGTCGACCTTTCGAACCATCTCAGGGTCAGATACGACCCAGATGGCATCATCTTGATCTTGCTGACTCTTTTATTTATTATTATTTTAATTAAAAATTTTGCACAGTGCACGTGGGGGCATATACAAGGTCCTTTTTGGGAACATTTTTTAATCTTTTTGCTCCATTTTTTCTATTTTTCCATATGTTTATACACAAGATTACTTAGTAATTTTCATTTGATAATTCTAATTGTTTTAATCTTATTATGGAATAAACATGATTATTTGTTGGCAATAGTAAATGTTTATTTTTACCTGTCAAAGAATTGAGCATGTGAAACTATTCATGATGAGGAATTTTTAAATATTAATGTATGTTTAAAATTTTGTGTTTTTCCTCTAAAATAACATTAAGATCCGTATGGGTAATTAATTATCCTGTCGATAATTACTACTTAGTAGGATGCTTAATATGGTGAAAAAGTTTTATTGAAATATTATGAACCGTTCAGTTTTTCTATCCCTTCGATAGTATATTGATGATTTGGTTGTAATATTTAATAAATTGTTCGTACCTGTGAATGAATTCTATATTTGTTTAAGGAACTCCAGCATGAATGATATAATTAATTTTGAGAAAAAGAGAATGAATTGTATGATTATGTTTTAACATGCATATCATAGTTATTGCTCTTAGTTCTCATTCAGCTTTAAGTAATCCAAGAGTCTCTACTATCTTGACGTTGAATGGAACGAACCATAAGCAGTGAGTTGAATCTCTTATAATGAATTTGACTATCATGCAAGTTGACTTAGCCTTAAGAATTGATCCACCACCTAAACCTGTTGATGATGCTACTGAGAAGGAAAGGAAATCCTATGAGGAGTGGGAATACCCTAAACAATGTTGTTTGAAGATTATGAGGTATCACATAGATGAGTCCATTCGTAATAGTATTCCCAAAGCTGATGATGCAAAGTATTTTCTTGCTGCCATTAAGAAGAAGTACATGAAGTTCTCAAAGAATGAGAAGAATGAGTACTTAAACATGCTTCATCACACCATTTATGATGGTGCAAGTGACATTAGGGCTCACATCGATAAGCTCATGGGTTGTTACCATAAGCTTAAGGCTATGGATATGGACCTTGGTGAGGATTACATGGTATGGTTTATGATGAGGACTCTTTCTTCTAAATTTGATTCGATCACATCAAGCTATAATGCTCAGAAAGAGCAATTGACTGATGAGGAGATGATTGCTATTCTTGCCAAGGAAGAGGATGACATGAAAATGGGAAAGGCAAGAAGCGTCTACATGATGACAAACCACAACAATTCTCAAAAGAGAAAGTTCACTTCTAATAGCTCAAGTGATCAAAAGCCTTTCAAGAAGAAGGTTGTTAGTATTAAAGGAAGTGGACAGGCGGGCTCATCTTATGTTAGTCAGAAGAATAAGCTTTTTCAAAGGGAAGTGTAACTTTTTTCATAATTTTGGGCACAAGAAAGCTAATTGTCGAAAACTTAAGGCTCACTTAGAGAAGAAAGATAATTGTCTTGTGATGGTTTGTTTAGAGTCCAATGATATTGATGTGCTCTTAAATATTTGTTGGTTAGATACTGCAATAACAATTCACGTTATAAATTCCTTATAGAAACTGACAAGTCGAAGAAGGCCGACTAGTTCTAAGCAACATGTGTACATAGGAAACGATACCAAAGTCAAAGTTAAATTTTTTGGGACAGTTAGACTACAGTTGAATACAGGACATCTTTTGGTGTTATATGATGTCGCTTATTTACCCTTTATTAGGAGGAATTTGATTTCTATATCCATTTTGGATAGATTAGGTTATAGTCTTCTTTTTGGAACTAGAAAATTAACTTTATATCGTCACTCTCTTTTGGTGGAAAATGGAATTTTATGTGAAAAATTATACAAACTTGAGTTGAATGATGTTGTTATTATTGCTTAGTCCTCTTCTCTTAATATTGTTATTGGTTCCAAACGTGCGAGGTTAGATTTGAGATCTTCTATGTTATGATACAAACGTTTAGGCCATATTTCTAGAGACAGAATGAAGAGGTTGGTAAAAGATGATGTACTTGTCGGGCCCCGTTTTTGGAGTCCTACTTTCATGCTTGCTTATAATCATAATCATAAGACTTGAGCTATTTCCAATAGAGAACACCTTAATCATTATCGGTTCATCCTCTCAGTTCAGCTCTTCGAATAGTCGACTAATCCATTTCAACCTGAATACCTCAAGGAAGAGCGTTGGTGAGTCCCCAATTTTA
>JANIIA010000006.1:52263129-52278224 GCA_027478495.1 Erythroxylum alaternifolium | reverse complement strand
TTCAACCTTAGATGACGAGTCTCAATATCTTTTTTCCTTATTTCCTAGTTTAGAATCACTTTAAATTCTTGGCACGCTCGCAAGCACATTCACACCGAAACAAAGGGTTTCGTGTTAACCTTTAATCAAAATAAAGGAAAACATATTTTTGGCACGCTTAGTGGGACTACACAATGACGAAAACATGATCTAGTAAGAGTATTGATATTTTCATCAATGGAGATGATGATATGGAAATAGTTGCAATAGCAGTGCAGAAAGATCAGGCTCAATCCGTTAAGTTAAGTTGGGTAAGTAACACAGAGATCCTTTTAATGAAGGTTCTGGAGGCCATAGAAAAATCGACAGCTAAAACTGACATTCTTTTGAATACTTTGGTTGACACAATGTAGAGTAATCACAAAGAGATTTTGGCTGCGGTCAGTGGATCTGCCATGCTGGAGAAAGACAAAAGCATAGGCGGAGGTGGGTTAAGCAAGCAACTACTTCAAGCTGAATCGCAGGCCAACAAGCTACCAGTGGCAATAAAAAATCAGTCAATTGCACCTACAACCACTCCAACTGAAAATGATAAGCCGACAGCCAGGGTTGCCAAGCTAGAAAAAACTTCTCCTATAAAAGAGTTCGGGGGGCAGTCTACCAGAATTGACAATCCCAACAAGGAGAAATAACCAGTGTCCACCTACCAGCCACCACACAAAAGGGATAAGACACCGAAAACTACTTTATCTTCGGTGTCTATCAACAACAAGACCCCTGTTTAGTTCCACAGCTACAATGGATCAGCGACTCAACCTCACCTTTATGAAGAGGGAATGAGCTCAGGGGGCAACAGGAGTCTGATGAACAACCATATGCAAGCATTCTCAAGGAGTACAGGTCACCATGCAGTTCAGCAGTCGGTAACTATGGGCCAAGCAATGTATGGGCAAAACACTCAGACGATAGATCACGTTATCAGGGATGCCTTAAGCGAGATTGCCCAAGAATTATATGAGCCTAGGTTCAATCAAATTTTCCGCCCTGAATTTAGGAAGTCGTATCTTGAATTCATCGACAGGAAAGCTTTTCCCAAGGGCGTAAAAATCCCAGATTTTACATTATTTTCTGGAGAAGGTGGATAGTCTACCATCGAGTACATAGCGAGGTTCATCACTCAATGCTCGGAATTTTCTAGCTATGAGAACTACTAGTATATGCTTTTGAAATTATTCCCAAATTCGTTAACTAGAGGTACTTTCTCTTGATACATGTCACTGCCAAGGGACTCCGTGTTTAGTTGGGCAGATATGACAAGGCTCTTTCACGCTCAGTTTTACAAAAGTGAGCCCGAAGTCAGTATCGCGGATTTGTCCAGGCTTACTCAGCATACTGGAGAGAAAGCGGACGATCGCGGATATTCCAGAAACTAAGTTCGTGAAGATGACGCAAAAAGGTTTGAACCTAGAGCTGAGGAAAAAGTTTCAAGGCATGGATTTTAGAGACTTTTTCGAGTTGGCTATGAAGGTGACAGAATACGAGGAGCTACTCAAAGAAGACGATAAGCTGAAAAAGCAAACTATGGGGACTTATTTGAAGGAAGTCCATAACACTGAAGTAGAAGTTGCTATAACTGTCGTATCAGATACTGGGAGCATAGTATGCCCACATCTAGTAAAGATGCCTCCTGGAACGCAACAAAATGGCGACAAGAGGGGGAACAAGTACACCTTCGATGTAAGTAGAACATCTGAAATTTTCGATTATCTAATGAAAATCGATTTTATTTCTGTGCCAGAAGATCACGTTTTGCCTACCAAGGAGGAGATGAAGGCCAAAGACTATTGCAAATATCATAACGCGTGGATTCATTCCACCAACATGTCCTGGGCTTTCAGGAACGTGATCTAGGATCACATCAATAGGAAAATTCTCAAATTTCCAGAAGAGGCAATGCTCATTGACAAAAATTCATTTCCGATGGGGTCAGTGAACGTAGTAAGTATTGACATGAGGAATTGGCTCAACCAAAAAAAGAGACAGAAGCATACGAATCAAGTTTGGAGGCCGAAATGGTGGAACGTGTGGAAAAGGAAAGACAACCTGACCACTGCCTCTAAAAGTCAGGAGAGAGTCAGTGCACTGGAAATGATCGGTGACCGGGTCACCGAAAATAACAGGGAAGCCGGTGACTAAGTGGTCATCAGCACTGGTGGTCACTCGAAATTTGTTAAGTCACCGATGCCCAAGAAAGCTGGAGAGTGGATTCGAGTGGAAAGTAAAAGGAAGAATAAAAAGAAAATGCTTACTGCTACTCAGAAAAATGCTAAAACAAGAAAAAGAAGGTTATAGCACAAGAAGTTGATCGAGAGACTTTTCCAAGAAAAAGAAGATTTGGAAATAAAACTTCAAGTTCAAGTCATGACTCACGTTGTGGAGAAACAAAAGATGCTTGATAAAGGGAAGAAGCTGGCCAATATTACCAAGCAGATGTTTGAGCACTGTGAAGAAAGAATTCAGAAAAATAAATTCAGAAGGAAGGCACTCTGTACAGGAAAAGTGTCGATGGTCTTCTCCTTAGATAATAAGTTAAGGGCCACAATAAGGCTTATATTTATAAGCCTAATGGTGTAGGGGGCAAATGTTTACACTAAAAAATGGGTTTGGCCCATTTTTACTGTTTTGGGCCAAAAATTCGAAGCTCAAAGAGAGCCCATGGTTCGAAGTCCAAAAAAAATTCACTGATTCTGTCCCATCAAAATTTAGTGTCTAGCAGAGAGGAAAATAGTAGAATTTGAGTTGGAGTGGGAGTCTTGAAGTCCAAGATAATGAAGAGATAAGGATAAAGTTTTATCCAAATTTTATCTCTATCTGATAGGATAAAGTTTTATCCAAATTTTATCTCTATTTGGCAGGATAAAATTTTATCGGATTACAAGTTTCATCAAAGTTGGACACCCATCATTTTTGGTTATAAATAGAAGTTTTGAAGCACGAAAAAGCTTTCTCTAACATCTAACATATCAAAAGCCTGGCATCCCAATAAATCTATCAGTTTATTTTTTTGGCAATTCTCTAGTTTTTAACATAGTCTTCTCTTGTCAATTGTTATTAGTAATTTGCAATTTCTTCATCATTGTTGTTTTGCCGAATTATTTATCAATAAAGTAAAGTTCTTTTTTGTTAGATTTTTTATCCCTTTCTAGCATACACAATCATTTGATTTTAGCCTTAGATTACAAGTCACAATATTTTTTTCCTTATTTCTTAGTTTCAAATCAGTTTAAATTCTTGGCACGCTCGTAAACACATTCACACCAAAACAAAGAGTACGTGTTAACCTTTAATCAAAATAAAGGCAAACAACAACCGAATCCAAGTCTCATCTATCTTCCTGAAGAATAACAACATAATAGACAATTTTAGTATATTTAACCATAAAGCAAGATAGAAGTGAAGCTGGGCATTGAGTTGCATATGATTTTTACCGGGCTGGATATGAATTTTGTTGAACTTAAAAGTGGTTACTTACTGCAACAGGAACCTAACGAATATTTGAACTTTCTTAAGTGTAGAATGAGTTTTACGAATAAAAGAGACGCTAAGGCATGAAAAGAGGGTAAGGCAATATCGACATTTGCACAGCCCCACTATATACGAGTCATAACTCATAATTCTTCTTCGTCCTAACCCAAATTCAAACATCTGTCTCAACAGTCGCTACTCACTACGACTGAAACGCACAGGACACTGCAATTTGGCCGCCTTGTTCCTACTGCCCCATCTCTGGAGCTGTTATGAGTGGGCTCCCCAATCCACCATCACCTTCAAATCCAATTGAACTCTACAGAAATGCTTGGAATCGCCAGAAGTCACCATTGTTTTGGCAAAATCAACAACCCCACCACACTTAACCCCAGGATGTGCCAAGTTCGCAATCCAAGTCAGTCCACAACGAAATTTTAGAATTATGAACATGCGAACTTGACTACTTTAATGTTTGCATATGATTTTAAAAAGCAACAAATGTTATATATGCTTTTAATGTCAAAACATAATTGGCGGCCTGGTTTGAAAGTGCTTAATTGGCTGGCCCTTCTGTTTTGCCTTTCCAACTTAGTAGCTTAACGGTGTTGGTTTTCCTTTATTATTATTATTATCATTTTTCTATATTATACTTGAGAAAATGCATCAAGTTGTTAGGACGTGGGAAATGTGTGATGACGTTATCACTACAAAAGAAGGCCATTCAATTCAGCCACGTCTGTCTGGGAGGATCATGCACGAGCATGATAATAACGATAGTAATAATGCAATTTCGACAGGCCCCAGTTCCCCACCCCACATTTACCAGTCACTGCACCATAGTCTACTAATTGTCATCATATCGACAAGTCACGACACTTCTGTCCAATTGCAATTTTAGGCTCTTTTTTTTGAAAAATTGAAAATTTTATATAATTATCATTAAAACTATAGCTACACTGCAATAAGTGCAAAGCACTAGGCTTACTATCATATTATAATATAACTAAAAACTCTCTAAATAAGACAACTTAACGAACTTAGCTAGGTAAAACCCTCAAAGTATTTGGAGTTTTGCTTTCTCTTCTTTTACTAATTTTCTTTTTGCAGATTTGAACTGCATACAAAAATCTCTTGGGATATCTGAAATTTGAGTTACAGCTAATGGAAAATCACAATCCTCTACTTGTTCTTTAGTTTGAGAGATGATATTCTCTGTGCCCTGACTTACCACACAGTCATCACTGGATTTTTTCATTATTGTTTGTTGTGTATATTCTATCTTAACCGTAGAAGGCTTGGCAACAACATTCTCAATTTTCTCTGACGTTTGCTGATTGAGTCAGCATGTTCGTCCAATCCATCTAATAATGTTCCAAATATTAGAAAGTGAACTCAATTGCTCCATTGTCCAAACTTTTCACATTATCTGCATTAATATCAGTAGGAGTAGTATGCCCTATCAAATTCAATAAACCTTTAGTTTTCTTTGTTTCTTCAAAATTTAAATCCCCACTATTAGTGATCAGTTGAATATTATGCTCAGTTGATACAGATTGCTTCTGCACCATAAAAACTACTCCAGTGGTTACTGTCTCATCAATCCTTATTGACTGAGTTTGTAGTTTAGTAACAGAGGGAAGATCTCCAACTTCCTCTCTTGTTTTATCAGTGACAATTAAAGTCGACCCAATTAATTCTTCCTACCAACCAGTGTTAAAAATTCTACTTGTAGGTTGCCATTTTTTGTTAGCAAAGTTTGGCTTCCATAGTAAGAGATGTGAATATCAACACATATTTTTTCTTCCGTCTCAGTAAATCGATGCACAAGAAGGCTGTCGGGTAAAGATGTATTCTTCTGCACTTCAATACAAAGTTTTGCATATCCAATTCTCTCCGTTTTGGCCGTTTGAGAGTCCATACACACAGGTTTCTCCAAGGCACTGGCTAAGAAACTTAGCCCCTCCACCTTTCAAAATTCCATCAGTAAATTATGAAATCGAACTCACAATGGCAGAACCTCAATTCTACTTCTATCAAGTTCCATACCTAGCCTCCATTGCTGTAGAAAGAGTGGCTGGCCTCCAATGTGCCACGGACCTTGTTCTACAATCTTCTTAAGAAATGTTTCATCAACAAATTTGAAGGGGATTGTATCATCTTCACATAACATCACATTCTACAGGCCTTTATTTCCCCATTGAGCTCTCACCCACACATTTACAGCCAGAAAAGCAGGTCGCTTAGTCCAGAAAAATCCTACGAGAGCGATGGACCAAGCTCGGACGCCGACAACTAATAGCTCTAGAGGAGGAGATACAACCTCATCTTTAAATACATTTTGATAATGCTACAGCTGGCCCTTGTTATGATGGGAGGGAAATTTGCTATGCCAATTTCCAACTGGTTTCGGAGTATTCGAGGGAGTTGTTGAGACAACAGCCCCCACGGTGGCGTTATCACCTGTAAGTATGCTTAGGGTTTCGCTTGAAAAAGAATGGAAACTTGTTTTGGAGTGTGAGAAATCACCCTTGTCCATTGCCTCATGGATGATCGACGAAGGGCCTTCCATCGAGGCAGAAGCGTCCACGATGCTAAGCAGGGGAGGGCAGAGACTAGAGAGTTTCGCCGTGCTTGCTATTGTGCCTCCCTTCAGGTCTGGATCACCTCTCACTGTCGTGCCTCTCCCGCTTGAGTCTCGCCGCTCCCTTCAAATCTAAAAACCCTTCTCTCCGTCCGGAGCATTAATGTTGTTTAGTACTATGTTTCTTCTTATCTTGCATCCTCCTATAAGTGTATAAAAATAGAATCAAAATGCAATTTTAGGCTCTTGAGGTGGAAAGGAAGGTAGTTTCAGGCCTAAACTTATAAGCTGCTTAACGTGCATTAAAGTGCAAAATAAGTACATGCATCAAGTTATAAACCCAAAATGGAAAGGGCAAAAAAAAGGAAACAATAGGTACAGCCCGGTTTTTGGTAGATGGCAATATTAACTATACTTTATGCATATATGTAAAACTTCATACTATTAACTGATGTGCACTAATAATTTTGAAAACGAAACCCTTAAATTCACATATCAAATCGCAATAACTACAGCACTAATAGACAAACAATTTGTTTAAATATGCGCAATGATGGTTATGATATTATGAATAGGCTTTCAAACGAAAATTGGGAATCCCTGTATGGTAAAAAACAATTGATTTTTGGAGCTAGAATGTCAAATTTGCAGAGCTGTTGAAGGGGCAGTCCACAATCAGGCGAAAATATAGTTGAGTAGACAGGCAAATTTGATGGGAACATAGTCACATGCACATGGGACGGTGTGGGGATCTCCCAGCGTTAGGTTATTTGGTATTTGTCCACGTCTCAAGTTCTCCCTCTCATGTAATTCTTAATCTTTATTCCTTATATCTGTATGCACATCCCACATATAAATTAGAAGTTCGGAATTTACAACGCTTTAGGACCGTATAGAATGAAGGTCTATTCTATAATGGCACTGCCGACTCGGCATCTTTGACGATAGATAGGATTGAAAAAGTTGCTTTTACAATTGGAGAAATCGAAATGATGCAAATCATCTTCAAACTAATAATTTAGAATTAACAATAACAAACTCTAAAGTCTAAAACAGACACCTCAACGAAATATGTAATTATAATTTTTTAGGTAAATTACAAAATTCTTAAGAAGATTTAAACTTGAATGATTATTTAAATTAAATTGGGAATGTTTGTGGTGTGTAATTTAAATGCAGAAGTTCAAAGCATGGAGGTATCGTCCCGAACTCCCCCTACCATCATCGGATAGCTCTTTGGGTAGTCGTATTGGCAGCTTTTCGAATTCAATAATTTGGGTCCATCTCTTTTGTTTTTGTTCTGTTATCCATTTTCAATTTAAATTCACTCAGCAAACAGTGCACTACCCATACGCATTCTTACTATTTGTATGAAATTAATCTGCCGATTACTCATAAATACAGCTGAGTTCCAGTCTGAACGGCATAAAACTTATACTGAACTTTTAAAAAATCATATACTGTATACAATTATGAAGGGGGTATCGATGAGCTCTGGTTGTCTAATTCACTTGAGGAATAAATGCTGTTAATGCTTAATCAAATTGTTTAGTACAGTTCTGTTCCACTTTTTAAATTCTTTTTTTCTTTTAAATAAAAACAAATATTTGGTTATTAATATCAATAATAATTATTATATATTAGATAAACGTAAAGATAAATTATTTTTAATTAAATAAAATTATTTTATTTTATTAAAATAAATAATTTAAAAAATTAACTTTTATTTTAAAATTTAACTTTTATTTAAACATTTTTTAATTATTAAATTAAATTTTATTGAAAATTTATATATTTTGAAAATATTTTAAATTAAATTATATTTATTAATAATTATTTTATTTACAAAAAATTAAATAAAATTATGAGGTAAGATTAATTTATTCATAATTAATTTTAATAAATTAAATATCATCATCATCATCATTATCGCCCAGTTTGAAATCCTACAATAAAGCAGGATTTGAAAAGGTCTGATAATACGCAACCTTATGCTTACATAATAGAGAGGTTATTTCCGATAAATTCACATGCAAATGTGATAATGAAAAAGCGATGGAAACAAGGGTAAAAAGAGAAAAATGAATATGTTAAAAAGAAGGGATAAAAGAGGTGTAAACGAATAATTTGTGATATGCAATTAAATTCAGATATAAATAAATAAATCAGAAAAATAGGGAAGGAAATGGTAATATTAAATTAAATTACCTATAATTATTTTTAAAAATTATAAGAGTTGTTAGGGAACAGAGGTATAGGAGTCATGCTAATATATTAAATAATCAAATAATATATTTGATAATAAATTAGATTATAAAAAACAGTAACGAAAACAAAAATAAAATATAAAGTTTTATTTTATAATTTTCATAATTTTTAAAATTTTAAAGAAACCAAAATTAAAAATAAGATAAAAATTTAAGCAAACAAATATTTTTTAATTTAAAAACAAAAACTTAAAAAAAAAAGAAGAGCTTTCATAGTTTCATGTGTCTAATTCAATTAAAAAGTGCTCCAAACGTACCAGTAAATGGATGGGAGTGTAACTAGCAATCGTAATTAGTAGGACTGCTCAAAACATGGTTGATAATCACTTAAATGCTATTAATTGTTGAACTGATGGTAATTCAGTTTTTCTTAGTGAAACCAAAAATGGTCAATGGAAATAAGCCAAAGTCGGAAGAAACAAATCTATGAACAGCGCACAGATACTGAAATGTCAAAGCGAACGGAATCTTGATTGACAGACACCGTACAATTATTACGTAGGCATGCACACAGTGTGTGTTTGTTTGTGTGTATTACGCGTGTGAGTGGTCGATCAATCGAGATGGAATGTGCAAAAACAGAACTTGAAATGATTGAAAGAAATGGTGGTCAAGGTGTCAACATGACACCCAAGCAACCCCATGCGATGTTTTGATGTATTTGCTCATGTTCATGCAAAGAGCCAAGTTTGATGTTAATGGATGACGGGTAAGGCATCCCTCAAAGATCTTGTGGTCACATCGAGTGGATATTACGCATAAGTATAGACAAATACGTCCCAACAATCCCTTTCTATCGCATCCTCCAAGTCATGTCACTCTCGTCCCACCAATTCATCAAGTCCATTGTCCATTCACACCAATGTTTAAAATCGTCTGCTTGGGTTCACACCGATTCACATTGTCTGTTTTACTAATTCTGTTTTTATTTTGTACCGTAATAAAAATGTCAATATTTTAATTAAAAACAACGTCGCAGTTTTATGCCGAATTAATGCCCCCTTTTTCTTTTAAATAAGTTTAGTTTTTTATAATTTATATTTTTAACTTTTTTTGTTAAATTTAATTATATTACTATGATTTTAATAAAAAATTAAATTAAAATTAAATTTTAATTATTACATTAATAAGAAAATCTAATAATTAATTTATTATTATTAATTTTTTACTAATTATTATACTTATTTATTATTATTATTATTATCGTCCGTAATATAATTTATTTATTATTATTATTATGTTATTTATTTTTATTAATTTTATTAATTAATTTTATTTCTATTATTATAAATTATTTTTCTGTTTATTATTATTTAAATTATTAATCTTATTAAATTTATTATTTTTATTATTATTAATTTTTATTTTTAGTAATTAATTTTCTGAACGTGCAACAGGACGAAGATGTGGGCCTCCCCAGCTAACCACAATATAATGTGTGATTGGAACACTTATCCACCAATATTAAAACCCAGATTAAATTCTAGGAAGGTTTGTCACGTGGCTTCAATCATATATCAACATATTAACTGAAGTACCAAAAATCCAACTAGTCAAATGATACGCGATGACATAAACTGCCAAGTGCAGATCTGTTTCAGACCGTTGAGAAATCAGTGTCTTGAGCCAGGGTGGGAGATAAAGGCTAAGGGTATGATTACTTAGAGGTTTAATAATAAAATAAAATGTAATGTAATGTAATATTAATTTATCGTTTGAAAGGTGGGTTTATAATAAAATAGAATAAAATGAGGTAGAATAGAAGAGTTTCATATTTTATCTTATTCTATTCTAAACAGTAAAAATTAAAAAACTCCAATTTGAGAGGCTTAGAATGGAATGTAAAATGATAAATAATTTTATGATATATTACATTATAAACCTTTCATTCAAGCAATATTTCACTATATTATATTATGAACCCTTCCATCCTTCCTAAACAATAATTTTCTAATATTACATCCGTTTATATTCTATTTTATTATAAACTATTTTATTCTATTAAAATTTTTACGTGTAACTAAACATAGCCTAACGGGTCCTTAGCCTTAATCATAAACTATTGGACTATGCATGGAAATTGAACCATAATATTAACTGGCAATTTCTGGTTCTGTTAAACTTGAGCGAAGTCCCTCAAAATGGGGGCATCAGATCGTCTGTGCCATTATTTGTGTACCTATTCTGTTCCACAACAGAAAACGTCGACGTTTTAGTTTTAATTAAAAACCCAGGTCTCGGCTTCAGCTCCTAAGCCAAGCCAATGCCTTCTCCTTTTAATTTTGCTTCCCGCTTTATTTCTTCGATCTGGCTCTCAACTCTTGCTCTGGTATTTACCTTTTTTTTCCCAACTTGCTCCATTCTTCGTTTTCTTCTTACCGTTTATCTTCTTCTTCTATCGAAAACCATTAGCCCAGTACAGCAACCTATTTTGTTAACCCAGACGAAGTCGTTGGTCAATGGAGGCTCTTCTTCCTTCTTGAACTTCTCCCTCGATGACGTTTCTCTGACCATTCAATTGTGGGTGGGCATCCTCCAGCTTTCCAACGACAAAGTTGATGACCCAGGCCAAAAAGTAACTCCTTTTGACGATTCTGCTTTAATTGCGCTTTCCACTTCTGTTCTCAAGAGGTTGACGATCACTTCAGGTTCTCTGGTAAGCTATTTGTTAACTAACTCTAGTATATAATTTGTATCCTTTAGGTAGTCGTGTGTTTTACTGAAAATGAAGATGGGAAAACAATTGAGGTCTTGTTAGTTTCATCACTTATTGACTATTCCTACTTGTTACTTGGCAGTTTAAATTAGGAAAGAAAAAGAAAAAGAATTCTTCTCGAAATAATTACCACAAGCCCAGCACAACAACCCAATTTTGTGTTTAATTGGTCCCGAGTACAAATGTGGATGTAGAAAGATCGGGTTTAGGTTGATATTGTAGTCGTAACTATCATGACCGGATGAGACAAATGGAAGCTGACAGAGTAGCTGCAGGAGATAATTGTTTTGGGTGCCTTATTGTTGTCTAAATTTAGCAAGGAAATTTTTGTTTGAAAGCTAAGACATAGATGAAGATAATGGCACCTTTCTTGCCCCATAATTCGTTGCCAATTAATACAGTTTATTCTCCAAAATTGGTGCACATTTCAGGTCACAAAAAGGGGACAGCCCCTTTTTGCATGACATAACTTTTACCACAGACCTCCTCTTCCTATGATACTTGGTGAGCATTTAGAGCTCATCAATAGGAAGAGATAGCAACTTGAATCACTAAATTCTGAGGTCTGTAGCTTAAGTTATGATTTTTCAAACTTGGTTAGTTACTGTTCATGTGGTCTATCCGAATTTCAGCTTAAGTTCACTTTTTATTCAATGCCTATGAATTGTTCAAGTGTGGTTTATCCTTGATTGATTATGCTTGTTTATGAGTCCTAACTCATGTTTCAAGCATTTAGCTGCGTAAATATTAAGTTAGCGTGCTTGTATATTTCTCACGCCGAGAGAAATTAAATTTGACATTATAGTTGCATAACTTTAATGCTTCTCAATCGGTAATTACTTTCATGCTAATCTGATTCATTTTTCATTTTCAGGACATTAGCTACTTTATTAATTTGGTCACTTGAGAGCTTCTTCTAATTCTATTTAGCTTTGGTTTTTAATAACTAACAGGTTTGAGCTTGAGCAATAGGAATGGTTGTTTTGTCTCCGTTTCCAGCACTTGGCCATCCAGTTTTTGCAACAACAATTCGAAGATCTTCTCCTCCAACTTTCTCGATCTCTGCATAAATTGTATCAATCATAGCATCAAATAGGCTATTGTACTGCAGATCACCGTCATGCACAACATCACTTCCTGTAGCATTTCCTATTGCATAGCTTAATGGGACATGTTCAAGGTCTCCAACATAGGCAAATTATGGATATGGATTATATAGAAGTGGGTATTGGTTCGTTACTAGAAAGGGAACTATAGGTCCCATAGCACTCAATGCCATATCTGAAAATACACCATTTGAAGGTGGAAATGATGGGCTTATTACTGCAGTATGAATAACTATGATTATTGGGATATTTATGTTTTTTTTGAAAGGATGGGCCTATTACTGCAGTGTGAATAACTATAGTTACTGGGATATTGATGTTTTCTTTTTTCAGGGCCACGTCTAGGTGGTTCATGACATCAAGTACATATTGTGACATAGGCCCTAGAATGACCTTATTACCAGCAGCTATATACCTGAATATGACTGCAGGAATGTAAGGTATCACATTTGTTGCAACCCATTGAGTTGCAAAGTTATAGTCACCTGCAAGTTCTGGCAAATCCTGGTTTCGAATGCCAACTACAGTTTCTATCCCAGGTTTCCTAAAGCATTCAATACAATTGGATTTGGATCAAAGTCTAATTTTCTGTATGTTTTTAGATTTTAGCAGGGTCACCACTTGATCTGGAGGTGGAAGATTGGTTCCAAGGGGTCCATAGTTCAATCCAATTCCTTGTGCTCCTACATCAAACACAAAAGGTAATGAACACTCTAAATCAGATATGGAAGGCAACACAAAATGTAATGAACACTCTAAATCAAATACGGACGGTAATGAATGAAATTACACACAGCAGGTAGGAATATAGAAGATTTTCAGTACAAACTAAAGTTCATAAGAACCCCATTAGTTTTCAACCATTTTAAACAAATATAAGTTGTACATCACAAGAAAAGAAAAATGAAGTCATTAGATCCATCTATTAGAGTAGAAGTCCTATCAGCAAATGTTTGTCATGTTTGCATATATAAGCTTAAAATTCTGGACATGTAGGGAAGGTAAGAATGTGCAAACCTACATGACTGAATGAGGAAGAATTTTGTGCTCGGGCCCTAGAGTCATTTTGTGCTAACAATGGCATAAGAGTTTCTCTTATGCTTGGAGCAGGAGGAATCCAAAAGACAGCTCCAACAACAACATTTCCATCTCCATTTACCTCACCTCTGATTATTGGAAATTTGGATTCCTGATATGTGGAAATTTGTGAAAGATATTGATTTGAATGTCGTTTCTTAGCATAAAATTTGACATACCAAGACATCTCTAAATCAAAGTTGAGCTTTTGAGTAAAGAGAAAATGTAAAAGATAGAAAACTAATGAATATACTGGCAAAGTTCAAGTCTCTACTCATGTCTGCAGTGTGCTTATCCCTCAGCTTTCAGCGCTCATTGAATTTTCTTTTCTTGTTTTTCTTAGGGAATGCATAGTTGTATTGTAACTTTAATTACAAAGTACACATGAATTTTTTGGGTTTTTGGATTATGATATTATCAATTTACATCTTTTTTCATTGCGTGACTTTATTTCTCTTCAATATTTGGCAGGAAATGGAGAAATTGCCAAGAGAAGAAAATTGATATGCCTCCTTTTGGAGGAAGTTCAGTTCTCTCCATCATTGTAACTTTGTGTGGTCTTGTATTTGCCATTTTTTGGGTTGTGCATCGACATGTGTCATATTCATGGATTGGGCAAAGTTGGCTCCAAACAAAATAAAGAATCAGGCTATAGCTGCAACAATAACTACCACAGAGCTAGAAGCAACAATGCTGAGTCACAACGAGAGACCTGAAGCTAGCAGCATTATTGAGAAAAATTAATTGGAAAATTAAATCTGTAGAATGTGGAAAATTCTCAGCAATCATGTAGAGTTGCATTAAATATTCAATGTAACTTTTTATGCTTTCCATGATGAAGGTGGTCATTTTTTCAGATGCAATTGGTTCAACTTCTTGCTTCTCTTTGATCTCTTTGGTGCATATTGAAGGAAAGCTGGAGTGAAGGCCAATACTTGTATTATAATTGTTTAGCTTATGAATCCAAAGATCTTTTGTGACAATTATACTTGTAGACTATGATTTATTCTCAAAGTTGACTAGTGTTGATTTGTTTTCAAGAATGTTACTTTCAAGACTGTAACCTATGAATACACATTTATATACAAGCTGGTTTGTTTTTGTCCATTTCACTATGACTTTCTCATAGCTTCATTTAAATTATGGCTTCATTTACATTTTCGCTTCTGCTAATATTTTCCCCCACAATGTCATCCCTCTCAAAAAAAAAAAAGACGTTCAATACCATTATAAGAAGTTCCATGACAATTTCAAGAATTAAACATTTCGCATTTTGGCACAATTTTTTTTAACATAAGGATTCGTCATTTATAAACAATACATAATCAACAAAATATATAAAAATTACATAATAATAAGAGTATAAGAAAGAAATTGCCAATTGTCAGTAGAAAACAAAATATGCACCTTGTTGAAAAAGATGTACATATTAACTAAAATACTCTACTTTTTTTTCACTTTGTATTTACAAAATATGTCTCCTGCACATGGAGCTAGACAATCACATGTCTCAACAAAACCACCTATATCTGCACCATCGTAGTTAACGTTATTGTTTTGTCGTGAGTTATTTATCATCACATTACTCACTCCATGTGGTTGTTGTGCCTATAAGAATAAAAAACAATAGTATCATTAGTGAATTGTGAATAAGTTACTAAACATAATGTCATTACTAATAGTATTCTGGCAAAAGATAAATACCAATTGGGAGTAGGTCATGTCTATAAATAATGGAACACCTTCAATAGAATTTGTTTGACATGAATTGGCAGAGACAACCTATCATCAAAAAAGTTAAAGAGTATATAATCAAAATACTAGACTAATTGTTATAACAT
>JANIIA010000006.1:52247137-52261350 GCA_027478495.1 Erythroxylum alaternifolium | reverse complement strand
ATTTTATATTCTTAATAAAACTTTATTTTTTATTTAGTTTTGATATGAAAATTTTTGTGAAATCTATATTTTATTTGGGCCCTCCTATCTTAAATTCCTGACTCCGTCACTGAGTTCAAGCCAAGTTCTGTTAAACAATCCTAATAAATTGACTAATTCGATCATGGTCTCTTTTTTCCTATCTCTATCAAAGGCAAATATATGATTTAGTATTTAAAAATTTTATCAAAATTTAATTTACATATTAATATTTAATAGTGTTAAAAAAGATTTTAATATTTATAAAGTTGTATTATTTAACAAAAAATATTTTTGAACTTCAAAATTTACGCTAAAATATAAATTAATCTTTAACATTTGAAAATATTTAAAAACAACTTCAATGTTTTATAAATCTCACACATTCAACTTTAAATTCCTTATTCCATTAAATTTTTATCAATTTTTTTATTGATGTGAATACATTTTTATATTTGTAAGAGAACCCATATTCAAGGGTCTCTCATCTGTTATCCTTAATTTTCTTTCATGTAACAAATCTTAATTTATTTATCTTAATTATCACTTGGATTCTTGGTTTCTGATATTTATTTATTTTTATTATCATTTTACTTAGTATTTTTCATTACTATTATTTATTTATTCTTTATTATATATTTATTTGGTTTTTTTCCTTCCTTCATGCTTTATATGAGTCATTTGGAAACAATCTCTCTACTAATTAAGGGTAAGGCTGCGTATTACTAGACCCTTTCAAACTCTGCGCCTTAGCCAAATTTATACTGAGTGTAATTGTTGTTATTTATTCTTCACTTATGAGTTATTGTTGTTATTTATTCTTCGCTTCTGAGTTATTTAGATCATAACTCGTCACATCCCTTGTGCTATATGCTTAGGGCTATGAGCCAACTTCTCGGCATATTTATATTTGGTCAGCAGATGACTCCAAGAAGGCCAAGATTCAACATCGACAGCATTCTCCTAGCCTTCTTGGCGAACATGAAGTTATGTATCTGCTATATCACATTCTTTTCTGCCAGGAGCTCTTTGTGTGATTAATGAAAATCACGATATGTAAATTCTAATGCTAAATCAAACCTTTTAGATTATTAGTTCTTAACTGCAAATTTATAGTTCTTTTGTTAACGTAACCACATCTAAAGGCACCTTTTAGGAGGCAAAGATATATCCCATTTGCATGTCGTTGTAATCTGATGGTAAATGCTAATAGGCTAACAATACCTACTCTTTCTTTACCACTAAACAGGTCTTTTGAACTCTGAAATTGACCGTTTTGCCTGATGCATGGATACTGAAATAGAGAGTGTAGATAAATTTTAATATAATTCCTTAAGTAGTTTGACTTTGGCATTAGTTATAGGAAATTTACGAACGGAGTAATCACACTTTGTAAAGAGATATAAGGATGAAGTGAGTTATATACAAAGATAGGATTTATAATCTATTATCTTAAGGTTTTTAATTGAGATATGATATCCTGGTTGTATATAAGTTTACTTAGATCTGGTCCAATTTTTAATTTTATAACTTGATTAAAAATATGTGATTATTATTGGTTATAATTTTGAAATTGAATAGTAAAAAGTTTGCATCATAAATCTGAAAAAGTTTAAGATTAATACCATATAACCTAAAGTACCAAATTAGAAATCTAAATTAAGAATTATACAAATTGCAATAAGTTGTGAAACTCTTAGAACCTGAAACACTAGCCATTGCCAACCCTCAAAACTCAACTTTTGTCTTCTCTATTACTCTAACCTCAAGTTTCATTAGTAATGGCTATTGACCTTCGCAATAGAGATTCATTGTTGCATTCCTCTCAGTTTCTCTCTTAATAGAACTAATCTGTTAAACAGAACCAGTTTTCTTGCTATTGTTCCATTAATCAAGCATCTTCAATAAGTTTACCAGTTGATTCTAAACTGGGATTTACTGATTCTTCGTAATAAGTGACCAAGATAGTGATTACATTGTTGAGCTGGCTTGCCATAAGAAAAGAATGGGTGTTTTCCAGCGGTGGTGAGGCAGCCGACAGCACGAGCTGTGATGGTGAAGTTGCTGGCGGTGACTTGGAGGAGTTGTCACTAGTAACTAGATGCATTGGACTCCGGTGACTGGTCCTCAGTGACACGAAGGAATGCAGCCACGTCGGGGGCTGGCGGCTGTCATTGGAGGAGCTATTGATTGTGAGCTGCGTGAGAGACAACAACATGGACATGCAACGAAAATTGGTTGTGAGCTAGTTGGCGGCAGCTGATCTTCGACAAGGCAACGACTAGGCCTCGAGATGGCAGTAGTAGATGAATAATGGCGGCTAGGATTTGTGAGTTTATGAGATTAGGGTTTCTTAACTAGAAGATGGAGGTGTTTGGAAACAAGTTTAGGAATGGATTTGTTTGGTTACAAGGATAGAGTTATTTCAAAGTTAAAATACGCAATATTTGGTAGCGGGGATAAAGCTGTAAAACCTCGAACTTTTCCTTTTATTTGAATATAATTTTGTATTTTTTAGTGAATAACATTTCTGGATGAATAGTGAATTCAGGTGAATAATATTTTCATTTAAATAGTGATTTTTTGGGATCCAATCCAAAAAATTGAAAATATTCGGAATAGGTATTAGAATCTAAAGATACTGGAATGAATTGAAAAAAAATCCGATCTGATAGATTTCAGGAGTTTCGAAAGTTTAGGATTAAAATGTCATTTTTGGAAAATAATGGGTATTGATGATTTTAAACCCATTCGATTTTTTTCTAAAAGCATCCAAAGTATTGACCTTGATTAGAGTAATTTATGGTCAATTTGATGAGACGAAGGTTATGGAATATTTTTGAAATTTAATTTAGTTAGTTGGTAAATTAAATTCATTAAAGGAAAAATTGGTCTTTTTATATAAAATGGTGTTAGTGGATTAATGAATCACAGTTAATGACCAATTAGAGGGTTTCTTAAGGGTTAAGAATCATTAATTACATGGTGATGAGTTACTAGGGATGACTAATGAGAAAATGACATATGTAATGCACTAAATGAGATAATATTTGTTTATTAGAGTTAAGGGGTCATGGCATAATTATGGAAAGTTTAGGGCATTAGTGGATAGTATAAAAAGTAAAATTTAGTCATGAATTGCTTCATTTGGTGTGTTACCCTTAATGGTGAATAAGAAAAGGAAAAGAAGCGAAACTAAGGTGGAATTTGGCCACGAAGAAGAGGAAGGAGAGGGCAGCTAGTTTTAATAGATTTTGAGTGTGATTTGGAGAAATTTTGATCAAGTCTAACTGCGTGTCAATTACCCAAGAGATTGAAAGAAAAAATGGTAACCTTTTATAGCTTAAGCTGCTAGTTTTGTGCGTTTTTGAGTGGGATGGATTTGCTTATAATCAATAGTAGTTTTTGACTTACCATGGAGTAGATAATAAACTTGGAAGCATTTAAGGGTTGAAAGCAAGAAAGTAAACCAAGAGATCAAGCTTGAAAGAAATGGTCAAGGTTAGGGTTTTGTAACTAAAATTTGGTTTGATTTCATTTTATGTATTTGGACTTCAATTCATATATGTAGGAAACTAATTAGTATGTTGAAAATAAAAACAAAATTGATTGGTGGCTTAGATGATGAATACTAGGTGAAGTTTATGTAAGTTTGAGGATTTTGTGGTTAAATGGTTAGGGATGATATTATGTGAGTTGAATAATATTATAGGTTTAGGAACATGTATTTGTGATATGATATGTTAAGAAAGAAAATGGAAGGATAATTGATGTGTATCAATTTGGCCAAGGTAGAAAATTGTTAGAGAAATATTGTAATTTTTAGTTTGAAGTATTTGGATGATACTTGACATAGATCTTAAGTGAATTGTGTTGAAAGATTGAAAAGAAAATGAAATGGTAATATGTGTGTGTGTTTGTGGTGAGTGCAATTCGGCCTTAAGAGGAAATGTAGTTGTTGGTGGGAGTTGAAGTTTGCTTATGGTTATGGTGTAAATAAGCTGAAATTTTAAGGTTGTTATTGTGAAAAATCAAATGAAAAAGTTAGCATTAATAGCATTACATATTCAGCTATATGGTGAATTAATTAGGTAAGATAGTGTTTTGAAGAAATTAGTAAGTCAAAATGGGTTAAAAATGGTATTTAAGTAAATTTTGAAGTTAGATTTTGAGATGGAGAACAATAGATTTGCTTACGGAAGTTAAAGCTGAAATATGATTAGCGTATGTGTTACGTGATTAAACACTAATCTTAAATTCGGTTAAACCAAAAATATAATTTTAATGCCTTATTTATGAATTTGGAAACAAATGCCTAAGCAAAATGTGATTTATGTAGGTAAATGAGAGACACAGAACACGTGAGTGTACTTGACGATAAATTTGCAAAACTGCAAGTGTCTTTTAAATGCTTTATATGAATAAATTCTTTGCAAAATATTTAATGACATGTGATTTTAAATTATGTATTAAATTGTATGATTATGAATTTTATTAGTATTGTTATTAATATAAAATCCTCTCATAATTGATTTCGAAAATAATATAAGTTGTAAAGGTGTGAGTTGCTTTTTATTAACTAAGTGGTTTAAATTCTATGCCAAAAAGTAAGGTATTAAGAAAAAATGATTTTTAGCCTATGGTACACTATTAGGTTTAATTGTAATAACCCGTTACCAGTTCCTACAGTTAAGAATTAATTGTTATATTGAGCCATATCATATGAGAATATATGAAGAGCATTCTATTGGCATGCATTATAATTGCATACACACATGAATCGTGACTTAGAAACATTGTAAAGATAGTATATGCACTCAATTGACATATCTCGGGGTATGAAAGATTTAAAATAATTATGACGTAATTGTGTGTTGGTTATATCTTTAATATTGTTTGAAGGATTATAAATAGTGAATTGGGAATTTATTGATATAATTGAGTGATTGATAAAGTGGTGTGTCCACCTAAATTTAGGAAAAATGTTAAAGAGCAAGACAAAAATGATGCATGGACATTTGGGTAGGCCTATGAAATGGTGACATGTGGCATTGGGAATGAGTGACACGTGACTTAGCTAATTGGATGACAAATGGCATGATTACATGAGTGACAAGTGACTCTTTAAATTTGTGACAAATGGCACCTTAGACTTATGACATGTGGAGTAATAAAATGGTGAAATGTGTAGCTTTACAATTGGTGACATGTGTAGCCTTACAATTGCTGACAGTATAGCCTTAGGGTAGTGACATATGGAGGTTTAAATGAGTTACATGTGGAACCTAAAGTAAGTGACACATGGACTAATGGAATAGTAATATATGGACCAGTAAAAGGATAACATATGTACTAATAGAATGGTGACATATGGACTAATGGAATGGTGACACATGAATTAGTTTGACTTTCTTTAAATTTTCTAGAGAAAATGAATAAAAAAGGCAATAGAAGTGAGAGTGAAGGTTGGCCATAAGGTTAGAAGAGGGAGAAAAACAAAAATAAGAATAGAAGGAGAGAAAAAGGGGGAGAGAAGAGGAGAAGGAAAGAGGTTATCAAGGTAAGTTGAAATTCTAGTTTCAATTTCATCTTTCTCTTTCGATCTGTCTTTCATATCCTTAGAGCACGAATTTGAAGACACTCATAGAATGAAAGTTGTAGATATAAGTCTTAACTTGATCTCTGTGAAAGTAGCTTGAGAAAATAGTGACTAGAGCTTTGAGTTATGTCTGTTTCCCCAATATTGCCTGTGATAGACCCCTGTGCTGGGACATGTTAGATGTGATGTTTCCACTGAACAAGCATCTATATTTTAGCTATATCTTAATTTGTAGATATCCAAATGGGATAATTTTTAATTTATATTAAACTAAATACATACGGCTACAATGTTCATGAAGGAGTCGAATTTTAATTATGTCTCTAATTCTAAATTTGGCTTCAAGTTGAGTGTTGGGTGCCATCATTGTTTGAGAACAACATTTAGTATTTTGGACATAACTTGTAGAATACTGAACCAATCTAAACAAATTTGATGTAATTAGAAACTCAGGACATATAGGAACAATGGTTTAGAAGAATTTTTTTGCCTAAATACCTCATTTTTTAGGTCATAATGATCATATAAAACTGATCTGAAAATCTGTCCTGAGCAGTATGATCGTGCACCCCCTATTTTCTTCTTTTACTTATTATAAGCTTTTACATATTCTCAAAGGACCTGGACCTAATATAAGGTGTTTTCTATGATGCATTTAGACTAAAATGAAGCTTGAATTGAATTTAGTGGATGATGGATAAAGTGATTAAATATGCGATAGACATATGATTGATGATATTAGATTAACTAAGTTCTTTAATCTATGAGGCTAACCTTAAGCTTAACATACACAAATGATGATGTTAATGGTCAAGTGATGTGAATAGGGATAAATACCCAGGATAGTCAATTGAGCATGCATTGAACATTATACATATACATGTGCATGGTTAAACAATGATATGATCGATCAACTTAGTAATATATGGATTATGTGTGTTGTATGATATATAAGCACAAGTTGACCGACAACATCCAGACACTATAAGACCATCAAGGCAATAACTTACCTGGAGTATATTATGAGTTAACCTAGATGTGTCAACTTAATTATATTTGCTTTTCTGTTTGAGTTATATGTGTAGTGAGTTGATTTAGATGTATTTCACTTGTTTAATTTTTACGTATCAAATTGTTACTGGTGTGATTGTGATAATTCTGTATATTAATTGTCCGAGGATATCATTATTCAGGACTGTATTGGAAGTGCTCATTATATGTGAATTTTACTAAATAAGTGATACTTATCATTCTTGTTGAATGTTGGACCAAGGTCTAATGAGAAATGTAAATGTGAATGGACTGAGTGATGCTCAATTAAATGTTGAATGTCAGACATTGATCCGATGATTGTGATATATAACTGTACGTTATGTGAGAGGATGCATTTCATAACATCGATATACATAATCAGATAAAGAAATTATGACAGGAGTGACTAGCCTGAGATTAGCTCAGTATCCACAAGGGATATGCGTTAGTGCCTGAAATAAGCCCGGTATCCATAAGGGATATAGATCAATACCTGAAACAAGGTTGGTATCCACGAGGGATATGAGACAATTAATAGGCATTCAATCACAACAAGATAAAAATGAAAGTAGAGTCTCATGTGCATTGCATATACATATCTTTACATGTATCCTGTGCATGGTTGTGAAAAGTTATTGAATTGTATTGACCCAATGTTGTGCAACCTTGTATATATGTTGATGAGATGAATGATTAGATTACTCTAAAATGATTATATGAAATGTTTATATTCATAATGTGTTTGTCGAAATATGCGTATATATATATTGTGAATTGATATAAACAACTGAAAGATGTGTTAAATAAGATATGATTCTGAATAACATGATATACATGTGAATTTGGTTATTGCTTGTAATATTTATGTTCTGACATAGGTGAGCACATCGATGATAGTTCACTCACTGAGTTCACAATCTCATTAAAATTGCAATGTTGGTTTTTAGGTATTGAGGAGACTTAATTCCTAAAGCAAGCTAGTTATAGTCTGTAGTTGTCAATCTTGGGAGATAAGAATGGCTCAAAGGTCTGGTCAGCTGATTCTGATGAGTTTAGTTACAATGCTTTGGTCCAGCATCCAGTTTCATGTTATACATATTGTATAGGGATGTGAACCTTTACATGTTCTATGTTGAGTATGTATGAACTACGAATGTAATAACACAATAAATTTTTATGTTTATGAATCAATGCTTTCAATGAAATAACAATATATGTTTATGTTCTATTTGATGCCTTGATAAGTGATACGACTACTCTAATATGCCATTCTCGTGGGGTGTGTGTGATGTTCCTCAGAACGTCGAGCACATACCCTATGACAGTGGTATATTACATTTATACATTATATTATACCGATCAGAGTATTTCGATCATGCATGGTAGTGTCTGAGGGGCATCTAGAATTATTAAGGAAAAAGAAAGAGAGAATGGATCAGTAAAGTGTTTGTGTTGCCCTCTGCACGTATTTAGGATATATAGTGCTAGCCAAAATTGTTACGGGTAAGCGATGTAGAACTAGCTTCGTAACTAATGGTTAACCTGTTGCGAGTAAGTGATATAGAACCAGCTCCATAGGTAGTGGTTAACCAATCATAAGCGATGTAAAATCAGTTCCGTGATTTTATGCCTAGGGTACCTTGTGGTATAAAAATTAGTGGTGTGTTATGTTGTGTAAGAAAATTTATAAAAATAATAATGCCATCACTATTTATTTTAAAAGTAATTGTGAATTTTTTTTAAATATGGAATCACACCTACTTCATTTGTAATGTAGAATTTAATTTTATAAAGTACGAATTATATTATTACATATGATAAATTTTAAATTAAAAGTTATCTTAATTTGGTTTCATGAAGCATATATGTTTTATATTGGTATTGTATTATGCGAAATGAAATAAATTTGTTTTAGGGATGTTTAAATTGTTAAATATGATTTGAATAGAAAATCTAACAGTCATTGAGCTCACACTTTGTTTTATGTTCTTAAAATAAAACCTCGTAGGTGTATGCTCAGGGGTTTCAACAATAAGAACTCCACCTCACGAGTAGTTAGCTTTGTCATATGCTGCTGTGTGGGTATTTTTGCCTTGTAAATACTTTTTTGGAACTATTGCATATCTATGAATATGCTTTGAATGTATTTTTGTGTAAAAAATGTATGTATATATATATGTTTTAGCCTTTTTTAAATTAATTGATTTAATTGTTTGAGGTTGCTTATGAGTGGACTTGAAATCCAAAATTAGTAATGGAGAATTTGGTATGAATATAAAAGTGTTTTGAACATTTTCAGGGGCTTTGGAAATTTTGGAAATATAAAAATGCAGTTGTTATGCTATCAAATTTTTAATAAAATGATTTGGAAAGAAAAAAACTAAAAAAAACTCCACTTTTTATATTTATTAATGTTGAGTTAAGGTTTTTCGTTAAAAGGGCAATATGCTTAGCTCCACGAGAACTTTCCAATTAGATTAGATATCGACTAGAGGGTCATCGTAAGGTGCTGGGCACACTACTTAGTCATTTCGAGAGAGGGGCCTATCACAAGCTATTCTAGGTTTGAGATAAGCTTATTCTAAGGTTAGAATAAGGGTTGTCTAGCAACAAGGTTATTATAACATTAGGTCAAAATAATACTTGTTTTGCAATTATGATAGTGTATCCTATATCTAGAATAGGGTCTATTTGGTCACAAGTTTAATTATGAATTAAACTAAAAATGAATAACTTAAATATGGAATAATGAATTCCTATTTAATTCAATTTTCAAACACAATTTAAAAGAGTTTTAAATTCAAATTAATTCCTAAATTAAATTAACTGTTTTCTTAATATGATTAAGATTAACAATTAGATTGATTCCTAATTAATTTTAGAAAGTTAGTTTCAATTAGATTGAAATTAATTAATTAGACTCCTTAAAATTTAAAAAATGTTTTTGAAAACAATTAAGAAAAATGTTTTCTTAGATAATTAAGAAAAGTGTTTCTTAATTAAATTTATTTATTTTAATTTGATTGAAATGAATTAAATTTATTGATTTTATTTGTTTAGAGAAATTATATTTATTTAGAAATCGTTTCTTTATTTTTAAATAATAATTTTCTTTATTTATTAGAAAATATTTTTTCTTGATTAAATTTTAAAAAGTGTAGTCATTTATTAATTAAGAAAATGAGCTTTCTTTAATATTTTTGAAAATGGTTTTCTAATTTATTAAGGAAAGATTTTCTAATTAATCAAGAAACCAATCTCTAAATAAATAATATAAATGACTTTCTTAATTAAAATTAAAATTATTTAATTTAATTTTGAAAATAGTATCCTTTTAATATTAGCTAATTAACAAAAATTAATTTCTAATTAGATTAGAAATAGTTTTTAATTGGATTAGATTGTATTACTTATATAATTTTGAAAAAGGAGTTTTTCTAAATTATAATAAGTAAAATGCATAATTTGTTGAAAATAATTTTCAATTAAATTTTTTAAAGGAAGCATGATAATTAGAAATAGTTTCCAATTGGATATGAAAATTGTTTTCAAATCAAATTAAATATCTATTTGGAATAGAAACTTAGTTTATTTAGGAATCAATGAGTTTATTCTAATTTTATTTTTCTAAGGTGTTGGAAACATTATTTCAGATTATGAAGATTAATAACTATAATCAAAAGAAGCTTAATGTTTTATGCATATAATTTGATTGTGAGTGCATAAGTTGCATGTTTGAATATATGTTTGATATATCATCCATGTCGAATCGTATATTTTATAAGTATGATATATTTACATGCAATTTTCTATTTGGTGAGACAAACAAGATTAAATCTCTCGTTAAAAGGATTAAGTACATGTTTTGAATATGAGTGTTGCCTTTCATTGTTGTAAAAATAAACCAGAGTTCTGTTTATTGTTAGGTTTGTTAAGCAAACTCAAGGCCGCTTTAACCCGAATATGTTTAGTCTTATGACAATAGGTCTTAATTAAATTTGTGTGATTTAGGTTAGCAAACTCATGATCACATGAATTTAGAGACAAGAATGGGAATAACATATAAGTTATGTTTTGGCTAGAGTTATCACCTAATAGATCTGGAAGTCACATAAAATGTGATTGATAAAGTTTTTATCTACCTAATTTAAGTTTAGTTGGTTTGTTGAGAAAAACCAAGATCAAATAAATATGAATGGGATCCTATCCCATTAGAAAGATTAGAGTAATCTTTTTCAAATAATAGTAGGGGCTATTATTTCAAATAAACTAGTGAAAGTAAACAAATACATGATTAAAGTCCTAATCTTATTTGGTGATCATGACATATAATTAATTACTTTCTTTTCTTACATTTATATTATGTTTTGAGTGGAATTTACCTTATTTATTATAGTTGATACAAAGTTAGTGAATTCAATTTCTTAGACATAGGTTATGTTTGAGAAGTGTTCTCAAAGTTAGAAAGAAAAATTGAATGTCTATTATGTAATTTTGCTATAATCCTTATTGAGAAATCGGTAACAAAGTTTTAGAGATGAGTTAAAATCATATTGATGAAAAAAAGTATTGACATTTTGAGTTGACTACTGTCTCATAAAGTTTGATGACAACAAGTAAGTTATATGTTAACACCATGATATTAAGTTGTAAGAGGTTGCATAGAGAAGAGTTTAAAGGTATTAGTACCTTGATGAAATTTTGTCATTCAATTTACTCTACTAAAAGTATAATTGTGGAATGCAATTAAAGGCATTTGTTATAGTATGATAATGGTTGTCATTAGAAGAAAATTGATTGGATGACTTTTCTTGCCTATATGCTATATGACAAAAATCATATATATTTCTACTTTATACTTATAACTATAATACTGAATTCAGATTTAACATTATTATAATGTTCAATACATGATAAGAGATAAATTGTTGATTAAAAATAGTTGATCCAAGTTTATACAAATAGTTTGTATGTATTAGATCAAAAGAGACTTATGCTTAACATAAAGGGCAAGAATAAAAACTTGAATAACCGAGTCTATCCTTTTACGCCATGTTATTTAAATTACCGTGATGAGAATCATAAAGTTACATACAAGGATATATGTGTCCTTATGATTATGAATCATATGAAACTTATAAGACTTGTTAAATTGAAGAACTACCAAATCAACCTTTAACTAAAGGATGATGAAGGTATTGAATTGTTAAATTTATACATGTGTCGTATTAGATGGAATAACAATTCCTAAAAGGATGATACTTATATTTCATTAAATTACTAATGAATATATATATATATATATATATATATTTAATGAAATAATGATTAAAATTTTGAATAGTTCAAATTGTTTAAATCTAAATAGAAATTAAGTATTGAAAATGCTAAAACACTTCAATAAGATTGATTTGGCAAGTTTTAAAATTTCATTTATCAATAAGGAATGAGATTTTAATGTGAATAAATTCACATTAAAACTCTATAAGAGTATGGATTTATATAAGGAGGAAAATATAATGTTAGATATTGTATGGTGCAATATTATTTCTTTTATGGTGGTTTCTAGTACAATGAATTACCTTCAATTGTTTTAATAAGATTAATTAGCAAAATTTTATATTATAAATGAAATGTTAAGCCTTTGAAAAAGTCAAAGTTAATAATTTAAGGATGTGATGCCTGGTTGAAACATACATTATCCATTAAGTTTAGAACTAAATTAGATAATAAAAGGTTATGCGATATCTAAAAGGTTAGATATAATGTTACAAAACTATCAAACAAATTTTTTATTTTAATGTATACTTATAGGAGAATGGTTCTTAAGATAAGTAGTAGGAGTAAGATGAAATTTGAAAAGTTCAAATCTTATGATAATACATCTAATTGTATGATAGTACATCTAATTGTAACTAATTCCTTTGTTGATACATTTGATGTATAGTTGAAAGGCTTCGAGATATTAAAATATTCACTTTCATGATGAATTCAAAGAGTTTGTTTGAGAGATGATTGTGAATTTATTATGTCCACAAGAAGGTTAGTAGAAGTATAGTTATCATATTCAGTAGGAGTATGTAGAGATATATTGCCCATAGAGAACAATAATTCTAATTTTCAATTATGGAAAATATAATTGTCCAAGAACAACTCTTGTTGGATATGAAAAGGTAATAACTTAATTTTGGAAATTAGATCTATAGAGATAGATTGGAAGTTGTTTACCTATTCTAAGTCCAAGTACATAAATAATGTACTAAAGATGTTTAGTATTTGATATATTTGATACTTGTGAAGTATTGAAGATTTCCATTATTCTATGTATGAGTTGATATTTGAGTTTAAGGTTATATGGATATTAACTTTAGAAGTAAATCCTCATAAAGGTCTACTTTATTTAGAACTATATCATTCAAGATTAGAAAGTTTCCAATGTAGCAATAGTTACCAATTAAGCCATAATACGTTTTTCATTTAGTAGAAATGATTAATTGAATCAACAATTTCTTATAGTTTCTTACATTGTTCAAGATAGTAACGTATTATGGAGCTTCGAGCAATTTGGTATGTAAAAGGAGCCAAGGTTTCATCAAAGATTTAAAGAAGTATTTTGGTAATATTTCTTAATTATGTTGATAATGGTGCAAGTGGGAGATTATTGGTTTATACCCTAGAGCTAATTGTTTATTTACAGTTTAGTGACAAAATATTTAAAGTCTTTCTTTATCTTTTATATATATTTAGATGTATGTGATAAAGTCCATGGGATAATTATACATTGCAAATGAAAACATAATGAGATTATAATTATGAGATTCATATGACAGTTATGTATTATCCCTAAATTGTTCATACTCATTATTCTATTAAGACTAGACATTAGTATAACGTAAAAAGACTAGTACACGTTATATTTTTCCTTATGAAAGAAGTAGTTGATCTCATAGACTAAAATATGGAGATACTTAAACAAATATATAAGTGCTTATTAGAGAACAAATTCACTGAACTGACCCCATATGAGAAATTCATTTGGAACAATACTTATATATTTATGGAAATTCTCGATGATTGTATAAGTGATTCTTTGACTTGAGGTCTTCAAAGTTATCTTGTATAGGGATTGCTATATTTTGATACTAATTATGACCTATTCTAATAACAGGTAGTTCATTCGTTAGTCATTGGATGTAACATGAACTATATAGAGGTAGTTGAGTGATCAAGATAGGATTCATCACCCTATTCTATTTAGGGTAGCTCAGTCGATAGTACTTAGATATAGTATCAATCACATGGAGATAGTTGAGTAAGCTAATAAAGAATTCGTTACTCTAAAGTAATTAGGAAGAATATTTCACTATTCTTAATTAGCAGTGATTTGAATTATCTTATTAGAGCAAATTGAGATCTAAAAGGTGTTTTCAAATATCAATTACTAATTAGCAGGAAAGAACATGATTGGATTTTAAAAAGTAGTTATTTGTAACATCCCCTCACTTATGGGAAAGGGCAATTTGGTCTTTTTGAATGGGTTAGAATAATTGAAAGTGTCTTTATC
>JANIIA010000006.1:52123906-52147465 GCA_027478495.1 Erythroxylum alaternifolium | reverse complement strand
TCAGCTCTCTTCGTATCGCACTACAGAATTTCTCTTTTGCCTAACTTTTTCTAAGATTGCTAAGATTCTCTCTTTGTCTAAGATTGTAACATCTTCGACTACGACTACTATTTATAGCCTTTATCTCTAACTGCTTCTTAATCTTTGATAACAGCTTCTTGAATCTTGATAACCGTTGTTTAGTTAAGTTCTGTAACTAACTCTAACTAAATAACTGTCTAACGTGCCAAGGTCTCTTTATGGTATCGTCTATGTTCTTGCGTCTGTGTCTGCGTCTGTGTTTTCTTTGCGTCTGCGTCTACGTTTCAACTTCACATCTGCGTCTATCTTTTGACTCCACGTCTGCGTCTGCATCTGTATCTCAACTTCGCAACTGCGTCTATCTTTTAACTCCGCATCTGCATCTGCATCTGTGTCTGTGTTGACTTCGCATTTGCGTCTGTGTTGACTTCGCATTTGAGTTTGTATTGTATTTGCGTCTGTATCCCGACTTTGTGTCTATGTGTTTTTTACATCTATGTTGACTTTCTGCATCTATACTTCGTCTGCAAACTTAACACACTTGTGAAAAATGTTCATGTAATTCTAACATTATTATTATTTGATTGTCATCAAAATTAATCATCGTAAAGTCTTTTGACTTAACAATACTGAGCCAATGTGTGTGATAGTACAAGTTGACAATTAGGGAGTCTTACTATCAGATTCTGAGATGTGGTGTATTCAATGAACAAATGTAGATTACAGACAATATGATCTGTAGCTCCTAAATCTAAAATCCAAGCAGAGGACCACAAGGAAGGTTTGGTAGATAGAGATGTATCTTTGATGTCTTTGGATGGTATTGATTTGAGGTATAGCAGCTGAGTTGTGTGAGACATCCTTCTCTTTGTTTAGTAAATCCTTCAACTGACAGTATTCTTCTAGTGTTAGGTTGAAGTTGTGACTGGATGAAAATGTTTCTTTATGTATGGTCGGAGCAGTATGACTTGCAGCTGTGGTGGGTTTAAGGGGAGTTTCTGCATTATTGACATATTTAGATTTATGTTTGAAACTATCTCTTGATTAGTAAGTACTCGTTTTTCCATTGTTTGATGAACAATTAGGTGGAAACCTATGTTTTTTGTAAAATTTTGTCCTCTATATGTCCTTTGTAACCACAGAAGATACATAATGGTTTTTTGTTTGGCTGAAAGGTTTTCGAGTGTCTGTCTTGGCAAAGAATGCTTGAGATTCATAATTGGTGAGTGTAATGTAATGGAATGAAGCTGTCGTTCATGTTGAGCTACCATAGAGAAGACCTTTTTGATATCAGGTAATGGTTCAATCAGCATGATTTGTGATCTAACAGTGGAATAGGATTCATTTAGGCCCTTCAAAAAACTAATATCACAATCACTATCTTGGTAAGATTTAACATTGTTCAGCATATCACAATGACATTGAGGGTGACACTTGCATTTAGGCAATGGTCTTAAATTGTGAAACTCATCCTGTAGCATTTTTAAATGAGTGTAATAATCACAGATGGATGAACCTCCCTGTTTGAAATCATAAATTTCTTCTTGTAGGTTTGAAATACGGAAGGAATCTACTTGTGAGAATCTGTAATGCAGGTCTTTCCATACATCAGCTGCTGAATCCAACCAAATGACACTTTGAGCGATAGACTAATTGATTGATCACATCAACCAGGACAGCACCATGGTATTGCATCTTTCCTAATACACGTAAGTAGGGTCTTCTTTATCTGGCATAATAATACTGGCATCTATAAACTTTAATTTGTGTTTTTGATAACAGGGCCATTCTTATTGACTTGAACCATGAATGGTAATTGAGTCCGATCAAAAGAGAAGATACTAAAATAAGTGAGGGGTTTTCATTAGGATGAATGTAATATGGTGAGGTTGGGTGGTCTTCAGGCCTTTGAAACTGTGTTTGATTTTGGTTTCCAGCTACACTAGCATAAGATGGTCCTGACATAATGACATTGATTCTATGTCAAGGCAGGGAGAGGTATTAGAGTCGACAGAGGAGAGAAGAAGTAGAAGAAGGTATGCTTTGATACTATGATGAAATTGTACTGTGAAGTAGAATTTTTCTCTTTTACATTTTATTGATGAATGATTGCCTATATTTATAGGCATGAAATACAGAAGAAGAATACGTGGGATAGCTAAAAGAACTAAAACAGAATGGTAACAAATTTGGTGATAGCGGTGAAAGCAAAACAGATAAAAAATGACTTTAAAGTAAATGGTCATAGACTAGGTCTTTAATAATGAACTAACGGAAGAGCTTTATGAATGAGTCCAATAGTCTATGACCCGATAAATCCACAGATGCTGATTCTAGAGACTTCTTGATTGCTTTGTAATCTTTGACATAGATTCTGGTTCTAGAGACCTCTTTATTGCTTTGTAATCTTTGACTGCTTTGTAACTTAGTTTTTGGGCCTTTCTTCATTGTTCTTCATATCATTTTACATTACTTATCTATTTTCCCCTTTTACAAGAATAGAGAGTGATATGACCTTACCACCGTAGAACTCTGTACCTAACAACAAAGGAATGCGGTGATTTTTGTGCAAGGTTATAAAATCCCTTTTGATTTTCAAAATAAATCTTGATATTTTAATAATTTCTCTAGTGTCACATAAGAACTTGCTTCAAGGGCGGATTTCATATTTTCCCTTCGCTATGTCACAATCTTGTCATTGAATCAAAAGGACATTGTGAAGGAGGAAAAGTCCAACTTGTACTCAGTATGCACAACCAATTGAAATTGAACACCACATCAAAACCATCCAATAGCAACACTAAAAGATTCAGAGGAAACCTAATAGCACATATCTTCCCACATACAAAAACTTTGAATTTCATTTCATTTGGTACTGAGATTTGGAGGCCTGACTATTGTTAGTAAGGTAGATCACCATTCCTTTATTTCAAAATTTTAAATGCTTTTAAAATATGCCAGAATTAAAACTTGATGCCCTTGTATGTATGTCTTAGTTTGCATAATTAACACGATTTTTAGACCCTTGTAATTGAATACAGAGAGACCTAGAGCTCTAAAGTAGCAACATTTTTTTTGTATTCATCTTCATCTTGTTCCACGTTTGCTACTTCCATCCAAAACATATGTTTGCATTTATGACCACCAGCTTAGTTCTCATCATAATTGTAACACAATATTTTGTCCTTTCTTTCTTCTGTTTTAACTCAATTCAAACATTTAATGAAGGTTGATTAGTATATCTGCTCTTTGAACTCTACATTGTTATTTTGCCTTCTTCCTCTTTGACTTCTTACAATATTTAAGATATGTCTTGATATTATCCAATTATAACTGTAGCGTTTCCCTTCAATAAGTTGTAACTTCCTCGTGAACGCCCTAATGAGGCTCTTATGGCTAACACTAAATCTGTAGGACAAGGAATTTTCACATCAAAGCAAATGGATTTAGACAACCCTATAGTAAAAATGTCCACCTGATGATTAGCATGCACCATAGTTTAGTTACTCACACAAGTAAAGTTTGAAATCCAATCTTGTATTCTTCCAATGATCCACTTTGTTAAGGGTAATGAGTTCTCTAAAAAGATTGTTTCGCATTGATGATCCAAAATGAAGATAAAATAATTCCTTAAAATATTTTTATAATAAACCCTAGATAAATTGATAAGTGGACGTCTATAAATATTGAAAATCTGAAATGGGTTTCGCAAAAATTCTGGCTTAACTATAGTTGCTTTGAACTGCATCTGTGGTTGCTTAATATAAAGTAATTGTGTCAGTAACTATAATTTTTCTAGCATAAACAAAAGATAAAAAATTAAATGAAAAATAAATAAATCAACACTCAAGATTTCATAACGCAGTTTAGCATATCTTGCTTATATCTATGAAGCCCTCACCCAGCTTAATCATTTTCATCAAAGAACAACAATAATTTTACTCAAGACATTACTGAGCCGACTCAACCTACCCTTGACACCATCCCTCATCCTCACAACCCATCAGAGTAAATTACACCTAATAACACGATCACCTCGTGCTAACCTCAATAGAGGATTTTCTAACAACAATGTTTAATAACAAAGATAAGAATTAAACAACTCAAGTGATTGACACAATAAGGACATAAACAAAGACACTTAAGATAACAAAACAACTCTCCTAAAAATGCAGCTTCATTAATCGAAAGTGTGGGAAGTGGTAGAACAATATCTGCTGTGAATCTCTAAAAATAATTAGCAATTAATCATTCACAGCAACTCCAAGAAGACATCAAACATAACAATGTTTCATCACCAAAACTTCACAACATTTAGCTGCTCACGAAACCCATATACTGGATGTATTTTTCACTTAAAAACAATAACACAACTATCCAGAAAATTCACACACAAAGTGGAGAAAACGCAGCTGCCCAAGATAGATAAGATCACTAAAAAATCGCACAAAAATATAACTGCACACACAACAAAGAATCTGCACATTTTCCTCTCCAAAGAACTGATCAAGTAGCTATCCAAAATTCCCAATATATTGTAGAACACACCAACAACAAGTTACAAAAATCACCAAAAATTAGCCTTTAAAGATAGCTCAAGATACCCTAAACCATAGCTACCTAACCACCTTAAACTAGTCGTTTTCCACACAAAAATAGTAACAATATAGCCTAAAACATTCACATAATAGATAAGGAAAACACAGTTGTCCAATGTTGATAGGATATATAAAAAAATCCACTGTTTTAGATGGATAGAACTACCGAAAATAGGATGTCAAAGATAGTTCTAAGATCACCAAAAATCTGCATATAATCTTCATCAAGATATGGTGATTTCCTCCTAATTAAATCCTATCTTTACTAGGATTTTATCCCAAATAAACCTTATCTTCAAGAATCCCACACAAGAAATAATACTCATCATAATGATATTCTACAAATAACCAATTATGTGCAATTACAAATAATGTCCAAAATAAATTAATAAGATATCATAACACATATCTTAACAATCTCCCCCTTTTTGGCATTATTTATCACATATCAAAACTCCCCCTTAAGAAAATAATTAGACAAATAAAATCCATAGGAACTCCCCGTTAATTGAACATTGAGTTCCAAATAACTTTCAAATGATATCAAGTTTGCATAAACATTATGTTTGTCAAGTTCTCATTAACAATTGTCAAATATCCAAAGAAACAATTATCAAAACAATCAACAATCATCCACTTTTCTCCCCCAGAGACAAAAAGATGCCAAAAAGCATAATATCAGTAGCTAAATAAACAAGATGCGATCAATCTCAGTAAATAAGGTGGCATAAAAATTAGTATTAGGTGTAGCAGAAGAATCATAAGCATGCCAAGATGACAATTTACCACCAGCCAAAACACTAGCCATCATATCATTACTCACATCAAAGCCATCCGCATAACACTGATTAAATTTAGAAACCCACATCATAGAAAACTCGAATCTTCCTATAGGTCTCCAACCAAGCATTAACATTTTCTCTACATAACTCTGTAAATCAAAATTCAGAAGCAGAACTCTCAAATCATCAATAAGAGCCTCATTTTCACATTAAATATGTTATTCAACAAGTAAGAAAAAACCAAACACACACCAATTTCCTAAACCTTAGAAAACCTATAAATTAAAAACTCATAAAGTGTAGAAGTTAACTCCTTCAAACCTTTTTTTATGAACTTACTTCAATAAGCTTCAAAGTTGTAAAGTACGTAGTCTCAGCGCCCCACGAAAAGATTTAATCCTAGCCTTATTCCTCATCATATTAGCTTTATCATCAGTTCTGTTGCAAAATACCCATTTTGTTCCAATACCATTGACATCTGATGACCTTGGTATAGCTACTATCCAGATTTCATCTTATAAGGCTTCTTTCACGTTCCTTTGTTCAAATGTTCCCAATAATCTATCCTTTTTCTCTCTCGTATTTTCCTTCTATCACTGACTTCTCCAATTATGTTCTCAATAGAATGACTTCTTCTGATTCATGATGGTGGATCCTTGTTGAAATCACCTTCCCTTAAGTTTTCGTTATTCAAAAGACTTATTTTAGCATCAAGTGCCTAGTTAGCTTATTCCTCTAAAGCAACTGATTGATCCTTTGTCTGAACAGTTCCTTTACCAACAGCAACTAACTGCAAATCTGGGCAGTTTTTACTTTTTGCTTCTTTACATCTTTATTCTGCTTTGTAAAGCTGATTTTGAAGATTTTGTTCTTCTACTTCATCAATTATTTGATGCACATCATCTGCTACAACATTTATAGATTTCATCACTATCTTGGTTCTTTGGTTGAACACTCGATATACTTTACTATGGATTGAATATCCAAGAAAGATGCCATCATCACTTTTACTTTCGAACTTTCCCAGTTGTTCTTTATCCCTTAGAATATAACACTTGCTCCTAAATACAAGAAAATAGTTTATTTCTAGTTTCTTTCCCTTCCAAAGTTTATAGGAAGTCTTGTTCAAGTTACTTCTAAGGTATACTCGGTTGCATATGTACCTTATTGTGTTTACCGCTTTAGCCTAAAACCTCAATGATGTCTTTCTTCCATTTAACATAGATCTAGTCATTTCTTGAAGAGTTCTATTCTTTCGCTCGGCAATTCCATTTTGTTAAAGAGGTTTAGATGATAAAAATTCTTACATAATACCATATTTCTTATAGAAGTAGTTGAAACTTGCATTTTCGAACTCCCTTCCATGATCTTATTGTATTCTCAACACTGTCAAAATTTTCATATTTGTAACCTGCAAAAATAGACTTCTAAAAGTCTTAAATGCATCTGATTTTTCCTTCAAGAATGCTACCTAAGTGTATCTAGAGTAATCATCAACGCAAGTCAAAAAATATCTCATTATACTAATGTCAGCATATTGTGTTTGACCAACCAAATTCATGTGAATTAATTCCAATATACGTAAGGAAGTAACATGTCTAACCTTTTTTATGTGGCACTCTCGTTTGTTTACCTATTTGACATGCACTACACAGTGTCTTGTCATCATTGTTTATTATGGGCAATCTGCTTACCGCTTTGAATATCCTCAAGTTGTTAATGAGATCATAGTTGACATGACCAAGCTTTTGATGCCAAAGATTTATGTTATCGTCATATAAAGCTGATTTGCAAAAAGTAGTGATCTGCAACATAAAACAATTGTCTGTCGATCTTCTGCCACTCACTAAACATTCTCCTTATTTGATTAATACCTTGCATTCATCACCAATGAACCAAAAATCCATCATCACAAAGTTGACTTATACTCACCAAGTTGGCTTTTAACCCATCAACGTGAAGTATGTTTTTGAGATGTGGCAATCCATCCACACATAAAGTCCCTCTTCTAATAACTGAAACGTTCTTACCATCACCAAAGGTAACGTGATCATCTACACAACTTTGATAATCCATCTAGTAACTTCTTTCACCTGTCATGTGACGTGAGCACCTACTGTCAAAATACCAACCATTATGTAAAGCATCCCACATAGATTTAAAAGCCACAAACGCTTATAATTGGCCCTTTCTAACCCAAGTATGCTTAGGTAATGTGGGTTGTTACTAGAAATTCATCGCAGAATGTCTAGACTTTCAGTTTTGAGCGCTCTAAAATATCATTTGTAACAACTTGTAAAAGTTTGGCCTTATGTGCCCTTTCACCCTATAAAAGTGACAGATAGGTATAAATTTTCGCTTCCTCCTAGAAGTTTCTCCTTGGACAGATGTAGCTGCATCATTTTTCTCATCATTTGACTTAAAACAATCACCTTTATAGCCAATGCCTTGAAGGCCTCCTTTAATCTTACCAATTTTCAAAAACTTTTCTAATTTTTGGTACCTCCGTTTAACATTCTTATCCCTTTTTGATACTGACCGGCTTCATCTTTGTTTCATTTAGCTCATCTTTTATAAATAACAAGTTCTTCTCTAGATCTTGAATGGTGCTCTTCATGGTAGAGTTTTCTTCCTTCAGCTTCTCATTTTTCTTACATGCTTGTACTCATTTAACATACATTAACTCATAAGCTTTGCAAATGCCCTCCTTTTTGTAATCTGAATCACTATCATCACTGTCATAATCTGAACAGAAACTTTAGATTGATTCATCTGTGTTTTCTTGGAGTTTTGGACTGATTCATCTTCGTTTTTGCCATCAATTTCTTCTCTAGTTGCTGTTAAGCAACCAACTAGATTTCTTCTGTATAAAGCAACCAATGCAACACTATTGCTTACAAATTCTTCTTCACTTCCACACTCACTTTCAGATTCATTCTCAGTCCAAGTAATCATATAAGACTTCTCTTTTCTTTTCTTAAAAATGTTAACACATTCAGCTTGTACATGTCTGAAGTCTTGACATTCCTGACATTGAATTTTCTTTACTTTTATTTCACCTTTTTGAGTTTTAGCTTGTTGTTTGAAATTGTTATTTGATGAGCTCACACCATTTTTCTTAAACACGGGTATGTTTTTCTTTAACTTCTTCAGCCACTTATTGAAATTTCTTTTCAATAACATCATATCCTCATTCTCATCATATTCATCTCCTAAGTCATTCACAACTCTTCCAACCTCAGCTTGCAAAGTCAATCCTTTGTTCTTCTCACGTTTATCTCTCAACAAATTCATCTTAAAGTTTGTAAGAATCTCAATTACCTTATCTAAGGATAATTCATTGATATCATGGGCTTCTTCGATGGCTGCAATTTTCATTATGAATCTTAAAGGCAATGATCTCAAAGTTTTTATGACAAGTTTCAAATTCGAATACTTCTTCCCAAGTTAATGTACTTGTTTGGCAATGTCACGAAACCTCTCATGGAAGTCTCCGATAATTTCTTTTTCATCCAACTTTAGCTCTTTAAATATAACGGCCAATATCTGAAGTTTAGAGGCTATCACAGATTTTGATCCCTCATTTATTGTTTCCAGAGTGTCTCACGCCTATTTCGCCGATTTATAGGCTAATATCTTGGCAAAACGACCTTTATCAACTACACTGAAGATGGTGTGCATAGCTTGAGAATTTCCAAACTCTCCCTTTTCTTCAACCCTTATCCATTCATATAAATCTTTAAGAACTGCTTCTCCCTTTTCATCAATCATCATTGGATATGTCTAGCCATTTAAAATTGAGTTTTATACTTTTGTTCCTTATGCTTGAATGAATACTCTTATCCGTGATTTCTAGGCAAGATAATTGGATCCATTTAGCAATGGTGGCTTGGTGATTGATGCTTCTTCTTTTGTAACAGTAATTATGAACCATAGATCTGCACCAACTTGATGTACCAAATTCTAGTTCGGTGAACCTCGCTTTGATACCAATTGAAAATCTGAAAGGACGTGGTTTCCTAAAAATTTTGGTTCAGCCACAATTGCTTTAAACTGTATTTGTGGTTGTTTGATATAAAGCAACTGTGTCAACAACTGTAATTTTTCTAGCACAAATGAAAAATAGAAAACTTATATGAAAAATAAACAAATCAATACTCGAGATTTAGTAACGTAGTTCGACAACCATTGTTTACGTCTACAAACTCACCCAGCTTAATCACTTGCATCAAAGAACAACAATAGTTTTACTCAAGATATTACAGACCCAACTCACCCTTTACTTTGTTGAGGATACTTAGCCTTCCATTACAGTTCACCATATGTATCTTATTTGACCCTTGATTATAGGCTATTCTTTTATATCCATTTATTGTTACTTTCCATTTCCTTTGTAATCTATTTGATTTGATGTATTCTATAAATGGTTATAAATAGAAAACACTCACCACCTTTTACGTGTGGTGGTTTATCAAATATTGTCTTGGTATTAGAGCCTAACTAGTTTAGCCACCCCGATCCCTTCTTCTCTTCTCATCCTCTTCCTTTCAACACTAATCCACATGATCACCATCAAGCTTTCTTCCTCCAATTATTTTCTTTGGAAAAGCCAACTTCTTCCTCTTCTTGAGAGTCAAGACCTGTTGGGCTACGTTGATGGAACTCTTGTTCCACCACCCCGTTTTGAACCAGCAACTTCTTCCACACTCAGCACCAAATATTTGGCGTGGAAAGCAGCTGATCAATGGCTTCTCTACCTCCTACTCTCCTCTCTCACCGAAGAAGCCATTGCTGCCATTGTTGGTCTCTCCACTGCCCGTGACGTTTGGCTTGCTTTGAAGAATACATTCAGCCATCATTCGAAAGCCCGTGAACTGCAACTCAAGGATGACTTGGAGCTGATGAAACGCAGCACCAAACTCGTTGCTGAGTATGCCCGTACCTTCAAAACACTTTGTGACCAGCTTCATACCATTGGAAGACCCACCGAGGACACTGACAAAATGCACTGGTTCCTTCATGGACTCGGCATCGATTTTTCCAATTTTTCTATCGCTCAGATGGCTCTCACTCCTCTCCCATGTTTTGTAGATTTAGTTTCTAAAGAAAAAAGTTTTAAGTTGTTCCAACGCTCCCTTGAGTCCTCTGACTCCACCACTGCGGCATTCACAACCACTGATCACAGCCACATTAATTCCCATGGAATTCCCTCTACTTCCCGTAACAATCAGCGAGGTCATTCTCATTCCTATAGTAACCACTCTTCTAACCGAGGACAAACCTACTCTGGTCAGGGTCATCGACCACCTTGCTGCCAAATATGTCGCACAAAGAGCCATTATGTTTACCGCTGTAACCAACGGTATGCTCGGGCTGATTCCTCTGCTCACCTTGCCGAAGCCTTCAACACGTCTTGTTCTCTTGCTAGACCCGAGGTTGCTGATTGGTTTTTGGACACTGGGGCTTCGGCTCATATGACCACTGATCCATCTATTTTGGATCAGTTGAAAAATTACACTGGTAAGGACTCTATGATCGTAGGAAACGGTGCCTCTCTACCCATTACCCACACTGGTGCTCTTTCTTCTATTGTAAATATTCACTTATTAGATGTATTTGGTTGTCCCTCATATCACTAAAAATCTTCTTTCAATTAGTAATTAACGTATAATATTCCTCCCTCTGTTACATTTACTAATAATCTTGTTACTGTCTAGAATCGTCAAACAGGAAGGGTGGTGGCGACCGGTAAAAGAGATGGGGGGCTATATGTGCTGGAGCGTAGCAACCCTGCATTTATTTCTATCCTTAAAAATAAATCTCTACATGCTTCATGTGATTTATGGCATGCTCGCCTAGGCCATGTGAATCATTATGTTACTTCTTTTTTAAATAAAAAAGGCCATCTTTCCCTTACATCTTTATTGGCTTCTCCCTCACTATGTAGTACTCGTCAACTTGCAAAAAATCATCGATTGCCTTATTCCCAAAATGAACATAGGTCGTCTCATGTGTTAGATCTTATTCATTGTGATCTTTGAGGTCCTTCACCCGTTAAATCCAACTCAAGTTTTCTTTATTATGTTATTTATATCGATGATTATTCCTGATTCACTTGGCTTTATCCTTTGAAATTTAAATATGATTCCTTTGATATTTTTCTTCAATTTCAAAATTTTGTGGAAAACCAACATTCTGCACTTATCAAGGTTTTTCAAAGCGATGGAGGTGCCGAACTTGCTTCCAATCCCACTTATGTACTTTTGACATCCATCATCAACTCTCTTGCCCATATACACTTGCTCAAAATGGTCATACAGGGAGAAAACATCATCATGTGACTGAGATTGGCTTGGCCCTTCTCTTCCTCTCCCATCTTTCTCCTTGTTTCTGGGTTGACACTTTCAGCACTGCAGCTTATATCATCAACTGGTTGCCCACTCCACTTATAGGAGGTAAGTCACCCTTTGAACTTCTATATGGTTACTCTCCGCATTATGAGAATTTCATCATTTTGGTTATCGTGTTTATCCTTGCTTGCGTGATTATATGCCACTAACAAACTTTCTCCCCGCGGCATTCGTTGCATTTTCTTGGGTTATAGTCCCTCTCATAAAGGGTTTTGTTGTCTTAATCCCACCACCACTAGGCTATACATCACCCGCCATACTCAATTTGATGAAACTCACTTTCCTACTGTGCCTAGCTCCTAGGCCCAACCTCTTTTCTCTCTTCATATTTCAAATTTCTTTGAACCACGTCTTCACCATATTGATCCATCCCTCCTTCCCCTACCCCTCCTTCCCCACACATTCCTCGATCCAGCTCCTCTCTGTGTAATATTTATTCTGACCTTGTGGATGAGTCTGTGCAGGTTGATAATTCTCTTAAAAGTTGCTCTTTGCCACCCTCGGCTTCCTGTCTGCCTCCTCTTGAGCCTGCTGTTAATTCCTCTTCTTCTTTGGGCTCTCATCCTATGATCACATGAGCCAAAACTGTTATTTTCAAGACTCGTCATCTAGCAAATCTTGGTGTCTTGGGCTCTTTTGGACTTCTTTGTGCTCTTCTTGCATCTACTGAGCCAAAAGGATTCAAATCTACTGCCAAGAATCCTGCTTTGCTTGCTGCTATGGATGCAGAAGTTCAAGCTTTACAATAAAATGGTACTTGGATTTTGGTCCCTTGCCCTGCCAACACCAACATTGTGGGCTCTAAATGGGTGTTTTGCACTAAATAATTTCCTAATGGATCCATCAAGTGTCTCAAGGCTCGCCTTGTTGCAAAAGGCTATACTCAAGTACCTAGTCTCAACTACACTGACACTTTCAGTCTAGTTGTCAAAGCTATTACTGTCTGTGTTGTGCTTTCTCTTGTTGTCACAAATAAATGGCCTCTTCGGCAACTTGACGTCAAGAATGCTTTCCTCAATGGCGCTCTTACTGAACATGTTTATATGGAACAACCTCCTGGGTATATTGATCCTTGCTTTCTTACTCATGTCTGTCTATTAAAGAAAGCCCTCTATGGTTTAAAGCAAGCTCCCTGCGCCTAGTTTCAGCATTTCAGCTCATTTCTTCTCACACTTGGTTTTTCTTGTAGCTACGCTAACACCTCTCTTTTTGTCTTTCATCAGCAGTCTAGCCTTATTTATTTGCTTCTTTATGTTGACAACATTATTGTTACTAGCAACAACCCATTTCTTCTTGACAGCTTTACTCACAAGCTTAATTTTGAGTTTGCTACCAAGAATTTGGGCTCCCTCAGTTACTTTCTTGGTCTTAAAGCTTTATCCACTCCTAATGGTCTATTTATCAATCAGTTAAAATATGCTCGAGATATTCTTACTCATGCTCAGTTGCTCGACAACAAACTTGTCCACACCCCTATGGTTGTTTCCCAACACTTGACTGCTGATGTTTCTCCTTTCTCTGATCCTACTCTTTATCGATATCTTGTTGGCATCCTTTAGTACTTAACCATTACGCATCCAGATATTGCACGTGCTGTCAATTCTGTCAACTAATTTCTGCATGCCCCTACTGACAATCATTTTCTTGCTGCTAAGCCTATTCTTCGCTATGTTAAGGGCACACTTTACTTTGGCCTTACCTTTCTTCCATCCACTATTCCTAGTGCGCTAGTATTTTATTTAGATGATGACTAGGCTGGATGTCCTAATACTCGTCGTTCCATATTCGACTACTCTATTTATCTTGTTGACAATTTAGTTTCTTAGAATTCAAAGAAGCAGCCTACTATCTCACGCTCCAACTGTGAATCTGAGTATCGTGCCCTTGCGATGACTGCTGCTGAACTTCTTTGGCTTACTCATCTTTTGCATGACCTCCAGGTCCCCATTCCACAGCAGCCCCTGCTCTTATGTAACAATAAAAGTGTTGTCTTTTTAAGCTCCAATCTCATTTCCCACAAGCGGGCCAAGCATGTTGAATTAGATTACCATTTCCTTTGGGAACTCGTTGTCGCTGGCAAACTTCGCATCCAGTATGTGCCCTCCCACCTTCAGGTTGCTAACACCTTCACCAAAAGTGTTTCTCGACCTCTCTTTGAATTTTTTGATCCAAGCTTCACGTTCGTTCCAATTTGACGCTCAACTTGCGGGGGGCTCTTAAGGATACTTAGCCTTCCATTACGATTTACCATATGTATCATATTTGACCTGATTATAGGCTATTCTTTTGTAACCATTTACTGCTACTTTCCATTTCCTTTGTAATCTATTTGACTTTATTTTATTTGCTGTATTTTGTAAATGTTTATAAATAGAAAACTCTCACCACCATTCTACGTGTGGTGGTTTAGCAAATATTGTCTCCCTTGACACTATCCCTCTTCCTCATAACCTGTGAAAATAAATCAAACCCAACAACACGACCACCTTGTGCTAAACTCAACAGAAGATTTTCTAACAACAATGTTTAATAATAAAGATAAGAATTAAACAACTCAAGTGATTGACAAAATAAGGACATAAACAAAGACACTTGAGATAAGAAAATAACTCCCTTAAAAATGCAGCTTCGTCAACTGAAAGTGTGAGAAGAGGTAGAATAATATATGTTGTAAATCTCTGAAAATAATTAGCAACCAATCCACGCACAGTAGTTATAAGAAGACATTAAACAAAACAACGTTTCATCACCGAAACGTCACAACATACAGCTGCTCACGACCCATGTACTGGACATATTTTTCACTCAAAAACAATAACATAACTATCCAGAAAATTCACACACACAGTGGAGAAAACACAGCTGCCCAAAAAAGATAAGATCACCAAAAAATCCCACAAAAAATATAGATGCACACACAACAAAGAATCTGCATGTTTTCCTCTCAAAAGAACTGATTAAGAAGCTGTCCAAAAATCCCAGTATATTTGTGTAGAACACACCAATAACAGATTTCAAAAATCACCAAAATCAGCCCTCAAAGATAGCTCAAAATACTCAAAAATACAACTGTCAAGTCACCATATACTAGTTTTTCCACACAAAGATAGTAACAATATAGCCCAAAAAATTCACGCAACAGGTAAGGAAACATAGCTATCCAATGTTGATAGGATACCTTAAAATTTAGCTACCTTAGATGGACAGAACTATTGAAAATAGGCCGTCAAAGATAGTCCTAAGATCACCAAAAATCTGCATATAATCTTCATCAAGATATAGTGATTTCATCTCAATTAAATCCTATGTTCACTAGGATTTATCCCAAATAAACCTTATCTTTAAGAATCTGCACAAGATATAATACTCATTATAATAATATTTCCCAAATAATCAATTATGTCCAATTACAAATAATGCCCAAAATAAATTAATAAAATATCTTAGCAAATATTATATTTCCTATTTTTCTTGAGATAAATTGAAAAGTGAAAGCTGAACGTCTTTAGTCATACAAAATACAGGAAGTCCAGCCTTATCCTCTCAATTGTTTGCTGCTTGCTGGAAAACTGATCATATTTATTTAGTCATTTCGTGGGTCTTCTCGTCCATCGTATGAAGGAAAATCTAGCTTTACAAAATAAAATTGCTTTCTAAGCATCCCCTTGATGTAAATTCTAATCGAACATGTGCAGATACCTTGCTACTGCTAATTTCATGCTCGCATCTTTGACGTGACAAGCCTTCTCGAATCTGTTATGTATTATCAATTCTAAGTTGCTTGATACTCGGTCTTACACTTCTCCAACATATGTTTCATCATCTCCATTATTTGATTTATCTGATTGCTGGTATCTCCCATAACTCTAAACTTTAATACCAAAATGTTGCAAGCATTAGATTGAGATTTAATTACGAGACGAACGACGTCTCTGTTGCTATTATCGTCACGTAAACAGACGTGAAAATGTTTTGCCACAACCAATCCATTACTAATAATAATTAAACGAACCGCCTAAGACCAGCATAGGCCCAAACCTAAACGCAATCTATCTAAATTCGTACGTACGTTGCCAGGAGATTTGCATTGACAAATTGGAGGTAAGAGCCTTGAAACGCATGGTTGTGACTTGTAGGAATTAGTTCGATGGCTCCGTAAGTTAAGTTGAAAAAATTCGCAATTACGTGAGGCAAAACTTCGACCTAGTAAGGTAGATTAGCAAGAAAAGATCACCAAAAAATGACTTCAAAGGCATACAGATACCCATTATTGGGCCAATCAAGTGGCAAATCTTAAAGAACATCTCAAGATCAATTACATACCAGCAACTTGAATAAATCGTCCTCTTAGACAAAAAATGCTCATCCTAACATACCACTTCCAAGGTAGTATACAACCATCAAATGACGCCTGCACATATAACATGCAAACAGAAATGCTCAACACAGAAATTTCACTTGAATGCGAGGTGACCAGCAGCTCTTTTCAAATTTAACAAGCTTCATAAACTTTGACCAAGAAAAACCCCAGAAAAAGGCAAAGCATATAGATTTTAATTATGAGGAAAAACTAAGGGAAGCAGAGAGGCATGTTTTAGCTCCTGTCTTTCTCTCTATGCCTTAAAGCTGTATGTGATGTAGATCAACCAGCACAAATGTATAAAATTCTACAACTAGACTTGATGTTTACAGAATTCATACAGTTTTCTCAATCGACAAGACAATTTGAGGCACCGTCTTACTTTACAAGAGAAGGCACTATGGGTTTTGGTATCTCAGATGCCAAACATAGTATGGGGCATGTGGATTTCGATCATAAGCATACCTATAGCATATGGAAGAAAACAATCCTTAAATTCATGTGTATTTTGCATCATCAAGCATATCCCTATATGCTTGATGATGCAAAATACACATGAATTTAAGGATTGTTTTCTTCCATATGCTAAATCAAAAAAATGAAATATCGCATTTGCATACTGTGTATGCAGTTGAATTCCATATATGAGATGAAGATTCTACTATGTCAAGCCAACAAAACACATAGCAGATCAGAATAGATTTAGGCAACACCATAAGACATGGGATAGATGGGAACAGTCAGTCCAAGCCCCCCACCCCCCATGGATTTCTAATGGGGCCTTTGAGTTGGGGCAAAAACCAGTGGCACTTCCGACATTGCTTCCTCAATCACAAGTAGCTCAATAACATCGATTTCAACATCAATATCACCTTACCGCATATTGTTTTTCTCACCAAACAATTTTCTATGAGAAGAAATGCTGCGCTGACAGTTACAAAATATAGAAGTCTATATCACAAGGGTTGTCGTGATTAGAAGTGAAAAAGTATTCAGAAGGAAGCTGCACATAGGATAAAGTAGGAACTAGGAACTAAACACTGTCATCTCACTAATGGTAATATGAACAGGGACGAAAAGGAAGGTAAAATTAAGCAGGTTAGGGTTTCCAGAAGTTACATATAAATGTGTAGGTTTCCAATTCCTGCACAAAAAGAGCTAGTAAGACTGAATTAAAGAAAAGATTACCCACTTCCATAGTTCAACATTTGGTTAACAAGACAAGTCTTCTCTCCTTAGTTGCTGTATTGCGGTGTACAGCTTCCTTCGAGGTCCAACAGCAAATACACCAATCTCTTTGAGATCTTCCAAAGTAAGTAGTGGCAAAGCTTCATCGTCCACTTCATGCATCTCAAAAACATTTGCATACTTACCAAACCCCAGATCCTCTAACCATCGTCTCACGTTATTTATATCATCACTTCCAAACTTCATACCATCATATACATGAGCAGACATTGGAGATAGATTAGTTTGTTGGTAACAAACATCTTCCTCCAATAAAGCATTGAAGTTCTGTAGTTGCCTTGCATCGTAGGCAGGTTCATCGATGCCACAGTCCCAACCCTCTTTGCTTGTAGCTGGTGTTTCATGACCTGAGAGGTCATTAAAGCAATTGGTAGGATAACAATCATTGAAGGCATCAGATTGGAACGGTTCAAATTCCTTCATACCAAAGCCTTTTCCATCTTCATTGTTAAATTGAGGGCTAAGTTTGGAACTCCAGACACTACCAAAATCATTATTGTTCATTAAGGTGCTACGGCCTCGGCGCTTCATGACCCTAGTCTTCCTGGATATGGTACCAAAATTGAATTTAGACTTCACCACATCTATGTCATCAGAATTCACCAGTTCAAGACCTAATTTGGAGTTGGGGTTCTTATTCTCTGCGTTCTGCAAATCAGTTGACATCCTTGGGGAGACACCGGGTTCGGAGGCTACAAACTCAGAAATAGTTTGATCAGCAAACCCCCAGCCCGAATTGTTTTCAGTGTCACAGCGGCTCAGAAAATCAGTTTTATATCTCTTTTGCCCCAAGTTTCCCCTGGTCTGTTGAGAGAACCCACATGCAAAAGCTGCAGAAATATCCCCAATTTCTCCTAGTCTAACATTAGGGCGCCTTTGCCTTTTCGAGTTCATATTTAGGACCAACATTTTTCACAAAACCCTAGAACTCAAAACCTGTAAAGAAAACCTACAATTGAAATTTCAGAATCATCCAATTGAAAAACGTAGCTACAAACATTAAAGAACACAAGTCCAAAAAGAAAAAACAAATGAAGAAAAGAGAAGCAAAAACAGATACAGAACCCAATTCAAGTTAAACCCATACTAGAATACAAATCAAAACCAGAAAACTAATAAAGACTCTAGCCACAACCACATTAAAGATGCATAAAAAATTATGAGAAAAAAGTAAGTGCTATTCATGAACACAAAAAGGGTAGTGAAGAGAAGAATAAGAACCTTGCCAGACGGTAGAAGTCAAATTAAATTTTGAAGTTCGAACTTTTTCATGTTCCCCTGTGTGGAAAGGTTCAAGAACAGAGCTTTATCAAAATTTAAACAAAACCAAAACTATATGAGGAAGGAAGAGGCGATTGCCTTGCTTTACAGGGTAAAAGTACAGAAGCTGGTTGTTTTCTACTTGTCTGTGTGTGCACACTTCAGATTAAGATTAGATAAAGATTCGAACTTTGGAGACAAAGATTGAGGTATCATTTTAAGATGTAATAAGTGAGTCAAAGTGTGAAGTTGTCCTTGTCTGCCAAGTCAACAAGTCAATAAGCAATGATCAGATGTACTCGAGTACATTAACAACTGTGCAATGTCCATACCACGTGTAAGGGAAGAAAGTTGTGCTTATCCAATTAGCCCCTCTGAAATGCTTTAGTGGGTAGAAAGCTCTGAGTTCGACATGATGAAGTTTTAATTTAAACTGATCTCAAGGACACGATTAAAGAACAAAAAACACGTCAAGAAGATTCTTAAACTATCTAGTTTAGTCAAAATCAAGCATTTCCAATTATGAACACACAATGCTTATCCACAATTTTCCAAGCTCCGAGTAAATAATTAACCTTCATGTTTATGAAAATGAAACACATATGTTGTGAAGATTATTTATCATTTGAGTGTAGATCCAATATTTATTGAGGAAAATTAAGTTTAGAGTCTATTAATAATAAACTAATTTATAAAGATTATGAAGACTCTTAAATTTGTAAAAAAAATGTACAATACTTAAAGTATCTCTCAATTAAAGTTTTAAAGTCCTCTAAATAATATAATTATTTAGTTACAATATGCAATTTTTAGAATTCGATTATAATTTTTCATTTATAAATAACGTGCCGTAATGGAAAGTTAAATATGAAAAAACAAAACTCTACTTCCACTTTTTCTTTAAAATGTCTTACGGAAACTTGCACAACTTTTCTCGAAGTTGCCAAATAGCCTGGGTTACTTGCGTATTTTGTTGGATCATATTCTTATTTGGACCTGACGGTTGTTTATCCCTTATGGTTAATAAGACAGTTGTACTTTAGCCACAAAATAATTTAAAGACATATTTATATCTTTTACATATTTAGATGTATATGATAAAGTATATAAGATAATTATATATTGCAAATAAAATTATAATTATGACATTTATATTGTATGTATTTATTATCCCTAAATTATTTCTAGTGATTGTTCTATCATTAATAGAATATAAAAAGACCAACACACATTAATTTTTTTATAAAGAAAATAATCAATCTTATAGACCAAAGTATGGAGATACTTAAACAAACAAATGAGTACTTGTTAGAGAATAAGTTCACTGAACTAACCCTATGTGAGAAATCCATTTGAAAATTACTTGTATGTTTATGAAAGATTCTCGTTGTGATAATTTTATAAGTAATCATTTAACTTAAGATCACTAAAGTTATCTTATATAAGGATTGCAATATTTTGATACTATTTATGACATATTATAGTCAAGGATAGCTCAATTAATAATCATTTGATGTAGTATAAATTATATAAAGGTAGTTAAGTGATCAAGATAAGATTCATCACCTTAAAGTAATTAGAGAGAATGTTTCATTGTTCTCAATTAGTATCGCTTCAGAAAATTCTTGATCAAGGTAGAATGACACTTTGTAAAATAATTTATAAATGTCATTAATTGAATCAATAGCTAATGATAGAGAACTAATATGATTGAGTTCAAAATAGAGTAGCCATTAATTCTATGCTCCATGTCTAAATGGAACATTGTATGATGAGAGGATTGAATTATATGAAAAAATCATACACGTAAAAGTTAGTCAAAATTACTTTGACATTTTTTAATATTTGGATGGTCATAATATATTGCTAGATGTCAATTTTAATCTATAAGTATAAATTGTTTAATTAGAAAGTTAAAGCTAAAGAGTTTAATTTATCTAATTCTAAATAAGATTTAGGGTTATAATTTGTATCTATTGCAATATATTTGAAAACCTAATGAGTAACATATAAAGAATAGGTTAAAGAGAGAAAAGATATTTTAATCAAGTTGGACTTGATTGTAAAGTTTGAGAAATTTTATGATTAAATATGAAATATTTAATAAATAATGATCAATATGAGATATTATAGGATATTGAATCTTATTTTGACATAATGGGTATATAACTAGTTAAAATTTTAATTAAAGTTTAATTAAAATTAGAATTTAATTAAATTAAATTACTAAAATATTCAAAACTTATTATAAATAGAATTACGCTCTAAGGGAGCTAACACTCATTACCTAACCTCTTTGCAATAGTTGTTGAATTCTCTCAACTAGTTTTATGGATACTGTTAGACGTCGAACACTTGTACAATTATGATTGTTGAAATGAGCTAGTTTTGAAAATAGTTCAAAAGATACGACAACAAAAGGATCAAGCTTCGAAATAAGGTAAGAATTAAGATCCATACTTTATTATGAATTAATTGTTAATTATTTTTTAGAATTTAAATAATCTTGGATTTCAAGAAATCAAATACTAATCATTTTCGTAATTATTCTGCTGCACATGAGATCAAATTTCAACCTTATTTCCTAACGTTGGTATAAGAGTCTGCTTTAATTATATGATTTGATTAATTAAACAGTTTGATTGCTATTGATCTTTAATTATGAAATTGAAATTACAAACCTTAAAATTTTGATTGAGATTTGATTAATATTAATCTGAAAAGTTGATATTAAAATTGTTGAAATCCTAAATTCAATTTAGAATTGAAATTACAAAAATATTATAATTAGAAATTTAAAACTCAAAACTTGAAATGTTAAGAGTTGACCTACGTGCATAATCTTGTTGGTTACACAGAAAAACTACTTTTGATTATTTAATCTGTTTGGCACAATGCCAATTTCCTAATGCTCTAGAAAACAACAAACTGTAGCCTTATAATTTCAAAAACAAACAAACAAACAAAATGTAGCCTTATCTTCGGTTGAAGTTGAATATATCTCTGCGACTGATGCCGCATGTGAAGCAATGTAGCTAAGAAGAATTCTAGAAGACTTAAAGCAATTGAGCTCCATTTTTCCCCGAGTCACTCCAAAATTCTCTTAGGCACTGGAAATTACGGAGGGATATTATAATAAATAATTTACAATAATCAACTTATGTGGACAAGAAGCTGAAGCAGCCGACTTAATCCTGCAATGTTCCAAGTTTTTGATTGCTTTGATGAGTTCGAGTCAGAAATTTGTCAAACCAAGTCAGCTAAGAGCCAAGAAATGTGGCGTTGAATCCGAAGCCAATTCTGGTCAGAAGCTACTTTATTGATTGACTCCAACTAAGGATAGACGAACATGGGTTCTTAATGTATTCGCTTTGAACTTGTCTTCTTGCTGTAAAATAAACAGAAAAATCCAGAGAGTTTTCTACAATTTATTGTGGAGTACTAACTGTCTAGTTAGGAGTCTTGTATGCCTACTCAAGTGCACTTGTAATCTGAATTTCAAGAGAATGAAAATTAACAAGTTGATTCCTTGTTCCATCCTTCTAACACCCAACATCCCCCGCTTCTGCGGGAAGTAGGGGTTTTCTAAGCTTGCCCAATGACGAATCAAGTACCACTACTTAGTCCTGACGCCCAACATAAATCCATCCTTAACGTTGGAAAATGTCAATAAAAAGTTAAATAAAAACAACATTTATGAAATGTGAGGAGATGGAGGACATGCTTGGCTGCTGCCGCTTGCTAATATGATCAACTTGACTGAATTTCCTTCTTCTTTTCTCTGAAAGGCAATCGATTTTACATTGTGGGAGGGGGTTTTTCCAGAAAACTTCACATGAAGGCATGGGGTTGACGTACCTGCTTGGAACCTGAGATTGATTTTCTTTGTGTTCATAAAAAGTATGCTTCCATTGCAGCTTTAAACAGCTCTTGAGGTTAACTTTTCTCGTCAACTTTCTCAAACTTCCAGGACGACAAGAAAGTAAGTTACAGAACACATCAGACGAGTATTGCCACCTAAGTCACCAGAATCAGCACATGTAGTAGATAACTTGGGGAGAAAACAATGCCCGAAGTTTATGCAATTAGGTACAACAGACTTTTTGCATTTTCTCGTCTTAAACCCTGTCAAAGAAGACATCAAAACAAATCTTGTTTACACAGAACTGTAAACTAAAAATGCTAGAATCCAGTGTTCCACCTTCGTAGACTAGCAGGATATAAGCTGAGCCAGACGTCAAAAGAGGCACTTCCATTCCATACCTTGTCACTCAAATTCTCTTTAGAAAATTATTATGTAAAATAGGAAACTGATGGATAAGAACGTTGGGCTTGATGCAAGGGAACAAATACTGTTCCGTACCGCAGAAAATGGAATGGTATTCGTTATTTGAGTACTTGCCAGAGATATCGGTCGATACCGCTAGTTTTTGCTCTGTACCGACCAGTGTCAGTCAATATCCAAAATACCGCAGACATACTAGCCGATACTATAAATTTGGAAAATAGTAAAGACTTATTTGCAATTTTTGAAAATTTAAACTTAAACCTCCCCTCTCTTCTGCGTTCCTCACTCAAACACTCACCCTCCTAAAGCTTCCTTCTTCTCATTTCTTCTCTCTCTCATCGACTCTCACTTTCACAGTTTCACTCACCATCTTCGTTCTCTCTCTCTCATTCTCCTCTTCATCTTCGACGGTACTACTCCCTCTCTGAAGGTGTTGCTCCTTCCCTTATCTTCCTCGATCTACGCCAGTATCAGAGATCCTTGGCTCCTCCATGCGAAGTCCAGAAGACGCCACCATCTTCAACCCTCCTCCACAAAGACCACCTCACCACTTCGTCGCCACCACTGAACGATTGAAGGAGGAAAGTATTAA
>JANIIA010000006.1:51987059-52006016 GCA_027478495.1 Erythroxylum alaternifolium | reverse complement strand
GGTTGAGTGAAGTCAGAAGTGAGAAGGCAGAGAAGCCTTAGAGGTGGGGGGGGGAGGGACTGAGAATTTAGGTTAAAATTTTCAATTTTGCACAATGGTCTTCTTTTTTTTTTTTTTTCAGAATTTCACAGTACCGGTCGATATTTACAGGTATTGTCTGTACCGGCCAATACCGAACGAAAACAATCGATATCGACTGGTATTTGAGGCCGGTATCAATATCGTACCATTTTCTGTAGTGGCCAGTACTGACCGGTACGGTACGGTACGGTTTCCATATCTCTGGTATTATGCACATAACAATAATAATTACTTAATAATTTTAAAAGAAAAAAATACGTGTCAAGTGTGGCACTTTGATTTGGTAGATTGATACATAAAAATATGAAAATTTTATATTGTGTTAATATGTTTCTTCATTTTTAAGAAAACAATGACGCGAACTTAGCAAATGAAAATTAAACTCTACTTAATTTTTAGTTCACTTAAATTTGAGTTCGAACATTTTGAAAAGTTAGAATCTAAATTAAATGGTGTAAAACTTGAGGATTCAACTAATATTTAGTTTGAACTCTATCATTTTTTGTTAAAATACAACTTGAACTTCAACATTTTAGAGTGTTCAATTTTAACCCTAATTTTTAAAAATGTTTAAAATAGACTTCAAATTTATAGAAAATTAAACGAAATTAAACTTTCATTTGTTACCAACATGATATTTTTAATTATATTTAAAAAATTAATTAGTAGGCTCTACTGTCACGTGTACACCATGTGAGATAATGGACCTTAAGAGACTTATTTTAAACACTTGAAAATTATTAATATTTTAACCTGTTTAATTATTTTTATGTTAATTATTTAACTAAAATTCCTAATCTAGCTGAAATCCTAATTATTCTATTGTGAACTCTTAATTCAACATTGATCTTATTCCTTCTTCACCAACTTCTTCTGCCATTATAGTAATAACTGATGATATAACTTCTAATGGTGAAAACATTTATGAAGATATTAAGAAAGACACATCTAAGGTACATAAAAAAGGTGAAGGTAACAATTTAAAGCGCTTGGAAATTAAGAATGTGAAGTCACTGAGAACAAGGAGAATGATATAGTTGATGAGGCTACCGAAACAAACGTGGAAACTACAAAACAAATAGTTAAAAAGACTGAAAGTTAGAAAACTGAAGGTGATAAGGTAGAAAGTGAAGATGAGAAGGATAATATTAATGAAAATATAAATCCTAGTACAAAAGTTACCCCTTTGACTTTTGTCCAACAACTCTGAATGTTACAGATAATTGTTGAATATCTAATATAGGAATTTAGGGATTGCAAATATCCAAGAAAGAGATTAAGAGAGGCTGAAGAGAAGAAGATCTAGAGAGAGAAAACCAGTATCTGTTATTCGTTAAACATTTCTCCTCCACACCAACGGTTTTCATAACGACTATAATAACCATTGGGGATGGTAGCTAATTACAATGCAATGCAACATGCGTGTTATTTACACGACATCGTTCTGCTTATTAGCCTATATACAATACTACATCGTTTACACTTAACTCTTTATATTTCACTCTTCAGCTGACGCACCACTATCATTTCCCCTCTCCTCCAGATCCTTGTGCACAAGGTTGACATCTGGAAATCTTTGCTGCATGTCATAAAAAAAGTCGCAAGAGAGATCATTATCCTTTGAAGGCTACTGCTAAGCTAAAATTTATACAGCCGGTCGATTATTACGGTTAACTAGTCGACGATCAATAATAGCTATCGGAACACGCAGAGCTGAATACAAGTTATGTGGTAGTATTGGTCAAGATATTGCAGAATCAGGCATTCTTCCCTTCAGCTGCGAAAGGTGGAAAGTATGATGGATCTTACTTTTTACAGGTAAATCTAGCTAATATGCCACAGCTCCTACCTTCCGAACAATCTTGAAAGGACCGTAAAATAAAGCCGCCAACTTTTGCAATTAACGTCTTTTAATGCTCTGCTGACAGTAAGGTTGCAGCTCAAGATACACATAATCACCCACCACAAATGTTCTCTCCTGTCGACGATGATCAGCCATTTGCTTCATGCAATGTTGCGCTTGTTGAAAATGAAAATGAAAATGAAGTATGTTAAGCATAGCTTCTTTACTTGCCAACACTTGATCCACAGCTAAAACAGAAGAGTCTTCGAATGAATACAGAGTATATATTGGAGGTGGAAAACCATACACAAATTGAAATGGAGTAACATTAATAGCCTAATGAAAAGTAGTGTTATACCACCACTCCACCAACGATAACCAATGACTCCAATTTGCTAAACAAGGTAAGCTTTAAGGGTGCGATTAAGCACCTCTGTTTGTCCATCCGATTGAAGATGGTAAGCAGTGGAAATTTGAAGCTTAACTCCTTGAAGACTTAACAATTCCTTCCAGAATATACTTGTGAAAATAGCATCTCTGTCACTGACAATCGTTTGAGGCATACCATGCATCTTAAAAATGTGACCCATGAAGAGTTTAGCAATTTTTTCAGCTTTATATAGATGACAGAAAGGCACAAAATGAGCATATTTGCCTATTCTATCCACAACTGAAAATATTACCTAATTTCCCTTTGATAGTGGTAAACCTTCCACAAAATCCATGCTAATGTCAGTCCACAGATGATGAGGAATAGGTAATGGTTGAAGTAACCTAGGCAAGCAGTAGTTTTGTATTTATTTCGTTGACAAACTTCACATCTTGTTGTGACCTTCTCCAAAAAAAGTGAACGCTCAATCTTCTATAAGTTCCCAACCAACCTGAATGACCACCTTGTGCAGAAGCATGTGAAAGATCAATGACTTTAATACAGAAATGTGTTAAATTACCCACCACCATTCGACCTTTCCATCGTAGAACACCATTCACCCAAGTATACATTATTCCTTTATTCTCCCCTTTCTGAATTTGTTGAATTATTTTCTATAGGGCTGTATCATACTGCCAATTTCTTTAAAAAGCTCAGAACTAATCACTTTGGATGGTGAATTTGTTGTAGAATTGTCTACTCCTTTCTTGTACTTAATAGAAAAATCAAAACCCGCAACTTTGGCATCCAATTTTGTTAGAAAGTGGCTGTGATTTTCTAATCCATTAAATATTTTAAACTATGATGATTATTTTCAAGCACAAAAAGTTTCTCAGTTAAATAATGCGGTCATTGTTTCACAGCCATTACCAAGGCCAAAAACTCCTTCTCATATACCAAAAGATGTCTAAACTTATTAGACGGTGTTTTACTCACAAAGGCTATAGGATGATTATCTTGCATCAATACTGCACCTATTCCAGTACAAATTCTTCCAAAAAATTGGAAAGAGCCAACACGGGGTTGTTTTTAGTGACTGCTTTAATGCTTCGAATGCCACCGTTGGCCTTCCTTGTCCAGCTAAACGGTCTTCAGCAAATTGGTAAGACGTTTACTCATCTGCCCATACCCTCCAATAATTCGTCTATAATATCCACATAAACCCAAAAATCCTCTGAGTTGTTTACGCTTTACGGTTGCAGCCAATAAGCTACTACCTAAATTTTCTTTGGGTCCGTCGAAACACCGTTGCTACTAATGATATGCCCCAGGTATTCAACTTGGCCAACGCTAAATGTGCATTTAGAAAGTTTCACATACAGCTGCTGTTCTTGTAAAATCTCCATTACTAACTTTACATGTGTTAAATGCAATTCAAAAGAACCACTATATATCAAGATATCATAAAAAAAAAACACAAGAACAACCTTCACAAATACTTCGTGAAGATTTGATTCATTAAGCTCTGAAAGGTAGCTGGGGCATCCGTTAACGCAAAAGGCACTACGAAAATTCATAATGCCCTTCATGAGTACAAAAAGCTGTTTTATAAACATCTTCTTTATATACGTAAATTTGATGGTAACCCGCTGGAAGATCCAACTTAGAAAAAACTTGCATGCCATTCAACTCATCAAAGAGCTCTTCCACTAATGGAATGGGAAACTTATCTTCTATGGTGCATTGATACGGTGACCTGAAGTCAACATAAATCACCACCATCCATCTTTCTTTTTGATCAAAATTACCAGGGCTGAAAAAGGGCTTATACTTTTATCTGATAGTTCCTTGTTGCAACATATAATCCACCAACTCTTCTACAACACGTTTTTGCACTCCAAAGTATCTATAAGGTCTTAGATTTATAGCTTATGCTCCTTCTTTTAATGGAATTCGATGATCACGGAATCCAGATGGGAGTAATCCTCTTGGTTCCTCAAAAACAACATTAAACTGCTTTAGTAACTCATGTAGCTTTTTATGGAATCTACCCATTTGATCTCCTGACCTTACCTCTAATAGTGAATAACGTGCTTCCTTCAGTTGCTCATTTTTTCCCCATAATAAAATCATCTCTATTCACAACCATAAAACAACAAATCACATACCCATTACCCCACACCTTTGTCAATTTCTTCTCAGGAAACTTAGCCAAGCTTTGTGATTGGGGTTTGGTTGTGTGTAAGTTTTAATTATTAACCCTCGATAATCTGCAAGTGAATGGTTCGTTAGCGTAGTATCAAAGGTGTCGATCCCACGAGGAGGAAACTAATATAATCCTAAAACTTAAGGCCAAAAACAAATAACATAAATTCAAGATGCAACAAAACTAATACGATAATTTAATTCAATCAATCAAATTAAGAATTAAACACGAAAATACTAATTACTAAACAATTTACAACACACTCAAGAATCAACCGAAGAAAATTATCAATTAAGAGAAAGGAAATTTTACTATCCTTAATGCTAACCTAACGGATTATGAATTATTGGATTGTTGATTCTAGATTATCCTGGGGTTGATTGCTCTCTTTCGAGTTATAACCATTATCCCTATTCAGATTATGGAAGTTACAATCCCTCAATTCACAAACTATCCAAAACCCTAATTAATTCTAAATTTCTCTAATAAACTATCAGAAACCTATACAAGATCTCTCTTTGCACAAATTATCGATATGATTTAATTCTGGTTTCTATTAAATCACCTAACTCTAGTTAGTCCAATTTAATCATTTTTATTTGATTCACCCTCTTAGTTTATTATCGAATTATGCAATAGCAAAATCAATTCACAACAATATCCAATAAACACATAAACAATCAGATTCTCATTAATTCAAGAATAAAATTCCAAAGGTGAGTTTAAAACATCCTTGACATTTTAGATCCTATCATCAACTATTTAATCCAATTCTATAAATAATAAAACTGAAAAGAATAGGAATACAATCTAAAATGGATGACCGGAGGTAGCAATGTCAGGAAACTTCCTGGTCTGGGAAGTACTTCGAGTCAGCTTCTTCTCCTCTTTTCTTTTCCTATATCTCTCGATGACCTCTTTTTAGGGTTTCTCAAGGTGGTTGATGGAAAAAACTGCTCTTTTCTATGCCTCTTTTTGTTCTTTTTATATCCTATTGTATTTTGGGCGACCCTAGGTTTTTCCTGAGTCCGAAAGGTCAAAAAATCTCTCGAATCTTGATGTTAGTGAGTGTTTAGGCATGAGTGCCTGACATAGGCCATTATTGTGGTCCTACGGGCCACGATCGTGGCTCACATCTGAGCCTTCTGTCATGATCGTCGCATGTAGGCCACGATCGTGGGCCAAATCTTGAGCTTCTATCACGATCGTGGCGGGTCGTTGTTTCAGTTCGAATGTCTCTGAAACTCCTTCATTCTTCGATGTTGACCCTGAAACACTAGCAAACACATGAAGGTACCTCAAAAATATACTATTTAAGCTAAAAAACTTTTACTAACCCATAAAACATTTAAAACATAAATAATTAACAAACTAACATAATTCCAACCTAAACACATACTAGATAATTGAATTAACGACTAAACACATATCAAACTATGCCCTAAAATAAGATACAATTTACACTTATTAACATCCCCACACTTAAACATTTGCTTGTCCTCAAGTAAACAAAAAAACAAACAACACTAAATCATAAAGCACACAATGCAATAATGAGACAATGACTTCAACTTCATGAAACAAGTTTAATTCTAAAGACAATCATTCAAGTTATTCTAAATCATTAACATGCAAAATCCGTGTCTAGGAGCTCTGTACTAAATATATATATTAATCAAGAACTAGATGTCAAGTTATTCACCCTTTTCAATTGTACACACACATTAATAATTATTTAGTCATTCAAACTCTGTAACTACTCCTAAGTACGTTTTCATAAAAAGTTAAGCTACTTACAATTTTGGTAAGTTTTATTAGAAACTATTTTAAATTACTTTTTGTGGACATGGACATAGTCTTTTTACACGAAGGCAAACATTGGCGATGAATATCGATCCAGTTACTCAACTAAGTCATGTTTTTGTTAAGCTGCTTGGTTGGAACGCCATTATAGTCTTTTGATGCAAAGGCACACATTTGTAATGCGTGTTAATCTGATTACTCGACTACATAACGTTCTCAATTGGCTATTAGCTCTATTTATAACCCGAAAGCCAGCGGAATAGTTATTTATTTAAAATTTACAAATATTTTTAATTATTATTTAATGCCTACCTTGTTGCTTTAGCTACCCGTTTTCATAAAAAATACTAGCAAAAGTTACTTAAATGAACGTGACAACTTATAAGTTGATAAACTAACAATAAATCCTAATTAACTTGCATATTTAGCCAAAAAACCCAGGTCATTAATTTTGTGAGCTAATGACTCTTTGCAACCTAATAGAATATGTTCAAAATTAAATCAATTTTATTTCATTTAAGCCATCGACACATTCACACAATTCATAATATGCAGCCTAACAAACTATCATACAATATGCAAAATTCACACTTAAAGCAAAACACACAACCCTCCCTACAATTAAGCAACACATCGTCTTCAATGTGAGAAGGAGACAAACAAACACAAATGCAAAGAAGTAACATAAAATAAAACAAAAATAAAGACTAAATTTAAAAGAAAAGGGTTAGAAACAAAGCCTCATCATGATAGAGGCGAGAATAGTGTTGGAGGTAACAGTTGAACACCTTGAGCCTCGAAGTATCGATAAATCTGACGTATATCCAGCTCTGACGTCATTGTGTGCGGGCCATCTTTTTCATCCTCCTAGTGTTTTCTGCAATTGTATCTATAATTACTTTGGCGTTGGCAGAGATTGTATCAAGCACTTTCTTCCAACCAGGTTCTTTTGTGTTTTCTTCCTCTTTGGACACCTAACTAGTTGAGTCATCTTCTGCCTGCTGAGGTGGCTTTGTACTAAAACATGCCTGACTGACCCTGATCTTTGCATGAGTTTTTTTGGCTGATGTCCCGGAGTTCCATATTATAGGACTTCAGGATTTCAACATGTCACAAATGATGGTAATTTAGAAAATTAGGGAGGTAGACGATTAAACCACTACAATCCATGCCATAGTACTCAACAATGATACAAACCAAGTAACCCATACCTGAATTGTTGCTTCTTTTACATAGAGTCGCAACAATATCATTAAGCACATGTGTGGAGGTGCACACTAGGATGCTGTGATCCATGCACCACAACAGAAAAAGTTCCTTCTTTGAGCACTTGTTGGTTTCTGATTTGTTAAAAACCATTTGACACATGAATTTATGTAACAACAAGTGCTCATGGCTTCGTACAATGTTGTTGTGGGCATTCTTGGCTTTGAACTACTTTCCAGTGAGCTCATTCCAATAACGGGAAGCCCGAAAATCATCATGCTGATCAACGATGGAAGATTCGGGGAAACAACAAATATTATACATAATTTCAAGGTTCAGCTCATAAGGTTGTCCCTATAACCTAAACCACATTTCCTTAGGGTTACTAGTTTCGAACTGAAGGGAAGTGAAGAATTCAAAGGTGAGCTCTTGGTAGATAGGATATTAGAAGTGTATAAACCTACTCCACTAAATTCTTTCTGCTAAATTCTCCACCCCATCTCACAATTCTAGGCTATCAAGCATAGCAAAATCAAAATATTTAAGGACTACTATCTGTTTAACATTAAGAGATTGGAATCGAATACCTTCCTCTTTTGTGTAGATTGGGAAGGATGCTTTGAAATCCGCCACCCTGTTCCTTCACCTTTGACCCAAAATTTGATATTTTCGAATGATTGGTTATGCTTCACTAACTGCTTAATGCGCAGCATAGTGGACTGTAAGTAGTGGAGGTTGGATAAAATGGAAATTTGGAAGTTGTTTAGAGAGAAGTGAGAGCGTTTGGAGGTTCTAAACTTAGAGAGATAAAGTTAATATGAAAGCGAGTGAAAAAATGAAGTATGAAATGAATATATAGGTGAAGGAAGGGTAAAATGGTAAAAATTTTAGCTGAAAATCACGTGGACATTTTTACTATGCCGTTAATTAAATCGATTTTTCAATTTGTTTCCTTTGTCCTTCTACACATTCCCAAGATCCCTTCCTAACTCTTTTATAGCTCTTTCCCCTCTTTTTTGCTGGCTTCCTTTATCATCTAACTCATGTCGAAGCCCTAGGCCTTTCTGACCTTATTTGGGAACAAAATAACCTATGGAATTCAAACTATCTAAACGTCAAAGGAAACAACATGAAATTAACAATCCATAGGTTGCCTCCCATGTAACGATTCTTTTAATGTCAGTAATTCAATGCTCTTCTTGTGCTTAAGGCAGTTTAAATGAATCGTGCAATGGTAGTGTAATCATTGATCTTACAATTTGCAAATGAGCTACCATACCCTGGGTTCCACCTTCCTTCTACTTCACCTTCTTATGTAGGCATATTAATGGATCGGGCCACGATGGTCTGGGCTATGGCCCGCTGAGCCCCAGCTCGGTCAGTCTATTAATTTTTTAAAGTAAAAAAATTCAAAACGACGTCATTTTGTAAAAACTGGGTGGGCCACGGTTTGGGCCCACCATGGTCGGACTATGGCCCGATCATGGCTTGTCCAACTCGGGCCAAAAACAGGCCAGGACAAGATTGCCATGCCTATTCCTACACCTTCTCTTTCGCGATTGTTTCTTTCTAAATGCATTTCTAGGATCCTCAATATCTTCCCATTGTCCTCAAGGTTCAATTTCTTTAATTTTAGCTGGAAGTAAGGGAGAACTGTTGTCATTCTTCGACATAGTGAAGGTTATTTGATGCTCTCTAACCTTCAGAGTTAGTTCACCCCCTAAATGTCAATTATTAATCGAGCAGTAGCTAAGAATGGTCATCCAATGACCACAGGGATTTCCACATCTTCTCCAATATCTAATACAAAGAAGTCTGTAGGGAAGGTAATTATATCGATCTATACTTGCACATCTTTAATAATAACCTTCGGTTGATGAACTGTTATGTCCACTATCTTCACTAGCATCATATTGGGTTTTAACTCTTCTAACCCTAATTTTTGACTAAAGGTATAGGGCATCATATTAGTACTTGCTCCCAAATCTACGAATGCCGTATCTATTTTAACTCCATTGATACTGCAAGGAATGTAAAAGTTCCCTGGGTCCTCTTTCTTCTATGCTATATTAGGGTTTTCTTCTGCTATGAGCTCCTTAACCTTCTTCTTAATCAATTCCCTTAGTGTGAGCCTTGTTTGTAGTTGTTTTGTTATGTACTCAACATTGTTTAATTTAGTCTCCTTACAATTCCTCGTCACCTTACTTGAATTTGACTTCCGCTGAGCTAGAATAGGGTACAAAAATTCAGGTTGAGGTTCCTCGATTGACTTAATTACGAGCTCACTTGGAAGGAATTTCATATTTACTTGTCCTTCTCCATTATCTCCATCTTCTTCCGTATGTTTGAGTTTCTTTTTTTAGGTTTGAGTAATGGCCATTATCTGTTCCTTTGGGTTATATTCGGTATTGCTTAGAAGGATTCTTGCATTCGAGTTGAAATTGCCTCTGCTAGTTGACCTACTTAGACCTCCAGATTGTGTATTGAAGAGGCTCGGTTCTTAGTGACTTGCTTGAACTTGCTTTCAAACATCTTATATGCATCCTCCATACCTCCAATTTATGTAAAATCATATCCAAACTGGATTCCATTGAGCTTGGTATATCTTGTTGGAAACTTGGTTGTTTTTGTGGTTTGAATTGTCCTCCAGCATTGTTCATTCAAGAGAAGTTAGGGTGATTTTTCCACCCAGGGTTGTATATGTTAGAGTAGGGATTGTTTTCCCCTCTTCGTCCATATTAAACTCCCATATGACTAACTTGTTTCATATCGTTATCCTTCATCAAAAAGCAGTCCACCGTATCGTGATCTATCTGTCCACAGAGTTCACACTTTAGTTGCATAACTTTTACCAAAGCTGAGGACAAAGCCTTCATATTGTTGAGCTGTCGAGTTAAGTTTTCAATTTTCACTTGCATCTTCGTCATTTGATCAACAACAACAACTTCTTTTTATTTTCAGAAGGTAGTGGGTTACCTATTCCGCTCGGTCATCCATAGACAGCTATTACTCGCCATCTCCTTGATCAACTCTTCTGTTTCATCTACCGTCTTTCTCATCAGTGATCCTCCTGAAGCTACATCAATCTTACCTCTCATATGTAGGGTTGCTCCATTATAGAATGTTTGCAACAAGAACTGCTTAGGTTAGTTATGGTGTGGGCATTTTTGTTACAAGTCCTTGTATCATTCTCATGCTTCATAGATTGATTCCCCGTCAATTTATTGGAAGTTGGTAATCTCCTTAATAATCTTCATGGTCTTGGTAAGGGGAAAATACTTGTTTAAAAAGGCACGAACTAGTTGATCCCTAGTGGTGACATTGGCTAGGTTGAGGGAGTGTTACCAAGCCTTTACTTTATCTCTTAGGGTAAAAGGGAAAAGCTTAATTCGTACTGCATCCTCTGACATCTGATGTTACCAAAAGGTATCGTAGAGTTAAAGGAAATTTACTTTATGTGCATTGGGATCTTCATTCGTTAGTCTATAGAATTGCACATTTTGTTAAAGCATATTTAGGAGGGCTGGTTTAATTTCAAAAGAGGCTGGTTGTATAAGTGGCCTAGCTACTCCTTGGTTAGTCGCATTGAACCCTGGTTTCATGAAATCCATAGGGGTTCTTTGTTGATGTCCTTGGTTCGCTTCGTGATCCAAATCTTGTTAAAATTCCTCGAAAATTGTTGCTTTTGCGATTTTTTTCTTCATCATCGCACCATGCTTTCCTAATTGATCGTTCTAATTGAGTGATATCTAGCTCTAAGGTTTCAGCTATAGGACTCGAACTTTTCGTAACTTTTGTGTTCATGCAAGAGCACGCATTAAAAAAAAGAAAGAAAGAACAAAAACTAAAAACTAACTAAAACGCCTTAGACTAAATAACTAAACTAATCACCTCCCCGACAATAGCGCCAAAAACTTAATTAGAGTTTGGTTATGTGTAAGTTTTAATTATTAACTCTTGATAATCTGCAAGTGCACAATTCTTTAGTGTAGTACCAAAAATGTCGATCCTACAAGGAGGGAACTAATCTAATTCTAAAATATAAGGCCCGAAACAAATAAAAGAAATTCAAGATACAACAAAACTAATATGAGAATTTAATTCAATCAATCAAATTAAGAATCAAACACAAAAAATACTAACTATTAAGCAATTTGCAACACACTAAGAATCAACTGAAGGAAATTATCAATTGAGAGAAATGGAATTTTATCTATCCTTAATGTTAACCTAACAGATTATGAATTATTGGATTGTTGGTTCTAGATTATCTTAGGGTTGATTACTCTCCCTCGAGTTATAACCATTAACCTTAATCAAATTATGGAAGTTGCAATCTCTCAATTCACAACCTATCCAAAACCCTAATTAGTTCTGAAGTTCTCTAATAAACTATTGAAAACTTATACAAAATCTCTCTTCGCACAATTTCTCGATCTAATTCAATTCTTGTTCTATTAAATCACCTAATTTTTGTTAGTCCAATTTAATCATTTTTTATTTAATTCACCCTCTCAATTATTATCGAATTATGCAATCATATAATAAAACACAAGAGATCCAATAAACACATAAATAATAAGATTTCCATTAATTGAAGAACAAAATTCTGAAGGTGAGTTTAGAATATCCTGGACATTCTAGATTCTATCATCAACTATTCAATCCAATTCTATATAATAATAAAATTGAAATAAATAGTAAATACAATCTAAATGGAGGATAGGAGGCAGCGACATCGAGAAACCACCTGATCCAGGAAGTAAGTCAAGTCGGCTTCTTCTCCTATTCTCTCTTCCTTCTTCTCTTCCTCTATCTCTCGATGAATTCTCTCCAGGGTTTCTCAAAGTGGCTAATGCAAAAGCTATCTCTACCTCTTTTTCTTTTTTAAAAAATATCCTCTTGTGTTGTGAGCAACCCTAGGGTTTTTTGTGTCTAAAAAGTCCAAAAACCTTCAAAACTTGATGTTTTTAAATGTTTATGCATCTGCCCGATGCAGGCCACAATTGTGGGACAATTCTTGGGCTTCTGTCACAATCATAACATGTAGGACACAATTATGGGCCATATCCTAGGCTTCTTTCACGATCATGGGCCAACTCTGGTGCTTCTATCACGAACGTGACGTGTTGTGTCATGATCGTGGGCCATTATTTTAGCCGCGAATGTCTCCAAAACTTCTCCGTTCTTCGATGTTGATCTTGAAACACTAGCAAACACATTAAGGTACCTCAAAAACATAATAATTAAGCTCAAAGACTTGTGATAACCCATAAAAATTTTAAAACACAAATAATTAACAAACTAACACAATTCTAATATAAACTCGTACTAAATGATTGAATTAGCAGTTAAATACATATCAAACTAAGCCCTAAAACGCAATGTAATTTACACTTATCAACATCCCCACACTTAAATGTTTGCTTGTCCTTAAGCTAACAAAACAACAAACATAAAAAAAACTCACAAAGCACACAATGTAATAATGAGACATTGACTTCAACTTCATGAAATAAATTTAACTTAAAACACAATCATTCAAGTTATTCCAAATCATTAACATGCAAAATTCACATCTAGGAACTCTGGACTAAACATACATATTAATCAAGACCTAATTGTTAACTTATTCACCCTTTTCAATTGTACACGCATATTAATAATCACTCGGTCATTCAAATTCTATAACTACTCCTAAGTACGTTTTCATAAAAAGTTAAACTATTTACAATTTTGGTAGGTTTTTATTAGAAAATACACATTTTTTATTTACCTTTTATGGACATATACCTAGTCTTTTACATGGAGGCAAACATTGGTCATGAATTTCGATCTGGTTACTCAACTAAGTTATGTTTTTATTAAGTTCCTTGGTTGGAATGTCATTATAGCCTTTTGACGCGAAGGCACACATTTGTGATGCTTATCGATCCGGTTACTTGACTACATCACGTTCTCAACTGACTACTAGCTCTATTCATAACCCAAATGCCAGCAGAATAGTTATTTATTTAAACTTAATAAACACTTTTTTAATTATTTTTTTACCTACCTTGTTGCTTTAGCTACTCGTTTCTGTGAAAAAATACTAGCAAAGCCACTTTAGTCGAAAGACCTAAAATTATTAATGAATGACAATTTAACGGGTAATAAACTAACACTAAATCCTAATTAATTTGCATATTTAGCCAAAGAACCCACATCACTAATTTTGTAAGCTAATGGCTCTTCACAACCTAATATATTATGTTCAAAATTAAATCAATTTCAATCCATCTAAGCCATTGACGCATTAACACAATTCACAATATGCAACCTAAACAAACTATCATACCATATACAAAATTCACACTTAAAGCTAAACACACGACCCTCCCCACAATTGAAGAACACAATTTAACAACACATTGTCCTCAATGTGAGAAGGAGACAACCAGACACATAGAGAACTAAGAAACATAAAATAAAATAAAATAAAACTAAAGACTAAATTTAAAAGAAAAGGGTTATAAATAAAGCCTCATGGTGATGGAGGCGGGGATGGTGTCGGAGGTGGCAATTGCATGCCTTGAGCCTTAACATATCGATAAATACGACATATATCCTAGCTCTGACATCTTTGTGTTCAGACCATCCCCTTCATCCTTCTAGAGTTCTCCACAAGTGTATCTGTAATTACCTTAGTGTTTGTGGAGATTGTATCGAGAACTTTCTTCTAACCTAATTCATCTATATCTTTTTCCTCTTTGGACTCCTCACTAATCGAGTCTTCTTCTGCCTACTAAGGCAGCACTGTGCTAGAACTCGCCTGACTAGCCGTGATCTTCACATGAGCCTTTTGGCCGATGTCCCAAAGTTCCATGTTATGGGACTTAAGGATTTCAGCATGCCACAAATGATTGTGATTTAGAAAATCTAGGAGGTAGACAGTTAAACCACTACAGTCCATACCATAATACTCAGCAATAGTGGAAACCAAGTATCCCATACCCAAATTGTTCCTCCTTTTATGTAAAGTCACAACAATAGCATTCAACACATGTGTGGAGGTGCATACTGGGATTCTATGCTCTATGCACCACAACAGGAAAAGTTCCTCTGTTGAACACTAGTTGGTTTCTGATTTGTCAAAAACCATTTAACATATAAATTTATGTAATAACAAGTGCTCATGGGTTCTTATGATGATGTTGTGGGCATTTTTAGCTTCAAATCGCTCTAACCCAGTGAACTCGGGGAACCCACAAATATTGTACATGATTTCAATGTTTAGCTTAAATTTTTTCCCTGTAACCTAAACCACTTTTCCTTAGGGTTAATAGGTTGATAATAAAGGGAAGTGAAAATTTTAAGAGTGAGCTATTGGTAGACAGGATACTGGAAGTGTATGAAATTCACCCACTGAATTCTTTCTACTAAATTCTCTACCCTATCTCCTAGTTCTAACCTATCAATCATATCAAAATAAAAATATTTTAGGACTACTATTTGTTTAACATTAATACCTTCCTCCTTTGAGTAGATTAGGAAGGGTGCTCTAAAATCCACTGCCATGGTCCTTCGCCCTCGTCCCGAGACTTGATTTCATCTCGATGATTGTTTGCACTTTATTGACTGCCTAATGTGCGATATATGTCTTACAAGTAGGTGAAAGTTGGAATAAAGTGGAAGTTTGGAATTTGGTTAGAGAGAAGTGAGAGCGTTTAGAGGTTCTAACTTGGAGGATAAAGTAAAAATGAAAGTGAGTGAAAAAATGAAGAACTTACTATATAGGTGAAGGAAGGGTAAAATGGTAAATATTTAAAATGAAAATTGCATGGGACAAGTTTACCCTACCGCAAGCCACAATCGTGGCTGGTAATATTTCCACAAATTCCTAATTTTACTCTTCTTTTGTACTTCTCCACATTTTTGATATCAACTCCTAACTCTTTATAGCTCTTTCATCTCTCTTTTGCTTACTTCCTAGATCATCTAACTTATGTCGAAGTCCTATACCTTTCCGACCTTATTTGGAAATGAAATAACCTAACTATGGAATTCAAATTATTTAAAAATCAAAGGAAATAACATGGAATCAACAATCCATAGGTTGCCTCCCATACAACGCTTCTTTCAACGTCGATAGCTTGACGCTCTATCCTTGGAAACTTAGCCAGAATCAATTATAAATGGCTTGTTTCTACCTTTTTGTTCAACATTAGTTTTGTAACCTGTAAGTAAGCTACAAATTGCAAAATAATTAGAAGGACCATATTGATAACATTATGAAAACCAATTAAGCTCAGCAATGTCCTTTTTTTCGAGTGAACTGTTAACAAAACAAGGAATAACAAAACTTCCTGAATCTTCCATAGAATCTAACAATTTATCTTGTAAGAAGGTGAGTTGCTCTCTTTCTTCCTTAATCACCTTCATCTCCTCTGCTTCTTTCGCTTCGATCTGATTTAATTCTTGTTCTATTAAATCACATAACTCTCGTTAGTCCAATTTAATTATTTTTAATTCGATTCACCCTCTCAATTTATTATTGAATTATGAAATCATATAATCAAACCACAATAGATCCAATAAACAAATTAAAAATTAGATTTCCATTAATTTAAGAATAAAATTCCGAAGGTGAGTTTAGAACATCCTCAACATTATAGATTCTATTATCAAATATTCAATCCAATTCTATACAATAAGAAAATTAAAAATAAACAGGAAATAAAATCTAAATGAAGGATGGGAAGCAGCAACATCGGGACACCTCCTAACCTGGGAAATACGTCGAGTCGGCTTCTTCTCCTCTTCTCTCTACCTTCTTCTCTTCCTTTTTCTCTCGATGATTTCTCTCTAGGGTTTCTCAAGGTGGCTATTAAAAAAGCTCTCTTTGCCTCTTTTTCTTATGCTTTAAATATCTGCTTGTGTTTTAAGCAACCTTAAGGTTTTTTGGGGTCCGAAAGGTCCAAAAAATCCTTCAAAACTTGACATTTTTAAGTGTCTGCGCATCTACCCAATGCAGGCCACGATCATGGCATACAAGCCATATTCGTGGGCTAATTCTTGGGCTTTTATCATGACAGGCCAACTCTGGAGCTTCTGTGACAATCGTGGCCTATTGTGCCACAATCATGGGCTGTTGTTTCGGCCTAAATGTCTCTAAAACTTCTCCATTCTTCAATGTTGACCCTAAAACACTAGCAAACACATCAAGGTACCTCAAAAACATATCATTTAAGCTCAAAGAATTATACTAACCCATAAAAAACTTAAAACATAAATAATTAACAAACTATCATAATTCTAACCTAAACAAATACTAAATGATTGAATTAATGGCTGAACACATATCAAACTATACCCTAAAACACGATGCAATTTATACTTATCAATGAACGTTATCTAGGTACCATTAGTCTCGTCCAGCCATAGCATGATAATTATTCTATTGCTAGCAATAGACAGCGTGGTGATTATTTTATTGCTAGCAATAGACCAAGGAGGAAAATTCAAAAACCTACTTGACTTATTGAAGAAGATGACAATATGTTTACTTATGATCTAGCAGTTGCAGAAGAAATTCTTGAAGGTATTGAACCTTCCTCTTACTTTTGGGCTATTTCCTGTCTTAGTTCTTTATAGTGGCTCATGGAAATGAATAAAGAGATAGAGAGTCTCTATAAAAATGAAATTTGGGACTTAGTTGAGCTTCCTAAAGGTCATTGTGCATTGACTTGTAAGTAGATGTATAAATGGAAAGATGGTATACCTGAGGTTGAAGATGCAATATGGAAAGCACGACTAGCTATTCGAGTTTGTAATCAAAAGAAAGGCATTGATTTTATTGAAGTATTCTCTCGTATTGTTTGTCATACCTCCATTCGAGTTCTTCTTGCTTTTGTTGCTCTGTTCGATCTGGAGTTAGAGCAACTTGATGTTAAAACAACTTTTCTTCACAGCAAGCTAGAAGAAGAAATCTACATAAAGCAACCCTAAGGTTTTGTTGTTTCAGGTAAGAAGTGTTGTGTTTATTGTTTGAAAAGATCACTGTATGGCCTTAAACAAGCTCCCTGGCAGTGGTATAAAAGGTTTGACTGCTTTATGATTGGGTAAGGCTACACAAGGAGAAAATATGATAATTTTGTGTATTTTAGTCAGTTTGACAATGGTTCCTTTGTTTACTTGTTGTTACGATGATATGCTAATAGCTTCTAAGTCGTTGATCAACAAGTTGAAATCTCAACTTAGTAGCGAGTTTAAGATGAAGCATCTTAATGCAATAAAGAAGATTTTGGGCATGAACATTTATAGGGATCGACAGGTTGGTAAATTGTACTTGTGTCAAAAGAAGTACATTGAAAATGTTCTTAACAGCTTTAACATGGGGACTTGCAAACCAGTTTCTAATCCTTTAGCTGCTCACTTCAAATTATCTTCTAAACTTTGCCCAAAAAAAAAGGAAGAGATTGAACATATGTCACGCGTTCCGTATTCCAGTGCAGTTGACAGTCTCATGTATGTCATTATTTTCACTAGACTTGATCTAGCATATGCCGTTAGCACAGTGAGTAGGTATATGCATAATCCTAGTAAGGATCATTGGAGTGTTGTTAGTGGATCCTTCGTTATTTGAAGGGAACTTTTGATTTGGGCTTAGAGTTTGATAGAAACAAAGTTACATCTAATGATGTTGTTGGGTTCATTGATTCTGACTATAGTGGTGACCTCGATCGATAAATGTCTCTCTCCTGCTACATCTTCACTCTGTGTTCTTGTGCTATTGATTGGAAGGCATTGTTGTAACCCATTTCCGCTTTATCTACTACAGAGGCAGTATATGTTGCAGTTACAGAAAGTGTGAAGGAGGCTACATGGTTACATGGCTTTATTCTTAAACTTGGTGTTGCATAACGCACTACTATTGTGTATTCAGATAGTCAAAGCACTGTTCTGCTTACACTAGTGTCAAGTATCACTATATCAGATATACGATCAACGTAGGTGAAATTGTTGTGACTAAAGTTCACACATAAGAGAATGCTATAGATATGCTTACCAAGCCACTTCCTATCGATAAGTCCAAACATTGTTTGGACTTAGTAGGGGTCTATAACATTTGATTTCCCTTCGGGGCTTATATTACAGTGAGGAGTATTATCAAATTTGAGCCAAGGTGGAGATTGTTATATTAGTGCCTCAAATTCTATGGTTTTTAACTAATTTTATCTCAAGCCTATAGTAAACTACATGGACCACACCTAAATTGGTTATTCTATGCTAGGTTATTTTGAGATACAATTGTTATAAATCAATACGTTTTTCTATACGACAACTTTAAGAGAGACTTTTTAGACTCGTGAAATTTTAAAGAGAGGATTTATAAGTGAAATTATTTTGCTCTTCATCCCCATTAACTAATTAAGGGATTTGTACTCTCTTTATTATTTTCATTGTGGA
>JANIIA010000006.1:51969931-51986959 GCA_027478495.1 Erythroxylum alaternifolium | reverse complement strand
TGGTTGTTTAATGCATAGGAAGTAAAACTTTCTGGATGGGTTTTGCTCAAGAAGAGTATTCATGTTTTTTGTCCTTCTTCTTGATGAAGGTGCTCGTTTTTCTAGAGGCAACTGGTTCAACTTCTTGCTTCTTTTTGCTCTCTTTGGCGCATATTCATGAAAAGTTATAAAGCCAATACTTATATTAGAATTTTCTAGCTTATGAACCTAAAGATCCTTTGTGGCGATTATAATTGTAGACTGTGATTTATTCTTAAACTGACTAGTGTTGATTTGTTTTTAAGAATGTTACTTTCAAGATTGTAACCTATAAAGACACATCCATATACAAGTTGTTGTTTTTTTCCATTCCACTATGAGTTTCTCACGACTTCATTTACATTATAGTTTCATTTATATTTTCACTTTTGCTAATATTTCTCCCCACAATGTCATCCCAAAAAAAATTAGAAGTTCGATGTTTGTTTTTTTTGTCCACACCATTGTCAAAAGTTTCATGACAATCTCGAGAATTAAACATTTCGCACTTTAGCACAAGAAAATTTTTTAACATAAGGATTCATTATTTATAGAGAATATATAATAATGAGTATATAAATATTACATAATAATGAGAGTATAAGAAAGAAATTGCCAATTTTCAGTAGGAAACAAAACATGTACCTCGTCGATAAAGATGCATAATTTAACTTAAACACTCTACTTTCTTTTCACTTTGTATTTACAAAACATGCCTCCTAGACATGGAACTCGATAATCTCATGTCTCAACAAAACCACCTATATTAGCACTATCATAGTTAATAGTAATATTTTGTCATACATTATTTATCACCACATCGCTCACACCATATGATTGTTTTGCCTAAGAATCATAAAAAACAGTATCATTAGTAAATTGTGAATAAGTTACTAAACAAAATGTTGTTATTAATAGTATTCTAGCAAAAGATAAATACCAATTGGGAGTTGATCCTGTCCATAGAAAATAGAACACCTTTAATAGAATTTGTTTAACTTGAATTGGCAGAGACAACCTATCATTAAAAAAGTTAAAGAGTATATAATTAAAATATTGTTAAAACATTGAATATTTTTTATTAAAAAGTAAACATGTAACTGGAGAAAGTATTTAGACAAATAATATAGTTGGTGAATTTGAACCATCTTTCAGTTATCAATACAAATCTCAATTCCTTCCATTTGATTTGCATACTAAAAAAATGAAGAAAAAATTAATGAGAAATTAAATAACACATGACTGTTGCGGTTTAAAATACTAATCAAACCTTAACTTTATTGTCTCTTTGATAAGGAATTATTTATTGACTTGATGTAGTTTGAAAGTTTTCTCTTATACCCTGTCTCACCCCAAAAAAGAAAAAAAAAATAGCATTATATAAAGGACATAAAATTCAAGAATATAAAACTTCTTTTAATGACAATTTAAGATTAGATGGTAATGTTGGTGCTGAGGCTGTGACATTTGTTAGGGCAATTTGAACGTTTTTTATTGTACCCTATCTCATATATAAAATAGAAAAAATTTAATATCATTATGTAAGGGACATGGAATTCAAGAATTAAAAAATTTACAAATAAAACCTTAAGATTAAATGGTAATGTTGGTACTGCAATTGTAAGATTTGCTGTAATCTAAACTTTTTTGGTTGATTTCCTTTTTTTTCAAAGCCTTCTGCAAGCCACCCCTTAACTCTTACCTAAAATAGTTTTCTTCTTGATTTTGATTCCTTTAATTCCAATACCATTCATTTCACAAATTTCAATCCCATTTTGGTTCAAGTGATCTATTATAACACTTGAATATTGAACCATCTTTCACCTTGTAATCTAACATTGGAGCTCGCATTTGAGTGTTGGACAATTGATCCATTACCTTGAAGTATAGCATCCACGATTTCCAACATCTTTAAAATACAATCATTAACAATTTTGTAAGTCTCTTAACTATCTGTTTCTTTTGTAACCAATTGAATATATAGCTCACACAATTCCTTATACCGCATACTTTCACATATCTTGGGATCCAAATTACTTATGTTGACTCCTAAATTTTCAACTCCTACGAATCCAAGTTTTTCTTTACGTGTCCATCTTTTCAACATGTACTGACTTGGGATCTTCATAATATTTTTCACAGTAAAAACTTTCAAAACATGAGAACAAAAAATTCCAACAAACTTGAATTTCTACAGCTACAATCAACTTTTCCATTTGATGAATCATAAGTAACTATATGGTAATAACTCTTCTTATGAGGAGTAATTTGATATTTTGTGACTGATCCAACCTCCCAAAAACTTTCAATGCAAGAATCATGAGAATTACACCATTCATTTAGAAAGCACTTGACACCTCAGAAGTGTAAACACTTGCTGCATATTTCAAAATTTCAATTAGACACAATAATGAGGGAATACTTGTACTTGATTTAAAATCAACCTTTAACTCTTCATATCTATGATCTTTAAGGAGTCTTTCAAAGTGATAAAAAAACTCCAAGAACTTATGTTGATAAGTGACATACCTTTTTACAATATTATTCATGCTCTCACTTCTTTATGTTGTCGTCATGTCTACATAAAACATTTTTTCATACACTAAAGCCCATTTTTCCTTATCCCAAACATGCGCCTCAACTAATCGTTGTCTTCAAGTTCGTATTTGCTCAACATATCATTCCATGCATTTACAAAATCTTCCTCTTCTTCAAAATCACACATGCATGAGTAGAAATCTCTAGCAAAATCTTTGAACTGAAAGAAAATACCACTTAAATGGATGGCGACATTTTGATAAATTTGCTAAATACATAAGTGATGATGAGTTTCAGGTAATCTTAGTGCTAGAACCTTTGCCATTGCTGCATCTTAGTCTGTAAGAATAATTTTTTAAGTCTTTTATGACTCGTAGCTTTCACAAAAGTATCAAATAACCATTTCAAGTGTGAGGGATGTCTCATTATACAACAATGCAAAACCAAAGAGTGTAGTCTGCTTGTGATGATTTACACCTATAAATAATGCAAGGGGACGACCTTCATTTTTCTTTTAGGTAAGTTGTGTCAAAGCAAACCACATCACCAAAATTTAAGTAATCTGCTCTCATCTTTGCATTTGACCAGAAAATGTTGGTTATTAAATCATCTTCATTAACTTGGATAACGTAAAAAAATTTAGATCATCAAATTACATTGTATACAAATATTCCAGAACACCTCCTATATCCCCTCTTTTCGCATCTCTTATTCTTTTAGACCTTAAGTAACTTCTATAGACATTTAGTATGAAACCTAAGTTCTCTCCACCACGTACTTGCCTAACCATGAGATCATGAGATGCCTTTGGTGGGATTCCTACATCATTTGCCATTTCAATTTGCATTGCTGCAGATAAATTTATCTTTCGGTGAGATTTGAGTTAGTGCGTCTTGTTTGGACTCAATAGGTAGTGATTATACTCCTTAATAAACTGAACCACATAGAGTTTTTTGCTTCTTTGACAACTGACTTTCATTTTAGCTTCACAACCAAACCTTGTTTCAAGGCGTGCTGCTCTTATATACATATCTCGTTTGTCTTTTCCTCATTTACCTTTAGCACTACAATAAAACATTCTGTCAATGAAGTTTCCAGATTTATCTTTTTGGTTTCTGCTTCTCCTTATCTCGAACCTGACTTCTTTAGCATATGCTAAATAGAATTAGTAAGCATCTTCTTTTATCTCAAACTCCATTCCAATTTTTGGTATTAATTCTTTGGATGCAAATGAACGGGTAGCTTGCAAATCCTGATTACTGTTTAAACTGATAACAACGATAAGCTCATCTTCACCTTCACTCTTGCCAACTCCATTATCATCTTCAAAATTTAACCGATGTCAAGACGAAGATGCACCCAACATAGAATTATTAGCTTTGATCTTAAAGCAAAAACCCAAAAAGACAAATGAAAAAAATGAAAATGGATACTTCACTTTTATGATATAGAGAACCACTAAGTGTGGAATTCACAATTTAATTAAGAAGAAAAAATGAATCCTTAAGCATTAAACTTAAATAAATATCTAACAGCTAGTCCTAAATAAATTCTTTAAAAAATGTTCGTGGATCTACCATACTACACAATCTCCAAGAAAACATTTATATACTAATCTTCCTTCTTTTTGTTTACTGGAACAATTAAATGAGCTTGAGCTGTAAAAGTTGGTACTTTTCCTTTTTCAGCAAAAGAAGATAAACTAAAATAAGAAAAACTTAAAAAAATGCACCATCAAGGGGAAAAAATGCTAATTCCTTTTGCTAAAGTAGGATGAGAGGCAAACACAAGGGAAACAGAGAGACAGCTTATGAATGATTTAGAGTACAGGAAAGCTTGCTCTAAAGAATTTTCTAGAAACAGAGTATAGGAATTTAAGAAGCTTGTGAATTATTCAGGGGACCTAGTAATTACTGTACCTTGGATAGTCTTTGGGAATCGAAAATTCAGGTAAGTTTCAATTTTGTAGACTCTTCTGGTGCTAGGCTCAAACACATTCAAAATGAAACATAAGTTTCATAATCGTTCAAGCCCAGATCAAATGGTTTCTTGAACTTATCATGAATCTTTGTCACTATCGCCCTAGTAGTAACTTTTGGTTAAATCAAAAAGTGAGACGTCATTGTGAAGAACGCACAATAATCACTGTAAGAAATTTTGCAACAAAGGCACTGAAGAAACTAAAGAGGAAAAAGAAGCAGAACAATACAACATAAGACCATGATAGTTGACTTGAGTTCTAGAAATAAGAGAGTTGAGCAGGAGTTCTCATTGCAACACTTAGAGAAAACTGGTCAACCCTCACAAAGTGATTGTTCTTTATCATTAACATTATTCCCACAACAAAATTTTTATGGTTCTAATTCTATCCATAAAAGGTTCTGCCTTTTGATTGATTTTCTTGATATTGATTTGCTTATGCATGAAAGAGTTGCCAAAATCTCCATTCAAGCCCTATTTGGTGGCATTTTCCTCCAAAAAGTAAAATATTTAAAAATTTCATAGAAGATTAACATTGAAAAGTATTCATCACCTATGTAATAGGAAAGAATAAGTAAAGAAGAGCTTGCTTTTGGCAATGATGAAGCTTTTTACTCAAAAAGAAAAACCTGTTTAATATAAAGGATGTACTGAAAAGCATCGAAAATTTATTGTGACTTGCAATGTATTTAGAAACTAAAGAAATATGCCAGTGATTTTAAATCACGTGGTAGCTATATCTAATTTTGGGTTAGTTCCAGTAGATTTTTATTCCAAGTTCTTAAGAGTTTTCTTCCCTGAGATTACGTGAAACAAGTTGAAAAAGTGTGAAAGAGACACAACTTTGCTTTTTGGTTTCTCTATTTGACGTTCCCACGGTAAATTATAAACAAAAAAGAAAGGAAAAAGAAAAAGAAAACGCATCAACTTCGTTAAAGCTAGAAGAGAGCTGATGGATACATATTAAAATCGAGTTTTATTAAAACGTCGTCGTATTGTGGCAGAACAGGGTTAAAACAAATTTGTTGAAAGGGACTGTACTGGTTGAATTAAGAATACGCCTCACTTAATCTTATTCTAATAAATATTTGAACGCAAAAGCACTTAGTTGTGGAGATACTAAAGAGAGGAGGCCAATTACTATGTTACGCGCTAACGTTTGGTACACTACAAGTATTAATCATACTCACAATTTCGTCTCTTGAGCTTACAATTCTGATAAAATCAGTTATAATTGATATCATTCTTAGTGAAATGATAAATGAAACGGATGCGTTAGCCCTTACCAAATCATGTACATAGTTCCCTACAAGGACTGAAATTCTGAGGAAGCTCTAGCAAAGTTACTATAAGTTCAAAGAATACAAAAGACTGAATACTGTACACGGCCTCAAAGGTCCATCTCCCACCCAATCGAAAAGTACGGCTTGAGAAACTAGGTCGCTCCACTTCAGTAAACAGATTTGCTCATCCTGGTGCGATCAGTAAATTACAAATTAAAAAAAGAGAGGCTATTGTCTGGTAACATTACATGAATGGAAGCTTTGAATGAATAGGCAGCTTCTCAATGCATAGAATTGACGCATCTATGACAAAACAAAAAAAGTTGGATAATACATGTCTGTCAGAATCCCTGTCCATCCTGACAAACTGAAGGTAAACTACATGTACAATCACGATGAAGACATGAATAAACCCTCCAAAACATGATGGAGGCTTCCAAAAATGAATAAATTTAGTGAAGAAAAGAATATTATGATGCCGCTGTACTAGCCTTTACTTGTCTTAAGCTTCTTTAAGGCTTGATGAGATTCCTCAGAAGTTGAAATCCTTGTCCTGATTGTCCCTTGATTGCCAGAGGAAGCATCGTTTTCCTAATCCAAAATGAGAACAAAGACCATGAGTCACTTGTCCCATAGAATGGAATACTGCTGAAGAAAAATGGAAGTTTAACATTCTAAGCAACTTTAGAAAACCTTAAGGGTGGATGTTGTAGCAATTGATCTGCCACCTGCTTGCTTCCCAAGCTCTATTTGCACTGAGATGCTAGCTTGTGACAAATCCACTCCAGAGCCCTGTAGTGCTTGTGTCAGAGTATTTAGCAACCTGTTCCGTGTCACCAGCTATGCCATTTAATTCATAATTCAACATACTCTTAATAAAAAACAAGAATCGAGAAAGCTGAGGGTTGTGTTGAAGAGTTATATAAATAACCAAATGTCAGCAGATTTTCTTATTTTAAAACCATACTTATCCGGAGTTTAACAGAATTACTTCACAGATATTGCTTAAAACTGTGAAGAAAGCGAATCTAAACTGTTAGCATGGTACAAATAACAAGTCATAATACTTTCACATCAGGTAAAATAGAGCATCACGGAGAGAGATCATCCCCAGTCATGAAAACAAATGGCATAAGAACCCATCGGAAGACAGAATAAACACCTTCGACCACTTCACAAAGTAATGCAAAAATATTCGGTGCGGGATAAGGTATTTTTCACATTTGTAAATGGATTAATTTTGCTTAAAAATTCAAGAAAAAGGAAGAAATTCACCTGAACAAGAAAAAATATAAAGAAAATCAGGTCATTCAAATGAAGAAAAAAGTACCAAAGTTGATGGCCCGTGGGAAGGACCATGTTAAAGTGATGAATACTTAAACGTAACTCACCCCCTGGAGTAAACACTCGAGACACTAACTGTACCACCTTCAATCGTCAGATCCTCTTCTTTCAGCTTATCAGCAGCTCCATCAGCCACAGTTGATCCGATATTACACAATTGAGCTTGAGGTTGATTTCCTATGTTCTCAGAGTCAAATCCTAGGCCAGGTGGAAAGTTAGCAATGCCACTTCTGGTAGGGCAAAAGAAGTTTGAAGGAAGTGATGTTGGAAAAGAGACAGCTCTGTTTATTATTCCAGGATGATCAATTGCTTTGAAGTTAGAGGGAGAGCTCATGTCAGATTCTGCTGGGTTCTGTGTTTCTTCAGGAATAGGAGACACGGTAATGCTTTTCTCATCCAACTTTGAAGAGAACACTAATCCAGGGGCAGATTCACTGATGATAATTCGAGATTGATCAGCATAATTCTCTGCAGGCCTATTATTGATTTTCTGTATCAAATGAATGGGATATCAGCTGTCTGGTTGTAACATCACCAAGGATCAATGGGGATTGAATTACATTTCTTTTCATACCATAAATACAATGTATGCACAAGTTCAGGGATTACCCAAGGCACCAACTTCGGCGGTTCATTATTCCATCCTCCACATGATCCTTCATATTTATGTACTTTCTCCTGTAAAAACTGAATGTACTCAATAACCTGCAGAAAGATTAAAAAATTCAATCATTCAACATTTTTTCACAAACAGAAGTTTCAACTATAAATTTAGCTACCTCTAATAGGAAAGACGCCTTGTCTCTCTTTTGATCACTATGAGGAATGAGTTTTCTCAACGTCTGAAACCTGCACAATAGTTTTCAAGTTCTAGTAAACCATGAAGTGGGCAGTGGATTTATGTTAACTCAGAAGACAATTTGCATTCACCCCACGCCCAGAAAAGTTAACCGTGCTGATAATTTCTCAAGGGGTATCTCATTACATGGTATTATGTAGTGCTACCAAACATGACTTTTCTTTTTGGGGATGCAACACCAAGCACAATTAACAAAAAGTATTTACTTTGCCATAAAGGGCCTTGCTTTTACTATTTGATGTCTAGCTAATTTCGTACTTCCAGGAAAAGAATGGTTATGAAACATTTAAAATTTTGGAGAGAAACATTTGTTATAACAACAAGATAAGGTGTTGAAATCATGCCTGTCGTTTATTTTGCTCCGTCTACGTTGTTCTGTGGCAGAATGTTTAGACCGGGGCGTGTTAGCTTTCTGATTACTGCTCTTCCCGCCTACTCTTACCCTCAGATCTCCTGCAAGTTCAAAGATGTCAATGGGAAAGGAGTGGATGATAATATGACAATCAATTGAACAGACAACTCCAGAATAACACACAAAAATAGAAAGAAAAACCATTTAAATCCTTTTTCAAAGAAAAGAAACCAGTTGTGAAAAGAATAGAGTACCATTGTGTGCCGGAGAAGGGCTTTCTTTCTTAAAAACGATCTCTTCGTCTTCGTCTAGATCGTCATCTTGGTTGCTAATTTTGGCTGAATTTATCATTTCCAAAAAGCTCTGGTTCTTCTGTCCCGATGGCCTGTTTAAAAGTTTAATCTCATCATTAAAAAAAATGGATGTTTAATTATGACATTACTTGTGATGAGAGACAGAGACTGAACCAAAAAACAAAAAACAACTTCAAATAGGAGAAGAAGGGGACAAACTGAGAAGTGAGGGAGCTAAATCCGTTGCCATGGTTATTGGATGAAGCTTGTGACGGCCTCTCAGGCGTCGACCACCCCGCCTTGACTGCCGTTTCTGTTACCCACCGCCAAAAAGAATCGTAATTGAGTACGCTATATGAGAGATAAGACGTAAAAACAATACCTTGATAATTACTAACTAGATCACTGACATATAATCTCATATTTCTTTTCTTCCCGGCTTTCAGTCTTTCAAATGTCATCATGGTATTACCTCATTCTTTAATTTTGTTTTCTGATAGTATTAGCATACGTAATAATGAATTAGTAGGATATACAACTGTCATAATCACCGCATATGTAGTCATTAGTCTATAGTCTCCTCAACAATAATGTTCAGCTTCAGATACGAAACTTTCTACTGTTACCCGGGACACAGAACTTCTGTAACCAATAATCCAGTTCCCATATTCTTCTAAGATCTCAACCATCCAATGCAATAAATTAAATGGTTGAGATATATTGAGTACAGAGGGAACAGATTATTGGGTACAGAAGATTTGTTTCCCTCACCCAAACTCATGCAAGTTCGTAATGACAACCACATACATCTTCCTCTTTTAACTTAACATCCGCTGAGTTGTATTTTCTGAGTTCTGACGTCCTTACATTGGGCTCTAGCCCAAAGCTAATGCTTCTATAGCTACTTCCAAACGTGGACTGGGTCTAGAATGGACTCCAATAACGCTTTTCGCTTCAATGACCTACGTCGCTACATCCCAAACCAACTTTCCCCCGAATGACAAAACGTTAATGTCACCGTTTAGCTATAGCCATAACACCGTGGATAAAAAGTTAAAAAGGTCGTGCTCACTTTTCCCTATAAGCCCAAGATTTCAGACCGTACTTCTGCTTAAGCCGAATTTCAGTATCAAAGCCATGTACCCACAAAACCCAAGTTACCAAGCCTTTGGTGGTTAATGGACTTTTTGCCTGCTCATGCAAAAAATGCAAAAGTATACAATAGTAAAAGCAAGTAATACTCTATAAACTCTATCCAAGAAGCTTACCTCTTATGATATCGGATCTCTCCCCAACAATCTCCTTCCCTGTCTTTCCCTTCTTTGATGCAGATTCTTCCCATAGCCTAAATCCACTTCCAGTGTAAGAACTGCAGTTGGAATGCTCGTCGTTTCTTTCAGTACTACTTGCTTCTGCTACCGTATACACAGCGGCCTCAGGCTTTGGAACTCTTTGATTAAAGTAAGAGACGTGGCTTATACTATAAGTCCCAATGCCTCCAGGAAGGATATGTTCCTCCGAGGGCGGCGGTGCAGCTGGTGGAGGCTTTTGGAGGGTCGAAATCTCGTTGGTTTCTTTTTTAGTACCAGGTGTCTTCCCTACCCATTCCAATGGTCGAAGAAAATCGTGAGTCTTGAGGTACCCACCTGTTCATCACCACAAAATCAATCAAGAAAATAATCCACTAGACAACTTATGCTCATTCATATAAATATATAAAACGAAAAATAAAAAATTTTCCCGATTCCATGTTGAAGCTTCATTTGTATTTACAATTTAAATAAATATTTGTGCACATGAACTGGGTCCAGCGCTCAGGAGATAAATTATAGAATTACTAAGAGAAACAAAAATAATCAAGAAATGCAACTCGTAGCCAACAATGTCCAACTTGGATAGAAAAATTGAAGTCTTGTGAAAAATGATTGTCATGTTCTTCAGTTCACCAACCACTCATTTCAGGCTAATTAATTGGGACATGTGATTTCTTCATTTAAAGTGAACTTGAATCAACAAACGTTAATTATACTTTTATAATATAGATTTCTTGTAAAATTAGACAAGGATTAATTAAGTTCTTATTGAAGTGAAAATAGCATGCAATGCACCATATGCAAAACTGTGCATCATGTGGCATGTCAAACCAATGTCCAAGTCCGCAATGGGATGGGACGCAGCCCACACAAAAATCCCCCATACAATGCTCCAATCTGATGGTGTTCATTGCTAACTCGGTTCCTTTTTGAGGATTTAGCACATATTTGGGGCGAGTCCCCACCCTATAACTCCATGGCCCAGATCTTATGACTCAATTGTCCACACCCAAAATCCCAACCGGTCATAAAATTTTTTTGTTTGTTTACCGAAATGTTGTTTCTATTGCACCAACAAATTGATAAAATAAATCAGAAAAAAGGGTGGAAAACATGAAATGAAAATGAGTACCTTGAGAAGTTGGTTTTGGATCTTGTTGGATTGTTGGATGAGTATACAGTGAGAGAAAGTCATTCGTTTGTTTCCTTGCTCCTGCGGTAGAACATATTCTGATGCTTGTTAAATCATACTTCCAATTCCGATTTTCATGCCGTCTACTAATCTGTGAACAAAACAAAAACAAATTTAACTTCTTTCTAATACCTTCTGTTCCAAGGTGACGTTGTTGAGGAAGCTCCATCATCCAAAACCAGTGTAGATTTTATTTTTAATTTGTTATATCACTGAATTCTGGTAATGGATAGCCTTCGGAAAAAGCTAAATTTATCTATAATTCTTTTCTTGCAATTGCTTCTTCTCAGATCCGTTTCACTGGGAAGAACAGAAGTTTGGAGGGAGATATGGCGCCTCCGCCGAAGATCGGAGGCGCATTGGCTTGTTTCAGCAAAATCGAGTCTTGATTCAATGTATTGCAGTTGCAGTGTACAATTTTCTTTGAGAAAATCTTCTGTGGAAATAACTCAAACTTCACACGAGAAACAACTAACCAGAACTCCGAACTACCTAATTGGACGAACCTGCCATAGTATTACAATAATTATTGAACATCAGAATTCTAAGTACCAAATACTGATATTACCGAATTATACATAATTCTAACTCCAACCAGCGAAAGAATCACCAGCAATTCAAAGAAGATCTAGAAGAGCAAGTTTGAGCCATCGGAACCGATATTCAAGAGAAACCAAACGAAAATTTTCTAAAAACTGCTACTAACCTGAGATTTTAATTGTGAAAATAAGAAAAGACGAGTTCAAACGGCGAAGTATTAAATAATCGAACCCCACAGCTTAATAAGTCCAACACATAAAAACTTTTGCGGTTAAGAATCGACTTGATTAGCCACAAAGAAATGCGCAAAGGATCTCCTCGAATTCCACCAAAAATTGTCTCCTCTTTTGCCTTCTCTCTCTTTTTGTTTTTTTTCCCTCCTCGTCAAAAGATTTTCCTTCTTACCACACAGTGCTTGCGAAAGAATAATGATGCTTCAGCTTGAGGTTGGAGAAACTCTCTCTCTCTTCTCTTCTCTTCTCTTCTCTTCTGTGTCTTGGTGTGCTTTTGCTTAAAGATCTTTTTATACATTTGATATTTGCTTGGCCTCGTCGTTTTCCGTTACGTGAAAACGGTGTTTTCTGAACGTCGTCATGACGGGGCCTACGGCGCTACTGTCACGGATTCTCATAAATAAAATAATAATATTATATATACGTTTACTAATTTTATATTTTCGGCAATCCCGATACTGCTTGGTTTATAACTTCGTCGTAAACATGGAATTGGTGGTGACGCTTAAGGATTTACATTTAACATTGCAATCAATTATTACTACACAAAATTATCTTTTTATTAGCAGCAAAGAAGATGAAATGTCACGTGCTCTGCACCTCTCCCTTTTAGTGCCGCGAAATGCGGGGCTTTCTACATTACTTTGTTGGCTAAGATGGAAACCAGAGTACATATGTCACATGTCCAATTACTTATGTTTTCCCATATAAAATATCTACTTTCTGGTCCAAATTTCAGATGTTGGAGTTGCAGGCATAGGTGGATGATAACACCCATTCAGCAACACATAAATTCTTTGAATTAATAGCTAATCAACATAGATGGATATCACCGACCTCCGTTTAGTTTTATTTCTAATATTTTTTCTTACCTTTTGATTTTAAAATAAAATAAAATTTTATTTGATTGTAAATTATTTTGTTACTATTAATAATTAAATGTTTGACAAAGATAAATTAAGTTTATGACTTGATTAAGCAAAATTTTATTTTAATCTCTCATATAATATTTATTAGATTTTATTAAAATAATTAACTAAAAAGTTATTTATAACCTAATATTTATTTGTTAACATATATTTTAATTATTACAGTCAATTGTATTTATAATTCTATGTACTTCAAAGATATTGATTTAAAAATTATCAAAATTTTTAAATATTTTTAATTTAATTAAAACTAATGAAATCAAAATTAAAAAATTATGATTTTTCATAAATTATAAAATTAAAACTAAAAACAACAGTTGAAAACTAAAACAAACATATATTAAAAATCGCAACAAAATGCTCTTATTTTATCATATCTCAAATTAAAACCACTTGAACTTAACCCTTAGCCCACCTTTTATGTACCCAATGTTTGGAACGTAAAAAAATAAAAATATATAATAGATTGCTGGTGTAAGAATAATCAAGAATGGGCAATAAAATGAATATATTTTTTTTCCAAAAAATCATTTTTTTAATATGTTGTAATTTCAATGTTACTAATAAATTAATTTGGAAATTACAACTTTTGACGCAAATATGTTGATATAGAAATATGTGGTCACGAAATAATAAATCATTAAAATATTTTTTATACTTTTATTAATTATTATTCTCTAAATTTTGACTCCATCAAATGTGTTTACTAGCAATTTTTCTATTAATTAATAAATATGTTATCATCAGTCAATCTAACTTGATTAAGTAATTATATCGCTGTTTTCCAACGCATGATTGGTTTAAATATATCACCGGCCATGGCCCATGGGTGAATGTAAATTTTAATGCCGCCTTTATGTTCCTACCTTAACAATAATAGATGAAAAAGTAAATCGGAGTTTTGGTTTTTATTTTATCTAAATATTAAAAGTAGCAATCAGTTAACTATCGAAATCTGGAGAGAGGGAAGAAGCTCCTAAGACAAAAGCCTTCGCTTCTAAAACGTAAGAGGATGCGAAACTGAAACCCACATGCCCCACGTTACGGCCAACCCATGGGGTTTGCATCATGCATGACTTTCTCACTCGCAAACTTTTCCTTAACTAGCTAGTTACTAATTTTCATTTTCGATTTTGGAATGTATCCTAACAGCCGATGAATCTTATTTGTTTTTTCCAACAATCATGATGAGCATCCACGTTAGGACGCCCCTTTTTTCACATTAGCAGTACTTTGATAAAAATGCAAGCTAGCTCAGCGTGGCAATATCTTTTATTTATCTATCACATATTTATACAGGTATACTAAAAGTAAAGGCAGCAAGAACATGGCTCTCCAATTCATAGTACGGTGCAGTATTCTCTTCTTGATATTATATACTTAAGTTCCCTTTGGTCGTAATCGGACACATTAAACAAGTAATGTTTCTGTCTTCGGTGATCCCTATAAGATATGCTGTCTACGTATACAAATTTATTTTATTGGCTCTAATCTATAATAATAATAACTAGCTACTGTACTAATCTATCTCCGTCTTATTAAACTCCAGTTCCAACCATCTACAATATTTTATTTGAAAACCTGTTTATATTTTAAACAGAAGTGCCAACTTTTCTCCTAAGAGAGACATGTTGATGATGGACATTGAAATTGAACCTTTCATCAAACGTTTACTAGAACCCCACATGTAATGCACTTAGCTGCGAGTTGTTAGACCGTCCCGGTGTTATCTCATCCTAAAAATAGATTGCACTCTTCTCTTATTCCTATCATCTATTTAGTCATTTCACTCACCATAATTAATATCAGTTGCCGCAGTTCACCCTTTATCAGTTCTCCAACATACACTTTGATTATAAATCTTAAAGTTTTCCCATTAATTTTGTACAATATCAATTTTTTCGTACTAATTTTATAAAAAATAGAAGTGATATAAAAAAAGAAAGAAATAAAAATATAAAAATTTACGTGATTTAAATAATAAAAGAAAGATGAAACAAGAGAGAAATATAACCACGTGACCACGATGATAAAAACATGGCTCAAAGAATTATAGAAAGAGGCCCTTGGCATATAAACAGTGTAGCTGTCTTCCTACATATGTGGAAACTAGGAGTTCGACTAGAGGAAATTCATTAGAAGCAAGTGTCGTTATGAATAAACTTCCACAAAATTCCTTTTGAGTATTGGACGAATGAAGGCTTAAGCTCTCTAGCGAGTTATATCGGTCAACCATAGTGCATGGACAAAGCAACATTAAGAAGGAAGAGGCCTGGGTATGCACTCATCTGTGTAGGTGTAAAGCTGAAGCCTGAACTTCCAGACAAAATTTCCCCTTTCAGGCTAGGTGAAAATGTTCAACTCATTGAATATACGGTGAAATTCACATACCAGTGGAGAGCCACCCCTAATAGGAAAAAGGTTGGCGTTTGATAGGAAGGTTGTTCTCAAGGGGCGATCATGAAGAACTAAAGCATCCTTTAAGGCATCAGGAGCCCTCTAAGATAAATAAGGAAAGGACACAGAGGGTGACAGACCTGTACCACAGAAGGTGCCCCTAGAGAAAGACGTTGGTCTGCAATCTTCCAAGGTTATAAGGTCTCCTACACAAGTTACACCATTGACTCAAAACACTAAGGTCATGAAGAACACCCTTATGGAGTCTCACGAATATGATGACACTCAAAGGGAAAATTTAGTGTCACAATTGGAGCTTCAAGAGCATTTTACTATGGTGGAAAGACAGAAGTTAGGTAGAAAATCAAAGAAACAATTCAAATAACCAACAATGACCATTTTTTCTTGGAAAATAAAGGGATTGAATGACGTTAAGAAACACATTTTGGTTGCTGACCTTATAAAAAATAAGAAGTCGTTGATGTTCGGGCTGCTCAAGACAAAACTGAAATCAATATCCTGTTCAAAGCTTATTTTTCTTTTTAACAACTGGAGTATGATTACAAACTATTCCCACCACCACCTTGGACGCATTCGAGTGGCTTTAAAACCCACAATGTTAAAGATAGTTCACTCTTACGTTTCCATTTAAAGCATTAGTGTATAGGCGGAGATAAAGGGTATGGGAACAAGCTATATCAGTTTTATTTATGCATTAAATATAGCATTTTAGAGAAAAGCTTTGTGGAAAGAGTTGTAGAACATCAAGAGAAAAATAACAGCCCATGGTTAATCTTAGGAGATTTTAAATACACCCTATATGCCTTAGAATTGAAAGGAAGTCTATAACATCTCGTCTTCTCTACGTTAAGGGTTAGAATCCTAGAATACTGAATATGAGAGATAATATTTAGAAACTAGGACCTGCATTTTATGCTCATGCATAATATAGTATACATATACGTGAATTTGATAATTGCATACATTACAATGACTGTACATGTACTCAATTGACATTTACCGGATAGTTGATCTTAATTGATTTATAAATGTGATTACAATGTGAATTGTGGATTACATATCTTGAAAATGGATTTGGTGAGTAAAATTATTAATCTAGAATTTTTGGTGAAATTACTCAAAATTTCTGAAAATTTGGGTAATTTTTGGATTAGGAAAAATGCCAAGTGACAGGATGATTGATTTATGGTGGTAGAAATAAGCAATGAATGATAATAGAAATAATTGATATGTAATATTGGATTTAATGACAAATGTCAAAAAAAATTGTGAAACAATTAGATTAGAAATTGGAGATAAATAGACTAGTTATTAAAAATGGAACCAAGTAAAGCCATAAGAATGAGACATGTGGTAAGTGACAAGTGTTATGCCATTTGCCACACACCTTACCCTCATTATACTCAACCTTGCAAGACAACCTTGGTTTGCCTTTCATTTAGCTAAATATTTCATCCATTAATACAAATTTTATAATATTAGTTTCGGTACTGGGTTTAAATACCGTTTGGTATTATAAATATAGCTCAACTAACGGTTAGTACCGGAAATTTTGAAAAATATACGGTCTAAATTACAAAATTTTCAAATTTTAATTAAAAAATTAAAAAATAAAAAAATTTCCCTCCTCCCATCTCCCGCCTCTCACTCCACCCCCTTTCTTTTTTCAAATGTTTTTTAATTTATTAGTTAAACTTTTATTGTAAGTTTTATTTTTAAAATAAAATAAATATTTT
>JANIIA010000006.1:51952879-51963062 GCA_027478495.1 Erythroxylum alaternifolium | reverse complement strand
CAATGCAATATTAAACACTCCTAACCTGTGCCAAATTACCAAATTACCCTTCCCATAAGTGAGGGGATGTTACATTAACGATGGAGTATGCAATAAGTGATGACAACCAAAGTGTTTAAGAACATAAAAGAGGATATAGCATCTCCTACCTTATATGAAAAATCGAGCCAAATAGACATTCTAGCATATTGAAAGTAGGTGATTTGGATGAAAGTGAGAGAATCAATATCTACATTGTCTATTTCAAGAGACAAAAAATTATGGATCTCAATATAAATTGGATTTGAAGAAAATCCATGATTTTGCATTTGGCCTTGACTTTAACGCAATGAACTCCAACATCATTACATTCAACTTTCTCATTTCTTTTCAAATGTCCAACCAAAGGATGAAATAGGGTGAATGCATTGGCTAGAGATTTCTTAACATTTTTACATCTTTCTTAGTTACTGACCTTTGAATCTTTAACATAAACTAAGGCATAAAATTAATATTGTATTAAAAAAGGAGAGTTGGTGAAATCAATGATTAATTAGGGTTGGAGAAGACAATTTTATTATGCTTTTAGATATGAGTTCCACTTCTAACTTCATTTTTTCTCTAAGATTAGTAAGTACAAAGATGAATATTGGGTCAGGGATTTTTGGAGAATAGGTGTTAAGTTAGGGATTTTTGGAGTATTAATGTCAGGTGCTTTGGGTTAAATCAAAATATCAACATTGTTTTTTAATTTTTTAAAAAAGTTAAAGAGTAAAATCTAAAAGAATAATATTAAATGATTAATGGTAGATGAGTTGTTATGTTGGCATATTAGCTGATCTGGTATGTCACGTGTTCTCAAATTATTAGGACATCATGTTTAAATAAAGAAAAACTGATCGACTAATTTTTTTAGCAAATTATTCTATTTTATAAACATTAAGAGGTAAATTGGTACCATAAGTAATGACAGGAATTATCTTAGAATTTTGTGAAACATTAGGGGGGTAATTAGATCTTTTACCAAAGGCTGAATTACTAGAGGTAAAATTTAAGAGTTACATCAAAGGTAGTAAAGAACAGAAGGGAGAAAGAGAGAGAGTAAAGCCCCATGTTCCCTGCTTGAAAATGTCAAAGTTGCATTGTAGAGAAGAGTACCAAAAAATTCTAATAAAAAAGCAGATGAAAAGTTTATTGTAATTGATATCCTTACAATAGGTGGTACAGAAAGCTTACAACATGAGAAAAACAACTAAATACAGTAGAGTTAAATAGAAGAACATGTAATGGAATCTAAAATCAACTACTTTCGATAACAATAAATGTCAAAGTTTCGTCGTAAAGAAGAGAAGGGAGACAATTTGGAGAAGGACGATGAAGAGGGAGATGATGATCATATTAAAAAATTTGAGGATAACTGGAGAGTTTGATTAATTAGATTATGTTTATGAGAAAAATTATTAAAAATAATATATTCTTACCATTTTATAAATGATGTGATAAAAAGAATGATAGAGTAATAAGTTTATTTAATTTTGTGTGTATATATAATTGAATTTGGAAATTTTGAAAATATTAAAATTTATTTTGAGAGGGAGAACATTGGAACAAATGGTAAAAGTCACTCTTTTGTGACCGAAAGGTCACAGGTTCGAATTACGGAAGCAATCTCTTTTTTAAAATACAAAAAAAGGTTGTGTATATTGATGAACCTCCCTTATGAAATATTAAATTTTAATTTATATTTTATCGAAAATCAAATCTATCTTTATTAATAGAGAGAGAGAGAGAGAAGGGTGTTGCAATAACCTGAAAAAGTGATATGTAATCATTTTCATGCTTTGTTGTCACAAACGCAAATGGTCGACTCACGTGTAGAAATAACCAAGACATGCTATATGATAACATATAAATAGCAATACTTCTGAATAGTTAGGAAGGGAATAGGACCTAATTATGTCAATTAAAACTCCACTTCAAATTTATAAATTATACTATAGAAATAAAAAATATTCGATTATTAATCCAAATATTATTAACGAGTACATTAGAAAATTTGACATTCTGGGTAAATTTCAACCCTATACAGCCGCACGAGAAATTGTTAAAGTCGTCTTTCTTAGGAGGTGTGAGGTTTAAATGAAATAAAAAGGTGGAAGAAAATTTATTAACAAAAATATAATATAAAACAAGAAAGGAAAACTTTTGAACCATATGAACTTGGCGTACGACACAAAAAGTTTTGACATTTAGGGTATGAAGCAAACCAATTAAGTTCATGAATATTATGACATCAGATAGTTTGTATCCAACACCTTGTTCTAACTCTATTTTGTGTTAAAAATAACGACATTTTAAGTATAAGTAGACATAAAACGACGTTATTTTTAGAATAAAATAAGATTGGAATAGACTATTGAGTACAGAGGATTTGAACCCGAATATTACGTATATAGATAATCATTAACAAATCTTAATTTTAATCATATAATGTCTCATTAACTACGAATCCTATATTTAAGCTTATCACTTAGTGCATCCAATGATTACATCTAAACTAATCAAAAAATTCAGATAAACCATGACACGAAAAATTGAAGTGGTTAATTGAACATGCTCACCCATTGCCACTGCTTTTGCGTTTCCTTTCTCAATTATTGTTATTTGGCTATATTCTAATTCACAATAAATTCACCGAACACCCTCATGTTATATATAGCAATATAACTCCTTCTTTTGGTTCCCTCTTATTTTAAAATCAACAAATAAAAGCTAGGGATTCATTATTATCAACTAGTCTGTACAACACCTCGATTGCTTTTTCTAATGACATTCTCATCCACGTTATAGAGTTCTTGACACATCAATAATAAAAAAGAATAGAGAAAATAAAGAGCAGGAGTTTCACAAAGTACTAAATGCTAAAATAGATCCTTAGAGAGAGAAGCTCTCGCTTCTCTCTAAACTGAGCTTATACCACCGACATTTTCGATCCCTAACCTTTCTCCTCCGATCATCCTTGCCATTTTCCCCTTTTTCCTCTTTACCAACTCACTTCTACCTACCCTTCCTTATCCTCCCGCTTACTTCTAGTTACTGCCAGGGGCATTCCTATCCATTCCTTTATTATTCTCTTTTCCCGCCTCTCACCCTTTCCATTTTTTTCCTTATGCTCTGTAGGTTTTTTTTTTGCTGCACCCTGCCTCCATCAATTTTCTAGCAAGATGTCAACTAGCCATCCTCTCAATCCCTCAAACTTTCCTCCTTTACCCGTCACCACCAACCCCCTCTCACCATCTACTTCCTCCCAAACATCCATTTCGACCCCTTACCCAGAAAACTTGGAAACAAGTTGTCGGGGATCATCTCACCTCGTCTCTCTCCTTCCAACCTCTGAGAGAAATTGATGGAAAACTTGTGGTATGTCCTGAGCTAGAAACATTCCAAGATGGAGCTCGAAGTTAGGAATTGGCTCTTGTCAGTTTCTTTTTTGACAGCTTGCCTTCCCTCTCATTCAACATTGGGCTACTAAACTCTGGAAAAATAAACATCTCTCAGATGTGCTACTCTCAAAAGACAATCTCATTTTATTTACTTTCTCTTCTAAAATTGAAACTTATAATCTTCTGGAGGAGGGTCCATAGCATCTAAGTAATCAACCTATCTTCTTACAACTGTGGACACCTACCTTATGGTTTGAAACCATTAAAGTGTAAAGTGTTCTCGTTTGTATCAACTTCCATTGAGTACCTCTCGAATACTAGACCACTAAGGGGCTCAACTCACTAGCAAGTTACATCGGAACACTGTTACACATGGATGAGAACACTGCAAGAAAGAAAAGAATCGGCTATACTCAAACATGTGTTAGTATTGGGATATCCAAAGAGCTTCCAAATGAAATCCTTATAATGCGACTGGGGGCTAATAATTAGTTCTAGGAAGATACCATTGCCATATCTTACAACTGGAAACCACCATCCAAACCACAAGCGAAAGTTTGGCAAACTACAAGGAAACTCTTTAAAATTAGGTACTATCAAGAACTCATGGGAATTGAAGAATTTGAGTTGCCTCTTACTAAAACTGCTCACAACGAATTTCATGATAATGGAGCAACAATAGAGGCCTTGGTTACGTATAGTCCTCATGTTGTCCCATCATCAAACTATTACAATGATCCCTCCCAAGCAAACACCTTAGCATCTTCTATAGAGTTAATTGTTGATTAAGCAAGAAACTGTCAACAAGCCTCCTTGATACATTGTAATGATAGCCTGGAAATAGATATTAAATCTTTTATAGAGTTAATTGTTGATTCAGTAAGAGACTGTTAACAGGCCTCCTTAATACATTGCAATGACAACATGAAAATAGATATTAAAACTAAACTGACTACCCCCTTCGAGTCTAGCCTAAAAAATTTTGATCCTGTCCCTGAGACCCCAAAAAATTCCCCTGAAGCTCCACTAACTAATACCTTTGGTCCATAGGATGCAATCCCATTTGAGTCCTTTCAAACTGCTAAAGTGAGAAGATCAAAAAGGGGCAAGAAATGCCTCATAGCTCAATCCTCCTAACCATGTCTATCCTCACTTAGAATGTGAGAGGGATCAATTGCCCCTCTAAACTTTTAACTTTACGTGACTTTATTCTTCAAGAAAAACCACTACTGATCGCCCTACTCAAAACCAAAATAAAGGAGGCTAATCTATGTAAGCTTCATATTTTGGGCCCTCAATGGAGCTTACTTTCGAACCATCGCAACCACGCTCTTAGTCGAATCATCATTTGCTACAATAAACATGAGCTTAAGGTCCACCTACTAAGCTCTAATGACCAAGCTATACACTTGAACGTGTTATTCTTGCAGGAAAATATTGAGCTTTCCATCACTTTCATTTATGCTAGCAATTTTGGTTTTCAGCATAGAAATCTCTGGCTAGATCTCCGTTCGTTTGTAGCAGCAACACCAACCTGTGGCTCCTCTGTAGTGATTTTAATTCCATTCTTTACCCCAACAAGGTGCAAGGCCACTGCAATTTAAAAACTACTCCGTTGAGCTCAAAGATTATGTTTATAACATTAGAGTGACTGATCTCAAGTTTTTTGGTCACTCCTTTACCTGGTCCAATAACCAATCCTCTGCTTGGCATATCAGGAAGAAGCTCGACCGTGCCCTTATCAATGATAGCTGGCTTATTAACTTCCCCAATAGCATTGCATATTTCAAAGACCCCTTATTTTTTGATCATTCCCTGATCCTAATCACCAACCTATTCCGACTACTTACCTCACACTTTCCCTTCCGATTCAACAACTATCTTGCCCAAGACCCTGGTTTTCCTGAAGCATGCTAATGGGGATCAGATCTTCATTGTTTAGGAACTAAGCAATATTGATGTTCCCAAAAACTGAAGTCCACTAAAAGAGAACTCAAACTTCTAAAATCTGTCTAAGGCTATACATTATCAGCTATACAGTCCACTAAATCTTCTCTTGCAAGTGTTTAAGTCAAACTTATAGTAACACTAACGGATCAGTTGCTCTTGAACATCGAGAAATCTGCCCTCTCTAATTACCTGCAAGCTGTCAAAAACCACAACTCTCTGCTTCAACAATGAGCTCGAGTCAGCTGACTTAATGATGGGGATCAGTGCTCCAGCTTTTTCTTTAATTCGATCCTAGCACGACGTAACCACAACAAAATCCATTTCATCACATCAGCCTCTAGTGCTTCACTCCAGAACATTCATGATATCCAAAATGAAGCTTCCCAATACTTCAGTTCTCTCCTTGGTACACCTAGTCCTTCGGATGTTTCTTTGGTTGAACTAAACATGCTCTCTTTGAGGCAAGCGTCAACTCAAGATATGGCCGCCTTAACCAAACCTGTTGATGATTAAGAAATTCAAACAGTGGTTTTTGAAATTGATGGTAGGAAAGCACCAAGGCCTGACGGCTTTAATGGTTATTTTTTTCAATAGTCTTGGAACATTACTGGCCCTTTCGTTAAACAAGCAATACAGGAATTCTTTACGCAGGGAGTTCTTTTTAAGGAAACAAATCGAACATTTCTTTGCTTGATCCCTAAGTCCTCTAACCTGACAACATTTGGTAACTTTAGACCTATAGCATGTACCAACTTTCTTTATAAAATCATTTCAAAATTCCTTGCAAACTGTCTAAAAATGCCATGATCAGTTATAAGCAAGGTGCTTTCATGTGTGATCCTCACATTGGTGATAATGTCCTCATTGTACAAAAGTTACTACATGGCTATTCCAGAATGGACCACCCTCCTAACTGTACCATCAAAATAGATTTTCACAAGGCATTTGATAGCATCAGCTGGGAATTTATTTGGACAATGCTTTAAGCTTTCGAGTTTCCATTCCTCTTCATCAAATGGTTGAAAGAATGCATCTCCTCCGCATCCTTATATGTGTTCATTAATGGACAACCCACCAAATTCTTCAAGGCTGCAAGAGGTTTGTGACAAGAGGACCCCTTGTCCTCGTATCTTTTCATCCTATATATGGAAATCTTCAATTCTATCATTCATCAAGAAGTGCACCTTAATCCTAATTTTGGGTATCACTCTAAATGTAAAAAAATTGGCTTAACTAATCTTGGTTTTGTAGATGATCGTCTCTTGCTTTGCAAAGCTCAGATGGACTCCATAAGAACCTTTATGAACGCATCGAACAAGTTTACCAGCTTTTCGGGATTACATATCAACCTCAATAAGAGACATTTTCTCCTCTCCAAGAAGGCCTCCCCTCTACGTCAATACATTACTCACTTTACTCGTATGCAATCCCTTAACCCTCCGCTTAAATACTTGGGCCTCCCGGTGACTACTAAACATCTAAATCATCAAGAATGCCTACTCCTCATTGAAAGAACTAAAAAAAGAATCAACTTTTAGGTTAACAAATCTCTTTCTTACATCGGTAAGCTATAACTCATTAAATCTGTTCTCAACTCTTTACATATTTACTGGAGCTCTCATATCTTTCGCTCCCAAAGCATCATCAAAAATGTAGAGAGATTGCTTAAAAACTTCCTATGAAGCCATCCTGATGGATCCAAAGGTACAGCTAAGGTCAAATGGGCTGATCTATGTCTTCTCAAGGAAAAAGGTGGCTTAAATATTTCATCGATCTAGATAACTAATCAGGCGCTAATCCTCAAAAGGTTATGGTGGATACTGCTTGGCAAACATTCTCTCTGGATTAAATGGCTTCACTCATACTTCTTCCAAGGAAGGTGCATATGGCAGATGGAACCGAGCACTTCCCACTCACATTTTCTTAATTGTCATCTTAGATTGATAGATACAATCCAAGTTGATGTCACACTCAGGGTTGGGAATGGTCGCCTTATCTCTCTATGGTATGGTAATTAGTTGGGGCATGGATCCCTCCTCTCTACTCTACCCAAAACACGGTACCCCCTTACTTCGTCTTCTTTAAGAGCCAGATTGAGCACCATCATACATGACAACTCCTGGCAATTCCCATATTGATTAAGCCACTTAACGCCCTCTTACCTTCCAAACCTAACTTCTCCCAACATTTTCTACTAGAAAGGACGCCGTAGCCACACTTTATCCACCTTAACTACCTTAAACCTCCTATGCAAAAGACAACCTGTTGTTGAATGGCATCATTTGGAATAAAGTCATAACTCCCCGCCTATCCTTTATTCTCTGGCTTGCAGGTTTAAATAAATTACCGACTACCAATTGCCTGGGCTTTTTGTACATTGATCCCACTTATCCCATGTGTAGGGTTTCTTCCGAAACTAAGGGCCATCTCTTTTTTATTTGCCCCTTCAACAACTTCATATGGCAGTATGTAAAAGCTAAATGTCTCTGGTCTGATAAGACGCAAACCCTCATTGATATTATACAACGACTGTTTGCTCCACAAGCTCATCCTACAATTGACATGCACTTATACATCCTCGCCTTGGGACTTAGTATATATATATTCTATGGCAGAAGTGCAATCTCAGACGACTTGCAAATCAATCCTCAAACTTGGAGTCCATCCAATTAGAAATCATTCAATAAATTCGTGAGCTGGTGATTGTGAAGGCCTTGCACTTATGTTACAGTGCCACTGTCCTCTCTTCTCTAAACCTCTAATACTTCCTTATTTTGCAAGGATGCTCTAGCATTTTATAATATCTTCTAATTAAATGCTTTACATTTTCATGTAAGGTTTTGTCACAGGGTAAACCCCTTCTATTTAGCAGTTTATGTTTCAATGTCAACATTTATTTATTAATACCATTTTTCCCTTTTCAAGAAAAAAAAGCAGGAGTTTCTTTCTTTTCTTTGCTATTTGTTTTTATTACTTCAATAGTAGTTTGGTGTATAGCATTTGTTTCAGTAAAAATAATGAAAAAAATTCATGCCAAACAAAAAGTAAGGCTCTGTTTGGATTATATATTTAGAATTTTCATTTATTTTCTATGGTATGAAATGCAATAATAAAATTAATTTTTAAAATAAAATTCATTAATACTATTTTAAAAAGATTATGTTTAAATATCTGTATTTATATTTTTATAAATTAAAATTTTATTTTGTACAGTGAACAACTAACTTATTGAAATAGATCATTATAATGCCCATGATTAAGTCCCAAATACAATATTAAGTTTCATTTAGTTCATAAAAGTGCAATTGAGAATAAAATTTCCAAAATACACAAAATTGAAATATAATTTTTACATGCAAAATTGTAGAAGTGATATAACATTTTGAAGAAAGTTATTTGTTAGTAGATACCCTAAACATTAAAAGTTATTATTGAAATAAATATATTTAAATTTCATGAAATATAGTAAAAGACATAAACCTTCCATATAATATCAAAAACTTTAGAAGAACTTTCAAATATTTAAAATTCCACAAATTTTTTATATTTTGGTTAAAAAATAATGACGGAACACATAAAGTACAAATATCAAATATGGACTAAACAAATATTGTTTACATAACGATCCAATCCAATTATTAAACTCGAACTAAACTAATTAAATCTAATTCAAATTAATAATTTATTATAATTATCTTAAATTATTAATTTAATTGCATTTAATTAATTTTGACTGAGTTTAAGAACTAAGTTAAGTTACTATATTATTGACGTTTAATTAGTCCGGGCCTGATATTAATCTATTTTGTTGTTAATTTTTAACTAAAAACTAAAAGAAAAGATTTTCTTAGAAAATTAAAAATTAAAAGAATTTTTTTAAAAAATTCAAGATTAAGAAATCTTTCTAAAATTTTTTAAATTACACGTAAAGTTTATACCTTTTACTCTATAATATAATATAAATATAAATATATAGGTAACAGCATATAAATTCTGAGAGCAGTTAGAAGCAACATGAATCTAACCCCTTTTGAATGGGAAGGTACTCCTTTGTGTACATGCGTGCACATTGGGTGGAAAACAAGATAAGGAGCTTTTATGACTTGGTGGTGAGTTAAAGGCGACAAATGACCAACAGTTTACTGGGTCGATGTGGGGGAACAAAGGTAAGCGCGTAAACAGCGCAACCATCCCCAGAGACTTAAGTACTTTGGGTTCCATGTGTCATTAAATGGTTTGATACCTTGTTCAATCTATTATCTATTCAGTAGTTCTTTTTAGCATGTTCTTTTACTCTTTAGCTCGTTAATAATAGTAATAATATAATGAACATTCCTTCCTTTGCCGATAAATCGGTTTAGGGATCCGTTAATAATAATAATTATTATCCATTATCTAATGACCCACTTTCCCACTTCTTTTAATTACTTAAGTTATGAGTTTTCTCGGAGCTAGAGTTGTCAGTCAAACCGGGAAAGCCGAGGCTCACCATGTGATTAAAAACAATTGCTTGATTAACTACGTCGTCAGCCAAGCCAACTCACGGTTGTGTTTAGCTTTCATTTTGCAATCCTGTTTTCTAATTGATTAAATTAGGGATATCATTATCCCTTTATATTTTGATTTATTTGTTTTAAAGGAGAACTGGAAAGGTATTAAGAATGTGACACTGACATGACAGAACACCCCTACCTTCTGCTAAAAAGAGCGGAATAGAGACCGGGTGAGGGTCTCTTACTATAGTACAGTGTCTCCCTCTGTTGTTTGGATGAGCTAGGGAGAGGCTGAACATTTGTACGGCTACCGTGGCT
>JANIIA010000006.1:51819487-51836774 GCA_027478495.1 Erythroxylum alaternifolium | reverse complement strand
TTTCGTTAATTTGTTTTAAACTCGCTAACCTTTACCGTTAAAAATTCCTCGTGGAAATGATATCCACTTACCACTACTACATTAATTTGTGTTGCAAGAAGTTGGTTTTTTTTTTTATATTTGGCTGCAGGTGACAGCATTCACCAGAGGAATAGAGTTAGGGAGCTCCTTTGTCATCTCCAGACTAACACACACTCTAGCAAACCTAATTCTTCTCTTCGTAGCCACTTGCCCATCCATGCACAATGACTTTCCAATGTAGCTAGATAACAAACTCAAACATTTTTGTGGTCCAATACTCTAATTGAACATTGCGTAAGTTTACCCATATTAGAATACTTTCATGTTTAATGATGCATCAATTAACACTTGACTTCCATGTTTTCAGGAATATAGGGAGTTGTCCAATATGTCAAGGACCCTCTTCTATCACTTTCAAAGTATCATTCCGAGAGGAAATTATCATATTATCTTTAGAGAGGAGCACAACCTATAGCCCTTTGTGTGCCTAACTTTAGATGGTAGGAAATGGAGGATGAAAACCCATGAAGAATCCTATTAGGGATGATTCCCACGTAGCAACTCCAGCTTTAAGTTTTTCACAAAAAAAAAAACTCCAACTTTAAGTATCTCCATTTTAAAAACAACGATAGTTTTACTCTCTTTCTCCTTCGGAGGACAATAATGAAAAGAGAGGTATGTTGCATCTCCAAAGACCAATTTCCAACTCTTTTGAGTTAAAGAAGGAGCAAATTTTGTTACATGGTTGAGATGGGGGATGTCAGGAACATTAGGTGACAGAGATGAGTAGGATAAAGGGAAGGCCTCTAGAGGAAGAGTCAGAGTTTTGGACACTTTTTCCAACTGGTGTACCTAAATAGGTTATGAAAATTTTTAAAATTTTTAGAAAAAAATTCAAATTGTAATTGTAATTACCCTAAAGAGTAATAAGGGACTTAGGCGGGAAATGAAATTGTGTAGACCAAAGTAACCCTCCACTTTTAAGAGAGGAGCACTCGAACCAGGAAATGAAGAGTAACGCAATAGGAGCAAAAATTTCGTCTAGAGGATAACCAAAATAAGAATTAGCAGCAGAAATAGTAAAAGAAGAATAAGGAAATAGGAGGACTATAACAAAAAGGAGCAGGAGTGAAGGGTTTGATAAAACTACTATTAAAGCAGGCATGGAGAACTATGGCAAGGATGCAGATTGCAGGAAAGGGTAAGTGAAATTCAACGTGGGATGGAAGAAGCAACATGTTATAGGAGCTCACTGTCTTGAAACAATAAAAGGAAGCACTAACGGTCTTATAAATAATATAAGTAATAAGCTTTAACATAAACACTTTCTTTTCTTGATGTATAACCCACGAAGAATCCGCAAAAGCAAAACATTGCCTGTCTTTCAAAGTGGGTCAATGTGCATTCGGTGTACATGAATTTTTTTTTATAACTTGATCCTCTTGCTTCCCTGAATTTACTAAGAAGACTGCGATCATAATGAACTAAATTTTATTGCTTGAATTTATATGTTAATCGTGACAAGCATCATTAACCTTTCTCTAATACTAACAACAGAACAGTAAATAGATGATTCATGGTTATTTATATATCTTTAAGTGTAATAAATCAGAATTCTTTTATTTGTGAAAAGTTTTTCCTCCTCTTCACCTTGCTGCTGTTCACGATTTTCTATCTTATCTTTTCTAACTACAGTCAAAATTTAGACGAGAGAGAGGAAAGAGATTTATAAAAGCGCACCTAACTCATTAATCTTTAAATCCAATTACTATAATATCAAACTCATTTCATTTAACCAATCCAACATATTATATGGCCGCTACAAGTTAAAAATAATCTGACCATAATTTCTTTCTCGTAACTTGTTGATTTGATCATTACTTATTTTGAAGCACGTCAACTGTCCAATATGCAAGCAGTGGTATTTAGAGAAAAAAAAAAAGAAAAAAGAGCAAACTTAGGATCTTACCAATCTGGGATGCTGTCCCCTCTCCCTTCCTTAATCGTACAAATCGGATGAATAATTATTAACCTGCATGTTAATTCAGAGCAGAAATGCCAGGATCCCTGAAACTCTTCTCTTCCATTTGTGACAAAACCGCAACTTAAGAAGAAACCTTCTAGAATTTGTCGTTTCTTACACGGTAAAAACAGCCTCCCTTACAATTTTAAGATCATTTACTACCTTAACAAACTCATCCAAATCTTTGTCGGCGCTCCCTCCTTGAATTGCATCTACGGCTGCTGCCCGAAGCTTTTTGGCTTTCACTTTTTCTGTTCTTGTCCCATCCAGCGAGTCGATTAGAATCTGAGCCAACTGGGTTGCCTCAGGAATTTTCCGTGTTCCCTCTCCAAGTCGGATTCCAACACCCAATTGATCAACTAACAACTGTGCGTTTGTATACTGGTCGGCACCCATCGGCCATGTCAGTAAGACCACTCCAGCTGCGATCCCCTCCAACGTCGAGTTCCATCCACAATGTGTCAAGAATGCCCCAACAGCGTGGTGTCGTAGGATCGTTACCTGTGGGGCCCATCCTTTGATCACAAACCCCTTCCCGCTCCCCGCCACGCGATCCTCAAATCCCTCAGGTAGCACACCATCATCCTCTGATGTCTGGCGCCGCTGATCAGCACTCCTATGACAATACACAAAGTTGACTCCACTCTTCTCTAAACCCGTCGCCAGCTCCTTCATTTGGTTACGTGTCAACACCGAACGACTACCAAAGCACACGTACACAACTGAACTTTCAGGTTTTGAATCAAGCCACGTCATCACCTCCTGACACGGCACCGAGCTTGACCCTCCACGGTTCGAAACTTCCGTTGAATCGTCATCGGGCGGCAAAACCGGACCTACGGCCCATACCTGACGGGATTCGAACTCTTGTTTCATATGATGGAGGTAAACGCCTTCTAACTCCTCGAACGAGTTGAACACGATCCCCCAACTTAATAAATTTTTCAAGAAGGATTCTCGCAAAAACTCCCAATCAGTTTCCCCTTCCTTGCCTTTCCTATAAAGCTGAGAAATTTGCCACCATGGTTGACTTGGGAAGTTGGGTATTTTAGGATAGTTTACTAAGAAATCCATGTCTTCTTCAGGGTCAGGGTTACGGGGTTGGTCGCGCCAGTTAGAAGTGGCTACCAACAAAGCGAGAGCTCCCGACGGTGAGAAGACGACGCGTGTTACACCAATCTCGGAGGCCAAGTCCTGAGTCCAACCGAGGAAAAAATCCGATAGAATGACATCAGGAGGGGATTTGTGAGATTGGAACCATTCCAGGAGGATGGAGTAGTGAGCTTCCTTTAAGGCCCGCATGTAAACGAGGAACATGTTTCTTGAGGCAGCAGAGACATTGTTGATGGAAGGGTCAGGAAGGAGCAGATGATGAGAAAGGAGTGAGTTGTCAAGCAAAGGCAGGTTCCCTGGGGTGACCGCCACAGTGACCGTTAGGCCACGGGTGAGTAAACGGCGGGTGAGGTCTAGTAGAGGGATGAAGTGGCCGGAGGACGGAAATGGATAGACTAGGATGTGGGCACCAGTAGTTGGTGTAGACATGGTTTTCTTCTCTAACGTAAAGCCTGATCTGAAAATGTTGCCAATGATGACTATGCATTTATAGTTGGAGTTTGGAGCTCCTTCATTGGTACTAAGATATATATCCGTCATGCCTGACGCCTATTCGTTCCTCAAGTCAAATTTGTTGGTCTTTTCTTTGTTTACCGCACAGAAACAAAAATTGAAATTGGATGGTGTTGGTGGCTGTACGCCTAGGCCTCCCTTATAGTTTCAAGTGAATTTGACCGTTAAATTTATTTAGGAAATCTTATAAATTGTTTTCTTCCGGAATGTTTGCGATTTGTGTGGAATAGACTATTTCATTCACATAGGCAACAGATTGGATTTTTCAAATTATGTTAATCAGACTAAGGTTTCTTCAGGAAATGAAAATAATAAGGACTACATTTGGGTACTGAGATTTGCCTGAAATCAATCAATAGGATTTATGTTGTCTGTAGCTTCTACGAGAAAATAAGCACCATTGTCGGTAGGACCAAAATTATCAAGGAAGTTGTATTTTCTTCCTTTCTTAGTCAGCTTAGCCATAAAGTTTTATCAATTTAAAATCTAAATTTTGAAGGTGGTCGAGTTGGTGGAGTGAGGAGCAATGGAGTCAAAAGATCATGTGTTCGAATCTTCTTATTTACACTTTTTCGATCGAAACTATCGTATAAGGTTTATCTAGTGCGGAATACTTAGTTGATGCGATTTGTAAGCTATTGCGTGAATTCAAAGATTTCCCCAATGCGAATTCAAAAAATAATGGGTGTGTATTCCTCCATTTAAAAAAAATTAAAATCTAAATAAAGAGGCAATTTACATGCATGTTCTAAAGAAATTATACAGCGAAAAACAAATTGCAGCATGGCTAGGAAGCCCAAAACCCTAAAATGGCATTATCCCTGAGATCAATTGCGACAGTGTACGGATGAAACAATTACTCACCATTATTGTCATATAGCTACAAGAAAAAAGAACAGGATCAATACGCACAAAATCGGGCGAGCAAAATGATGTAAGAGGTTATTGGGGCGATAGCGTTCCTAGTTTTGTGAAAACAACTTCAATTTTACGCCCATCAAGCGCCCATCGTATTTGGTTGAAGATTTGTGCCACGTCCCTCCTCCGCCTGGTTAGTCTTCACTCGTTATTTTCAGTTTTAAAACCTTCTATTTGAAACAAGTAAAAAAGAATAAATTACATCTAAATATTTTTACTAAAATACAAGTTCTTTTTTTTTGAAGTATCTAAAATACAAGTTGAATCTGAATATTTTGTAGTGTTTAAAATAAATTTTAGGATTTTAAAATGTTCAAAATAAAATTTAATATTTGTAAAACATTCAAAATATATTATGAGTAAATAAAAATTAAGCCGAATTAAGTATATATCTGTCAGGTATTTTTAATTTGACACTTTTTGCTCCCTTGTGCACGTGAACATCATATAGTATAGTGAGGCCTAAGTTTCAAAATCCAGTAAAAATAATACGATTTCTAATGTTCGTATTAAAATCTAATTAAACTAATTTAATTATAAATAACTTTAATTATCATTATCAACTTAATTATAGTTCGATGAAATAAAATTTCCAGTCAGATTTCCAATTATCCCTTAATTCCATTCAAATTAACTTAATTTTAATTACCAATTTTCTCAATTTCTTTTTTATTCGGATAACAACCTTAATCTAATTTGCAATAAACTTTAATCCTAACTTTTACCAGTATTGACAGCCATCTCAAACTTAGTGTCTTCTCCTTCACACGAGAGATATACTCACATTTTCTCCTTGGCCAGTACAAGAGAGCCTTAAATCATTTGTTATGTTTGTGGTTGGCTTAATTTGTTTGTAGGTTCAAGCTTGGCGTCTTATCCTGCTTTTTTTATATGTGTCTGTTGATTTGTTTATAACGTGGAAACAACGTCATGGTAAGTTCCTGTTGTCTATCTCTATTTATATTAAATTAAGCGTTAATGTAGTTCCCAATACACATATTACATCTGCATCGTGTTTGAACAATATCTGGTCCCAAACATTTAAATATATTCCTAATATTGTCCCTATTGTGCTTGCATCATATTAAAGTATAGTTTTTGCTCCATATTTAATATGTATTTATCATTTTTTCAAGGAAAAAGTTCTGATTTTATATATTGAGTTATGTTTTTCAAGTTACATTATGAATTTATATGTCTACTTGTGTTGTCCAAGTTATACTATGAAATTTCAAGTTGAATATTGACTTATGCTTGATCTATCTAGTTTGCTTTGCTACTTATACAGCAAGTTGTGATGTCTCTAGAAAATATAACAAGGAAGGCTGAACTTACCTGTTGAGACGTCTTCATTGGTATATAAAACTTACTTTTCTATATAAATCATTTACAATAGGAATCATTTTATGTAACTGCAACCATTAATTTTTACTTAATGTTATACATCAAGTTGTTAAGTATAAGGTTCAAAGACAATCTAGCATCACTCTACAACAATTATAAGTTAAGGCAAAGAAGAGCAAAACATCATTGGCACTATCATTAGAAGATGAACTTTCACAATCAAGCGTAAATAAACGAAGCAATGCGGTGCTTAATGAACCATATTAAAGTTATTGTTTATGTTGTTATTGTAACTTTTGGATTGACGTGTTTTAAAATGATTTATAGATTGATGCATTGTTAGTATTTCTTTTGGATGGATGCATTGTTGACATAACTTTTGACTATATACCTATATAAATATATATTTTTGCCACTTTTATAAATAAATTCCAAATATATTACTAATATTAGTGTGTTTGCTAGTTTTGATTGATAAATTCTAAACATATTACTATTATAAATTACTAATATTACAAGTAGCATATGATAAATGTTGTGGAATCATTCTATTCAATTTGTAATTACAATATATAGTTCAATAGAAGTTCGAGTGCATAATCATTACATTCAAGTTTGAAATTTAATATTGCAATTCAATGCTATTTCCTCTTTATATATTTGAAAAATAATACCCATCATAAGCATAAGAAATATAATTACAATACTCATTAACATAAATTTTAACTCATTTTCCTCTTTTCTATCAAATTAATGTCTTGCTCCATGAACTTGATTTGCTCCTCAATCTCTTTAGTTAGACTTGTTTCAATAGTTCTTTCTTCAACTATCTTCCTCAACATACATACTTCTTTCCTTAATTTATGAATAATTTCAATAACCCTCTTAGTAAATTTGTCATTGTACTAATTAAAAAATAATACCTCCTAACTTGAAACAAAACAAAATTTATAATTTAAACATTATAATCAAAAATTTTAAAACTAATTACAAATAAAAACTCACTAGACAATTATGACATCCATAAAATCTCCTATCTGGATTATGATTCCTTTATGAAGTTCTTAGTAGAGCTTTAACCGACAATAGTTAAAAAAATTATGAGCATTTAAACTCAATATTGTATTGGGAGATGATGGAGATTTCATAACTTCATGAACTGTTACTATAATTATCACACATCTAACATTGCATAGTCCTAAATCTACAAGATTTAATCATATGCTACGACTTCCAACAATTAGTTCTTCAAGTGACCTATGCATGTTTTTAAATCTTTTGGATTGAAAAAATATTATAAAATGAGAGCAATAGTTGTTCAATAGAAGGCACTAATTAGCAAGTAGAACTATATTTTTGAATGTTGCAATGTATTTTTAAGAATAATTTTGCAAAAGTTTTTGCTTAAAACAATTTAAGAATATTACATTTGTCCCCGTATTCATTCTCATAAAGCCCAAATAAACATCATAGTTTAACAATGTTAAACATATACTATCAACATAATCTAATACATCCACTAAAGCAAATGTTTTAATATATAAAAAACTTTCATAAAACTTCTAATGACTTATATATTAGACAAACTCTAACAAATGATACCTGCATAATATATCATAATTAACTTAGACATTTGCATCCTATATGTAATCTATAATGGATCACAATTAAAAATCAATAATCAACTCAAACATTTACCAACAAGATATCTCACTTATGTATACTTGTATAATATATCACAATTAACTCAAGCATTTGCATTCTAGTAAAAGAGAGTATAAGAAACAATACTTTTAAAAGTTAATTTCTTATTCTCTTACAAAAGAAATATCAATCAATAGGACATGGGTGTTCATTTGCAAGGTGTTCTTAAAAAGAAAATTATTTGATAAGTATCAGTAATAAGTAGAGCATTCTTAATTTCCTTAAACATATCAAAAGGATTTTTAATAGTTTATGTAGGGTTTAAGTAGATCATTAAAGATGGAAATTATGAGAGAAGGAAATTAAATAACCTTATTAATATTTTTGTATCTTAGAAACTAGGCATCCTGTATAATTGTATATGGTTATAAGATCAAACAATTTACAAAATATAAGTAGTTATTTCATGCACTAATCAGATATAGATCCTAAAGCCAACCACAAATAATGAAACCAACCTTTATATAGGTAGTATTGTTGCAAGGGAGATTCCTTACGTCGATGAAGAAGATGCTTCACTATCGACGAAGGAGAAGATGATAAGGAAAAAATGTTGTATGAAAAGACAATTTCGTCTCATATAACCACCAATACATCAAATGACTAGGTTTATTGTATAAAGGGGAAGATTCCATGTTTTAGATGACTAAGGATATCTCTTGTGTGAAGGAGAAGACATCAAGTTTCAAGTTAGGAATTGTCGAATTTTTGTTTGTGGTTATTAAGAAATGGAAGTAGAATAATAAAAATTAGGAATTAGAGTTCTTCGTGTTGTTTAAGGGTTTTAGAAATTTTTAATCTAATTATAATTAATTAGTTAGTTAATTAGGATTATTTCTAATTAAATTAATTTAATTAGTTCTAATTATGAGTTTAAGATAACAATTAAAACATTATAACTTAAATATGATAAGGGTTTCACTGTAACTTGTGACATCCATATAGCACAGTGTGGTCTAAGTGTTATATTAAAAAAAATATCAAAACCATACTATGTTAATGTTAACATGGTATATAATGGATGAAGATTTAACTTTGTTCAGTTATTCTTCCATTCAAGATTTATTTTGAACATTTTGTAAACAATCAATTTGAACTTTTGGTGAAAACATTAGGATCTAATTTACTTTTTTTTCCTTAAAAGCCTCAATAAGGTTTCAAGATTAAAAACAAAAACTTAACATTGTTGATCTCTATGAACTCACTGACTCTACTCTCGACACATTACTTGCATTTTAGGCAAAAGAGAGAAATTTTAAGTTTTGAGGGAGCAATTAGTAGCAATAAGTTATGTACACGTCAAATAGAGAGAAGGAGAAACCTAATAATTTAGGTGCTCTTTAAAGTTTTCAGCATGTGGCTTCTTTGCTTTGGAGCAATATTGTCCCCTTACTACCAAACATTCTGATATATCTTCAAACTGAGTGAAACCTAAATTTTTAATTCCTTTTAGCAGCCTGTAATTGGTATGGAACATATAAATTCTAGATGCAAATCCCCAAATAATTGGTCAATTAATGCAAAAACATAGAACTTGCTTTTGAAAGAATGAACATGAGCTCTACATTTTTCATCAAGTTGAAATATGTACTTTTAATATTACATACATACAAAAATATAATGTTTTGCACCTATATACATAACAAAATCTATAAACTGAAATAACCTTAACCAAAATTGACAAAGATAACAACATTTATAAAAGCTTTGATTGGGGCTTTGATCTACTTCCTTAGTTATTTTTAGGTGGGTAGGACTTTGGTCTATGATAATCGGCCTTAATGATGTAATACCAACCAAACTTTCACCCATATTATTAGAGCTCTTGTTAGTAGACTTATGTTTTACATTCAAAGCTTGCACTCTTAGAAATCATTTGAGTTTTTCTACTGTAGTTGGCATTTTGGTTTGCTAAGCAGTAAAATAAATATGAATATCAAGTAGTTAAAAAGTCCTCCTAGTTTCCTATTGGTTTACGTTAAGTTGTTAAGAGTCCTCTTAGTTTCCCATTGGTTTACGTTAAGTTATTAAGAGTCCTTTGCTAAGTTTGTTTTAACTTCTTTCTTGTACATCCTATTTAATAGCTAAGCTTTGGGTTAATTAGATACACTTAATTTGTAGAATCAAAGTATGCTTATCTTCATATTTTGTCTGTCAATTTCTAACATATGGTATCAAGGCCAAAATCTGAGTAGAACGTCTGGATTTTCCCATTAGAAACGCCTTCTTGGATTGTTTTCCAAGAACACATGCCTCATACATCTTTTTCTAGCGATGTAATGTTAGGCAAATCTTTGACCATCTTTTTGCTCTTCGATAGATGTAATGTTAGGCAAATCTTTGACCATCTTTTTTCTCTTCAATAGTTGCAGTCCTTTAATATTTAGATGCCTGTACCTTAGGTGCCACAACTCACTATTCTCAACTACTTTGCTTGTCATGACTATATGTTCTAAAAAATTAGGAACATTCGGTTTGGTGTCATTTGTGCAACTGTAAGAATTTCACCTATAACTTTCTTCTTGACCACACATTTATTATTATCAAATAATAATAAATGTCCATATTTAATCAACTATCCCAGGCTTGTGAGATTATGAGCTAAACATGGAGAAAAATGCACATTCTTAATGAATTTGTGTGGTTACCTAATGCAATAGTTGTTGTACCTCATCCTTTAATATGAAGTTGCTTGTTGTCTACAAGAAGAACCAATGATTTCATTAATTCATCAAGGTCTTTAAACTTAGATTTGTCTCCTGTCATATGATGTGAGCAGTTGATATCAAGATACCACAATTCCTTGCTAGACTCGCTAGTGTTTGACGAAGCCATGAATAAGTAGTCATCTTGTTCATCACCTTCTTCTGCAAACTTGGCTTTCTCCAGTTTGAACCAACAAAATTTGTTTGTGTGGCATACTTGTTGCAATAAGAGTGGTGGAGAGAATTGTTGTGCCCTCATCCTCGTCCTCAATAGTTTCCTCTACCCCTCTTATGTGCTGAATAGAGGAATCTAGCTCCCCTTTTGTTTGAAATGTGTTTTCTTCTTCTCTAGCAGATGACCTGTTAATTCTTACTTAATGGGCTTGTAAAGACCCCATTAGTTCATCAAATGAAAAACTTGATAAATACTTAGACTCTTCAATAGTTGCAACTACATGATCCAATTTAAGAGTCAAACTTCTTAAAACTTTAGCCACCATAATTTCATCACTAATTTTGTCTCCATACGAATGCATTTGGCTCACAATCATAAAGATTTTTCCCAAAATTTCTTTTACTGACTCTTTATTCTTCATGCAAAAAGGTTTCAAAATCCCTCTTAAGTGATTGTAGTTTGATAGTAATTACCTTCATGGATCCTTGATATTCATTTTTTAGGATTGAACATGCTTGCCTTGTGATTGTAGCTGCAGATATCCTTGAGAAAATGGCCTTATTCACTGATTGTTGAATAAAAAAGAGGGCCTTTGCATCACGCTTCAAATTGTCCTTATAGGAAATATCGTTGTCACAAGTTTCTGTATAGCCAGGCTTGACAAAGTCCCAAAGATCCTGGGACTTAAATAGTGTTTTCATCTTAATACTCTAGAATTCATATGAATCACCTTTAAAAATGGGTATTTGTGGTTGTGATACATTAAGAGATACTTATTGATCTATATGTTCTGATAAGGATCGAATCATTAGCAAGAAGTAAATACTTTTTGTTATTCACCAGTGAGTATAACATGATGAGTTGGGCTTATTTCTTGCAACTTAAGTGAGAGATTTTTAAGCTCTTCAAAAAAATCAAGGCATTGGTAAAAAAACAAAGTTGAATGAACCTAAAGGCATTACGAATGGACCGCAGAGGTGAGTTCACGTCAAATGAATTTATTGTTTCCTGTTGTAGTTGTTGTTTTAGTTTGTTAAGCAACAAAATAAATATGGATATCAAGTAGTTAAATAGTCCTCCTAGTTTCCTTTTAGTTTATGTTAAGTTTTTGAGAGTTCTCTTAATTTCCTGTTGGTTTATGTTAAGTTATTAAGAGTCCTTAGCTAAGTTTGTTTTAACTTCTTTCTTTTACAACCTAGTTAATAGGCTAAGCTTTGGGTTAATTATATACATTTGATCTGTAGAATCAAGGTACGCTTATCTTCATATTTTTTCTTTCAATTTCTAACATATGGTATCAGATCCAAAATCTGAGTAGCACGTCTGGATTTTTCCACTAAAAATGCCTTCTTGAATTGTTTCCTAATAACACATCCCTCACACATCTTTTCTAGCGATGCAATGTTAGGCAAAACTTTGACCATCTCTTTGCTCTTTAGTAGTTGCAGTCCTTTAATATTTAGATGCACATACCTTAGGTGTCACAGCTCACTATTCTCAATTGCATTGCTTACCATGGCTACATATTCTGAAAATTTAAGAAGGAACATTTAGTTTGGTGTCATTTGTGCAACTACAAGATTTTCACCTGTAGCTTTCTTCTTCATCACAGATTTATTATCATTAAATAATACTGAATATCTGGATTCAATTGGTATCAAAGCAAAATAGATGAGTTCTCTCATAATAATTGTTTTGAAAGAAGTATGCATGAGCGTACTTTGTATGTCAAGAAGCAAGTTATAGATCAATTTGTGGTAGTAAGCTTATACCAGGTCTTCATCACATCTTATATTTGAGTTCAAAAAATCTATGAAAAACATGTTTTACATGACTGATCTTGGAAAGTGACAATATTTTTTGGGTATAGAAGTTACTCAAATGATGGAATCTTCATGAAATAAAGGAAATATGTAGAAGCTATGCTCAGGTGATGATATTGGAATGGTGGAGGAAAGCTTATACAAAAGTTTAGATGATCCACTTACTTACTTGACACATTCTCTTCCCGATGTGAGTTTCTCAATTGGTGTTCTTTCTTGATTCATGCATGAGCCAAGTAAGCATCATTTTGGAGCAGCAGAAAGAGTATTATGTTACCCTGCTGGCACTGAGGATTATGGCATTTGGTTTCATGAAGCTCAGATTTTTACTTTTAAAGGGTATAGTGTGATAGTGATTAGGCAGCTTCAGTAGAGGACAAGAGAAGTGCTATACGAAGCTGTTTTTTTTCTTGAAACAACTATGATATCATGAAGTTCAAAGAAACAAGCAAATGTGGCCCTTTCCTCAATAGAAGTATAATATGTAGCTGCTACAGCTACTGCTTGTCAAGCAGCGTGGCTATGAAGGCTTCTTAGTGACCTTAGTATGGAAAAAAGAGAGGCAACATAAGTGTTTTATGACAGTAAGTCAGTTGTCTTAGCTCGCGAAAAATTCAATTTATCATAGTTGGACTAAGCATATTGAAATCAAGTACCATTTCTTATGAGAATTGATGGAAAAAGAAGAAGTTAAACTGGAAAACGGCAGAACCGAGGAGTAGCTTGTAGACCTCATGAAAGAAATCTTACCATTCATAAAGCATCAAGAGCTTTGCACTCGTCTGGGAATCTCCAAATTCAAATGAAGGGGGAGTGTTGGAAGTCATTTGATTTTTTTGGTTGTGGTTGTTGTTTGGGTTTGTCGAACAGCAAAATAAACATGGATATGAAGTAGTTAAAGTGTCCTCCTAATTTCTCATTGGTTTACGTTAAGTTGTTGAGAGTCCTCCTAGTTTCCCGTTGCTTTACGTTAAGTTGTTGAGAGTCCTTAGCTAAGTTTGTTTTTTTTTTTTTTAACTTGTTTCTTGTACAACATATTTAATAGGCTAAGCTCTAGGTTAGTTATATACACTTGATCTACAAAAACAAAGTACGCCTATCTTCATGGCCACCGTTTATGTCTTCCTTTCTTCTTCGGGTGTGTTTGTTCTCCGATAAGAAAATAGAGGAACCATGTATAGTTTGACACGAGCTTTATAGATTCCAAGCTTAAATAAGGTTCTAAGGCTATTGGTTGTCATCAAGCTATCTATACTCATGCATGATATATTGGAATTAGTCCTCCATCGTCATACATAGGCGAAGAAGAAGTGGGCCTTTTCTTGTTGGGTATAAAGGTGAAGAATTTCTTGGCACCAATGGGATTGCCATGGATGTCCTTGATCGTCTTGTCTTTACGGGCTCTCCAAGTCCCAAATCCGTTGCCTCTCCCAATTCTTTTCCCTCTCTTAGTCTTCTTCTTCAACTTTTTAAAGAAATAGTGGTTATTCTGTGCATTTCGATTGAAAATGTCTGTCCAGGGCATGGTTCTGCAAAGTAAATATTACATTCAATGAAGGGATTAAAGGGAATTGATTCTCCTTTCACCTTCTTCAACAAATAATTATTCACCAACTCCTGATCATCTAGAACAAACTTAAATCCAGGCGGAAGCCACATTGTTCCCGGAGACAGAACCCAGAAATTAATTAACGTTGGTGGGAGTGAAAGACTATCGCAAAAATGAAGGAAGAAGAACAAGAACGTTAGTGACGAAATGAGATGGAGAAGAAAGAAAAAATTGAACGAAAACTTTTTTGGGATTAGACAGGGCTGTACAAGGCAGCTTGAGACAGAGGATCGGACTGCATCGCCTCGTGGTGCTTCACAAGTTTACACTACTTGAAAGAATGTCAAACCCAAAAGATAAATAAATCTCACACCATATTTACCATTTAATTGGTTTTTCATTTTATGTATATATTTTCTTTGAAAAATGTAATGCTTAAAGTATATTATTGCATATGATTTCTGAAAATAAATTAACCTATTTTCTTAATTACCTAAAATTGTTACACTTTTTATAGTATAATTAAATCAATAAAAATTAACCTAGTGCACTGAGAAATGAACATCAATAATTACAAACCTTTTATTTAGACAATATTTATTATTATTAAAAACTGTAATAAATAGAGAAGTGAAATACTGTTATCTTTAATCATTACGTGTTTTGTGAGCTAGAAACTGTAATTATAACCATACTGTAATGAACACCATAGCCTAGGAAGGATAGAAGACATTGCAACCAATAGCCACAATTGAGGTTATAACACGATAATTATATATCGGCCCTGTTTAGCAAACAACGAATTATATCAGCTGTTATTGCACAGCACACATCAAGTCCACCTTGGAGTTATATTTCTATAGAATATGACATCAGCATTATATAATGCAAGCCTAGTTGTAGTACATGCAAGAGTGAATTTACCATTTGCCTAACTCATTTTTGTCTTGTCACGAAAGTCACAAATATATTTCTGATGAGTTAAATCCACACTAGTCGCTAATCAACTTATATTTCTTCTAAATGTATTTATTGTCAAACGGATTCTCTACCTCTATTTCTTCTAAAGTGACCGAATACCAAACATTACACCCATTAGCTACCATTCAAGTTGAATTTCAATAACTATTCTTTTCGTTAACTCAAGTCTCACCATTTTTATAAGATCATTGTAAGAAGGTAAAGAAAGCTTTATATTTTTGCATGTGTGTAAAAACTAGTACATAAGAGAGTATTTTTGCATGAATTTTCTCAAGAATATATAAAAGAATATATGTGTAATTATCACATAAATGTATAACATGTAACTAGCACATAAGGGAGTATTTATGAATGAATTTTACAAGAATATACAAAAGAATATATTTTGTAATTATCACATAAATGCGAAATGTATACTTTATATATTAACATCCCCCATCAAGCCTAAGGTAGTAAGGAGTTGCACATCTTGATTTTGAAAACAAGTCCTTGAAATCATCGAGATGGATAAGATTTGGTGCAAATATTCATAATTTGTGGTTATGATGAGGTAGAGACAAGTTGAACAATTCCTTGAGTAACATGGTGCAACAGAAGGCGATAATCAATCTCAATGTGTATGGTAAACTCAGAAAAAAATCATTATGCAACTTGTATAATGCTGTAATTATTGAAAAATAGAGTAATTGCAAAAGAAAAGGAAACACCCATATCTTGAAATAAACAATATAGCTAGAAGAGCTCAGAAGTTGTATCTGTAAGAGCTCAGTACTCTGCTTCCATGCTAGATTGAGAGATAACTATTTTTTTCTTACTGTACCATAAAATAAGATATGCTAAGAAAGAAACAATAGTCAGTAGTTGAGCATCCATTGGTTAGATCTCTAGCCTAATTAGCATTAGAGTATGTATAACTTTAATGGAGATGAATGGAAAAAGTGAAGACATGCATGAGAGTACTTCTAATGTACCAAAGGATATGGAGAATAGTAGAGATGTGAGTGGTACGAGGTGTTGACATGAATAGATTGATGATATGAATAGTATGGGCAAGATCAGGACAAGAAATAGTGATGTATATGAAAAATCGAAAGTGTTAAAAGTTTTACAAACTTTTCGGTAAACTCCTTTGGCACGAACAAAAATAAAACCTAGCAAAATAGAAATAATAAGAACACCAGAAATTTGTTAACGCAATTTGGCACTCCTTGTCTACATCTATGAGGCCCTCACCCAGATTAAATCTTTCACTAAAATACAATAGGTTTACTCAAGGATTAACTGAGCCTACACCACTCACCCTTGACACTATCTCTTGAACTCACTACCCGTAAAAGATTTTCACACCAGATAATATGACCGAATCATGTTAACCTCGTCAGAAGATTTTTCTAACTACTTTAACTCAAACAACAATCAATAAAAATAACTCAAGTATTTAATCAACTAAAAACTGAACAATAATACACTTGAGATAAAAAGAAAGACTTCCTTATGTTTTCGCTTCTTGAAATAATCCTTCAATTGAAATGATCCATCCTAACTTCAACTACTTCAATTAAACCATCTGGAAGTTTAGACAATGGAAGGAGACCCACAGTGTTTCCTCACAAAAACATGGCACAATCCTTATGAAGACATCTTAAAGGAACTGATGGGCTAAACCACTTCACCATATCAAACTCTAAGTCACTTCACTGTGACTCTCTTCACCGTAGTATCTAATTCACCACACACACGATATTTAGCTTTTTCACATCTGCAATATGCACACCACCGTAGTCTTTATTATGTTGACCATTAACGCACACATATGAAGCAATGGTGAAGCCCACGTTGGCAATAGACTTCTGCAGTAGATCAAGGATGTGGACAAAACACTCACTAGGAAATCACCGTAGCTGTTACTTTAATCACACGTTATTCAGCAATCTTGCAAGACTTACGCACCACTGCACTCACTGGTTGCCGCACACATGATGGAGATTTTCTTCAACAATAAATGGAGACAAGCCAGCGATATCTTGCTTCAGCTACACAACGACGCACACTCCCAAATTGCCAACACACATACGTTATTTTGGATGCCGCAAACTTCCAGTAAAAAAGGACTTCTACCGTAGATTCCAGATAAGCACAAATCACTCAAACAATCATAGTCCCACTTAAATTTAAACATGCAACAAAAAGAGTCCCACTGCGACACCACCACTTCACCAGCTTTATTAATTTTTTGCCACAACGATAACATTCCAAGTATAAAAACACAGCAGCCAATATTTTCTGTTTTCTTCCAAGCACAACCCATCCAATTACTCACGTGTCAAATATTAACATGATTACTATATCCTATATGTCTAATTAAAATGCCAAAACAAAATAAAAGATATATATATATCCAAGCACAACCCTTCCAAT
>JANIIA010000006.1:51799606-51819387 GCA_027478495.1 Erythroxylum alaternifolium | reverse complement strand
TAAGGATTAATCGTCGACCCTGAAGCATCCGAAGGATCAGGCGTGACGTATGGTAAGTACACCACCCGAGATTAATGGAAGATTTGACGATTTATATTCATTAAAGCTACCAACTCAAGAACACTTGACTCTACCCTGGGCACTTGATTTGCATATAAAAACTGTGTTATTAAACATGGAAAGTAGAGTAGAGAGTGCGACTTACTTTCAATCGCCAACATCGCGTCAATGATGAGCTTTCTAAAGTTGAAACTCATTCCAGTCTCGATAGCATAAAGTAACTTATCCTGTTCCAAGTAGATAGAAACTACATGTGTACTGAGTATCCAGTTTGTCACCACCAATTTAAAAAGGACGAAATACTTTTAGGTAAGCATTGAAGAACGAAAAACTGAGCTAGATGACCAAGCAATCAATTTACCACCAGTCAATACTGTGGCAATCAAATCATTTGACATAGACAGATCATCGTCATATAGAAGTTCATCAATCAAATTGTCAAAACCCATGAATAAATTTAGCCTCGCAGCATCAAATCGGATTACCTGACCCCGCATATATACAACCCCAAAGCTTATAGCAGAATCATTCAAAACGTCAGAGCTTAAATTACAGTAGAATTCTTTTACCAATTCTGAGCCATAATGATGAGGCAGCATAGAAGCTTGTAATAAAAAACGATCTGATAATAAAATGTCCAAACCTTGTTGTTGAAACTCCTCGAGATTGATCAGACGATTAAGAACTAAACCGATATTGTGGAGAGTTTCCCATTTATGTTCAGCCTTAGATGAATAAAACTTAAATGAAATAGCATTATATGCAGTCAAGCGGGAAGAGGGATGACGTCTTGGTGTTCGGGTTAATTTATGAGCTTGCATCTTTGTTCGCCTCGAAGTGTAGGTGAGGGAGCCAGCAGTGCAATGGTATCATCGATTTCTAAACCAGATTCTTCAATCATAGATAAAATTACTTGATGGACATCGTAATCAAGATCCTGAGCAGAGACAGTGTGGGGAATGTCAATTGGTCTTGTAGACGATGACCCTTCCCTACTAATTTTCTTCCCAAATGCTGAAGTGAACATCAATCTGCTTGAGTGACGAGTTGGTGCTGCTAATTTCTTATCCGACATCGAAGAGACTGATTTTTCCTTATTCTTTCCGATATTTTCCAAGAATAACAAACAACCCAGTCAATCTAAAAAAATCATCACAACACAGTACTGTGAAACCCAGTCAAAATAACACGATGCAAATAACCCAGCCAATCGTGACAGAAGGAAGACACATGACATATATAGATCTTCAATGTTGAAGCACGAAAGTCATAACAGTACCAACTCTCAGGTAAAATCAATTTCAACTTTGTGAGTATATTGAGCAAACTCAATTAAACTTCATAAATAATTCGAATTTGAAATAGAAGAGGAGTAGTACCATGAGAGAAATGTCACTGATGAGATGGAGTTAAAATGGTAAACGTGCAAAGAATGAGCAAATGCAATCCACTATCTTCAATCTTTGCGGGATAATAAAACACGCAAGATGCAGGTGGAGATGTAGCAGAGGAGGCAACACAGATGCAAGTTGAGAGGAAGGGTTGTAGTAGAGACAAAAGGAGGGAGGCAAATAGTGGGCGGTAATGACAAAATAAAACATGGTAGGGATTTTAAATCCCTTTAGCAAAACGCAGCGGAGCCTTTTTTTAATCTTTTCTTTTCTTTTTTTAAAGAAATAAAAGCACTAATAATGTAACGCATTGAGCCCCAAAGCTCCTCTGAGAAGTTTAAACCTTACTGCATCAAGAGGTTTCATGAAGATATCCGCCAGGTGCTTTTCCGTAGATACATGTGATAGAATGATTTTTTTGCTTTCCATAAGCTCTCTGATGAAGTGATACCGAAGATCAATATGCTTTGTTCTTAAATGTTGAACTGGATTTTTGGATATGTCAGTGGCACTCTTATTGTCAGATAAGATGGTTAACATATTCTGATCAATCCCATAATCTTCTAACATTTGCTTCATCCAAAGTAGTTGTGAGCAATAACTACCTACAGCTATGTACTCTGCTTCAACGGTTGACAATGAAATTGAATTTTGCTTCTTGCTGTACCAAGGGATCAAATTGTTTCCTAGGAAGAAAGAACCACCTAAAGTGCTTTTCCAATCATCTAAGTTTCCAGCCCAATCCGCATCACTATATCCAACAAGATAAGAAGTCGAGTTGGATGAATACCATATCCCAAAATCAAATGTTCCACTTACATACCTGATGATTCTTTCCACCACTATCAGATGAGATTCTTTTGGGTTGGCTTAATAATGAGCACATACGCCAACACTAAAATAGATATTTGGCCTACTTGCAGTCAAGTATAATAAGCCTCCATTAATACTCCGATATAAACTATCATCAATATTTTTTCCATTCTCATCTCTGTTTAATTTTGTTGAAACACTCGTAGGTTTTCTTCCATGTCTGGCATTTTCGAGACCGAACCTCTTGATTAAACTCTTGGCATATTTGGTTTGCAATATAAAAATTCCATCCTTCACTTGTTTAACTTGCAAACCCAAAAATAAATTCAGCTCACCTACTATACTCATTTCAAATTCAGATGTCATCAGTTTAACAAATTCATCTACCATTATTGAATGTGTAGCACTAAACATAATATCATCAACATAGATATGAGTAATCACAAAATCAGATTTGAACTTTTTAATAAACAAAGTTTTTTCAACGTTACCTTGTTTATAGCCTTGCCTGATGAGAAAATGTGTAAGCCTTTCGTACCAAGCTCTTGATGCTTGTTTGAGATCGTAAAGAGTTTTCTTTAGCTTAAAGACGTGATATGCATGAGTTGAGTCAACAAATCCTTTTGGTTACTCTACATACACTTCTTCTTAAATAAATCCGTTTAGAAATGCACTCTTTACATTCATCTGATAAAGCTTAAACTGCTTTACTCGATAATAGTCTGGTAGATTTAATTTGTTCCACTAGTGCAAAAGTTTCGTTGAAGTCGACACTTTCCACCTGAGAGTATCCCTGAGCAACTAGCCTTGCTTTATTTATGGTAACATTACCTTGTTCATCTGTTTTAGTCTGAAACACCCATTTTGTTCCAATTACATTAGTATCCGATGGTCTAGGCACTAATTCCCATACATCATTCCGTGTAAATTGAATCAATTCTTCTTGCATAGCTACTGTCCAGAATTCATCTTGTAGTGCTTCTTTAACGTTCTTTGGCTTGAATGAAGATGTGTAACACAAGTAGCCTGCAAGTTCTCAATAATCAACACTTTTTCTTTCTTTTATTTTTCTTCTTTCGCTCACTTCTCCAATGATGTTTTCTACTGGATGATTTCTTCAGATTTGAGATGAAGAATCTTGGTTCAAATTAGCTTCTATTGTTTTGGGTGATTCATCATCCAAAGTAACGAAAAATTCTTCAGTTCGCATAGTTACTTCCTCAACAGCAACTAACTACAGATCAGTTCTTGCAGTTACTTCCTCAATAGCAACTAACTGTAGATCTGGGCAATTCTTTAATCTTGTCTCGCTGCTTGTTCAGACTGATTTAGATGGTTAATTACGTTGATTTTCTTCTGCCTCTTGTCCATTCAACAAAGATACATCATCTATCACAACATTTATGGACTCTTGCACTTTTTTTGCTTTTTGATTATACACTCAGTAAGCTTTACTATGAGTTGAATAGCCAATGAAAATTCCTTCATCACTTTTGCTCTTGAATTTTCCAAGCTGTTCCCGATCTCTAAGAATATAACACTTACTTCGTAAAATATGAAAGTAACCTACATTTGGTTTCTTTCCCTTCTAAAGTTCATACGATATTTTGTTCAAAAAGCTTTGAAGATACATTCTGTTACATATGTAACATGCTGTGTTAATCGCTTCGGCACAAAATCGCATAGGCACTTTACTTCCATTTAATATAGATCTAGCCATCTTTTGAATTGTTCTATTTTTCCTTTCAGCAACTCCATTTTGTTGTGAAGTCTTGGGTGCTAAAAATTCTTGTATGATGCCATACTCGTTACAAAAATCATTAAAGCTTATATTCTCAAAATCTCTTCCGTGATCAGATCGAATTCTCAATATAGTCAAATTTTTTAGATTCATAACCTATACACAAAAGCTTCTAAAAGCCTTAAAAGCATCTAATTTTTCTTTCAAAAATGATACCTAAGTATATCTCGAATAATCATCAATACATGTTAGAAAGGATCTCATTCCACCAACGCTTTCATATTGTGTTGGACCAACCAAATCCATGTGAATTAATTCAAGTATGCGAGATGAGGTAACATGTCTAACCTTTTTATGTGGCACTCTTAGCTATTTTCCCATTTAACACGCCTTGTAAATTGATTTTCCTTCTTTGTTCATTTTGGCTAGACCTTTCACAGCCTCCAATTTTGTTAATTTGCTGATGAGATCAAAATTTGCATGCCTAAGCCTTTGATGCCATAAAAAATTTGCATGCCTAAGCCTTTGATGCCATAAATCAATGCCATTCTTATGAGTAGTTGACTTACACGTAGTCATGACTTGCAACATGTAACAATTGTTGGCTGATTGCTTGCAACTCACGATGCATTCTCCTTGTTCAGAAAGTACCCTGCATTTATCACTTGTAAATTTAACTAGCAAACCATCATCACAAAGTTGGTTTATACTTACCAAATTTGCTTTTAATCCATTGACTTGGAGCACATTCTTAAGAGGAGGCAAACCATCCATGCATAATGTTCCTCTACCAGTCACAAAAGCTTTCTTTCCATTTCCGAAAGTCACATGGCCGTCTATATAATTTTGATAATCAGTTAAGTAAGTCTTTTCCCCACCATATGGCGTGAACATCTACTATCAAAATACCAATCATGTTTCAAAGTTGCCTTCATTGATGTACGAACTACGAGAGCTTGCAATTCACTTCTTTTTACCCAAGTAGATTTTGGTATTGAAGGATGATGTTAAAATTTTATGGAGGATGTATACTTTTTTGGCTTTGTCTTCTTTGAAGCAGCATTTGTAATAACTGATAATATCTTAGCCTTATATGCCTAATGACTCCAAAAAAATGACATGTAGGTATAAATCTTCGAATCTTTTTCGATGCTTCTACCTCTTGAGCTGATTTGGACATATCAACTTTTTCCTCATTCACTTTCGAGCACTCACCTTTATAGCCTATGCCTTTAAAATTTCCTTTAACCTTACCAGTTTCTATCAACTTATCTAGTTTTTCTATACCTCCATTCAACATTCTCAATCCCTTTTCAGTACTTATCAATTTCATTCTAGCTTCACCAAGCTCATCTGACGTTAACATCAACTTCTTTTTTAGCTCTTATATGGTGTTCTTCATGGAAAGATTCTCTTCCCTCAATCTTTCATTCTTTCTATACATTTTCACCCATTTTTCATACATAGCTTTGTAATTCTTGTAAATATTCCCTTTTTTATCATCTAGGCCACTTTCGTCGCTATCATAATTTGATATTGGATTTTGAGCTGAATTATTTTCGAAAATTTTCAATTTTCTCCCTTTTTCAACTTCAGTTACTTCCTTCTCAGTTACTATTAAGCAAGTACTTTTGCTGTCTATAGCAACCAACACTGAGCCATTAGCGATTTTTTCTTCGCTTCCATATTCACTATCGGAATCATTTTCACTCCAGGTACTCGTGAAGGATTTTCCTTTTTTCTTCTTCAAAGTATTAGCACATCTGACTTGAATGTGTCTAAAACCTTGACATTCATGACATTGGATTCTTCTTGCCTTCTGTTCACCCTTTTGTGTCTTGACTTATTGTTTTGAATTGTTACTCGATGAACTTCCACCATATTATCTAAAGCTAGGTTTGTCCTTCTTCATTCTTTTTAGCCATTTACCAAAATTTCATGTGAGCAGTACCAAGTCTTTGTTTTCATCTGATTCATCTTCCTCATCAATCACACATTTTCCAGTTTCCACCTGTAGTGCCAATCCTTTGCTTCTTTCTTGCTTACCTCTTAAAAGATTCATCTCCAAGTTTGTAAGGATTCCAATAACTTTTTCCAAAGACAGATTATCAATGTCGTGGGCCTTCTCAATTGCTGCAATTTTTGGAATAAATATTGAAGGTAGCGATCTTAGAATTTTCTTCACTAATTTCACGATGGAATATTTCTTCCCCAGTTTATGAGCCTAATTTGCTATATCTTGTAATTTTTCATGAAAATCTCCAATAGTCTCATTCTCATCCATCTTCAGCTCTTCAAATCGCATAGCTAACATTTGCAGTTTTGACGCTATCACAGATTTTGACCCTTTATGAATGGTTTACAAAATGTCCCACGCTTCTTTCGTCGATTGACAAGCTGAAATCATTAAGAAGCATCCCTCATCAACAGTACTGAATATCACATACATTGCTTGTGAATTTTCGAGTGCACTTTCTTCTTCGACTCTTGTCCATTCAGATGGATCTTTCTGAACAGCCTCTCCTTTATCATCAGTGAACATCGGATGCATCCAACCGTGTACTATAGAATGCCAAGCTTTAGTGCCCTGAGCTTGGATGAAGACTTTCATCCGTGATTTCCATGCAGGATAGTTAGATCCATCCCATAGTGGCGATCTAGTGATTGATGCACCCTTGCTTATAGCCATGTTCACAAAACTAAGATCTGCACTAAATTGCTACCAAATTCTGAACCGATGACCTTACTCTGATACCAATTGAATAATCGAAAGCGTTAAAAGTTTCGCAAACTTTTCGGTAAACTCCTTTGACACGAACAAAAATAAAACCTAGCAAAAAATGAAATAACAAGAACATCAAAAATTTGTTATCACAGTTCGACACTCCCTGCCTACATCTACGAGGCCCTTAACCAGATTAAATCTTTCACTGAAATACAATAGGTTTACTCAAGGATTAACTGAGCCTACACCACTCACCCTTGACACTATCTCTCGAACTCGCTACTCGTGAAAGATTTTTACACCCGATAATACAACCGACTCGTGTTGACCTCGTCAGAGGATTTTTCTAACTACTTTGACTCAAACAACAATCAATAAAAATAACTCAAGTATTTAATCAACTAAGAACTGAACAATAATATATTTGAGATAAAAAGAAAGACTTCCCTATGTTTCCACTTCTTGAAATAATCCTTCAATTGAAATGATCCATCCTAACTTCAACTGCTTCAATTAAACCATATGGAAGTTTAGACAATGGAAGGAGACCCGCGATGTTTCCTCACAAAAACATGGTACAACCTTGATGAAGATGTCTTGAAGGAACTGATGGGCTAAACCACTTCACCGTAGCAAACTCTAAGTCACTTCACCATGACTCTCTTCACCACAGTATCTAATTCACCACACACACGATAGTCAGCTTTTTCACGTCTGCAACATGCACACCACCGTAGTCTTTATTATGTTGACTATTAATGCACACACATGAAACAATGATGAAGCCCACGTTGGCAATAGACTTCTGTAGTAGATCAAGGATGTGGACAACACACTCATTAGGAATTCACCGTGGATGCTACTTTAATCACACGTTATTCAGTAGTCTTGCAAGACTTACGCACCACTACACTCACTGGTTATTGCACACACGATGGAGATTTTCTTTAACAATAAATGGAGACAAGCTAGCGATATCTTGCTTCAGCTACATAATGAAGCACACTCCCAAATTGCTAGCACACACACGTTATTTTGGATGCCACAAACTTTCATTAAAAAAGGACTTCTATCGTAGATTCCAGATAAGCACAAATCACTCACACAATCTGAGTCCCACATAAATTTAAACATGCAACAAAGAGAGTCCCACTAAAACATCACCACTTCACTAGCTTCATTAATTTTTTACCGTAACAATAACATTCTAATTACAAAAACACAGTAGCCACTATTTTATGTTTTCTTCTAAGCACAACCCATCCAATTATCCTATATGTTCAATTAAAATGTCAAAACAAAATAAAAGATATATATATATAAAATATCTTAACAGTATATAATACTGCTAACTAATTAACAATAAAGAGTGTTATCATAGAGGAGAGTCTCATCAGTAGCAGAGAGATGAACATTGGGTTCAAGGGAAGTGGTAGTAATCTTGGTGTTAGTGATGCTTAGTTGAGAGATAAGATCTACAACATATTTTGCTTATGAGAGATAATAGCCAAATTTGTTATAAGAAACTTCAAATAACTCAAATTACCTAAATCCTTCATCTCAAACTATTGATGTAAAAATAATTTAAGAGTCAAAATAATCTAAATGTCTTTACTAATAATTATCATATTGTTAACATAAAGAAGAAGAAGAGTGTAATCCTAAGTAATTTTGGGAATGAATGGCATGATCATAGGAGCTAAATTTGAAAACCAAGGAGGCTAATAGTGGAGCTAAATTTGGCAAACCAGGCTTAAAAAGCTTGTTTCAGTTTATGCAAGGCTTTACGAAGTCGACAAACCTCATAGGGTAGATGATCATAATAGGTGGAGGTCACATGAACACTTCTTCTATAAGATCATTATTAAGAATGGCATTATTAATATCCATTTGGAATAATGGTCAAGTCCTACTAACAACAATTGTTATAAGACTACGGACTAATGTTAAACGTTTTATAGGAGAAAATGTCTCACCATAGTCAATACTATAATATGGAGTAAATATTTTACAAATTAGTCAGGCTTTTATTACTCAACTGATCCATTAGCTCAAATTTTAACCATTTACATCCAACAACATACTTCCCTGAAGGGAAGTTGACTATTTCCCAGTTATTGGTGTTAGTAAGTGCTTGTAATTCTTTTGTCATTGCTTATTGCCATAGAGGGTCAAAATTTGCCTAAAAATATGTGTGAGGTTTATATAAGGAGATTATAGTAGAATAAACATGAAAATCTCAAAGATGAATAGAAGGTTGACTTACTCGATTGGTATAAAAAGAAAAAGCAAGTTAGGGTATAGAAGGTTCTGATGATTGGATGGATAGTGAGGAATCATCTGAAGAAGGTGATGGTTTGACAATTAGTGGAGATATGATAGGATCAAACATATATTACGTCAAATTGTTGGGGCTATTAGATCATATTATATAATAAATGAAAAGAAATAAGAATATAGTGGAATCAAAGAAAAATTGACAAGGAGGTTCATTGACACAAAATTTTGAAAAGGATGAGAACTCCTTAATTTCTCAAAAGGTCATATATTGAAAAATACGAAGTCTTTATGAAAAAGGATCCTAACACCTATACCCTTTATGTTCTATCCCATACCCTGGGAAATAATATAATCTTGCATGTAGTTCTAGTATGATCTATTTATATGGTTAGAAAAGAACAAAATAAGCACTGCCAAAGATTTTAAGAGTTTGGTAGTTAAGAGTATGATTATATAAATATTTATAAGGAGAGATATTACTTATAATAGGAGTACAAATATGGTTGATAGTATACACAGTTTAAGAGCAGCTTCTCCCTAAAAGGTTGCTAGACCAAAAAACAAGAAATGAGAAGAGCTCAAATAGTATAAAGTATATGTCTATGCTTTCATTCAGCCTTAACATTTTATTGAGATGTATCTAGACAAGATCTTTGAACAACATGTCTTTGTTGATCAAGAAAATGATTAGAATATTTTTCTTTATATCCCATGGCATTATGTAAGAAATTTAAGTTTGAATTATGCTTGTAAAGCTAGAATAAACATGAAATATTTTAGATCTATGACGTAAGAGGTAAATCCATGTGCATATAGAGAAATCATTAATAAAGACCACATAATATCATAAACATCCATTAAGGTCATGAGGAGTAAATCCACAAATGTCATAATGAATTAAATCAAAAGGTACCAAAGAAATAAAATCAATATTAATAAAAGGTAAAATATGATTTTTAGAAATTTGGCTTCAGCTACAATCAAAATTTCTTTTTTTGATTTGACATAAGGAACCACTAGAAATTAAAGATTCAAGTCTAAAGTTAGAAAGATGTTTGAGATGAGATATTTAAATATTAGATGTAATAACACCAATAATAAGTTTATTTGATATTACTATTACTTTGGCTGAATGATCTAAATGATGTCATTTTAGGTTATCTTTAGCTGTAAAAAGCTAGAATTTCATAACTCGATGTTGATTTTCTTAGGGCACGTAAGGGAATGTAGGTTAGCCTTTTAGGATGGGATTTGCACCATTGTGATCTTCGTGAAGAGTAAAAGAGTTTGATATAGAACAATCGCTACCTAAACAATAAAATTACCTAAAACTATTAAATAAGAGAGTATTTATACATGAATTTACATAAGAATATACAAAAGAATATAGTTTGTAATTATTACATAAATATGTAATGTATACAAAATATACGTTATACATTAACAATTATGATATTGTTAAGCATATTGATGGAGCAACAGACTTGCCACCAAAAACACTATTTGATAATCAACCTAATCCTATTTGGCTTGTATGGCTTTGTCATGATCAATTAGTATTGATTTGGATAATAGGTTCACTCATTCTTTATCGATTTGTCTTAATACTATCTCTTTTGAAGATTTATATATTTTATTGCTCAATGAAGAAGTTACTCTTACAGTTGAATTCGTAGTCAAGGATGGTGTTATTCCTAATGCTCGTATTGCTATAAAGACAACTCAAAATGCTAATCACAATTCTTGTTTCTCCTATCGTATAGGTGCTAATAATAGAGGCTGAGGGTTATAAGAGAGAATAACTTAAGGGCCTATTTGTTTCTATTATTTTTGTGGTTTTCTATTTCTGTTTTTAAATTTAGTAAAATACTTGTTTTTGTTCTTGTTTTGGTTTCTTTCAGCTTCCAAAATTTATTACTATTAACAAAATATATTATTTAATATATTAATTATTAATAAAATTATGAATAATTTAATTTAATATTATATTTAATTAGCTAAAATTATGAATAATTTAATTTAATATTATATTTAATGAGATAAAATTATAATAATTTAATTTTATAATTATTAATAAATATAATTAAATTTAAAATATCTTCAAAATATATAAATTTCAAATAAAATTTGATTTAATAATAAATTTAAAATAAATAAAAGTTTATAAATAAAAATAAAGAATAAAAATATTTATTTTAATAAAATAAAATAATTTTTATTAATAAATATTATATGAGCGATTAAATAAATTTAATTAATTAAAAAATTTTATCTTAAAGTTTTATCTATATGTAATTATCATTAGTAACAAAATATAATTATGTTAACATTAACAACCAAACAAGTTTTATTTTTATTTAAAATAAAAATAAAAACTAGAAATATAAAACAAAAAGTAAAAATTACAACAAAAATGAAAATGGAGCCTAACAATCCCCAAATTATCTGTACTTGAGAGAGGGATAAGTCTCCATGATAATATGCTTTGTATTCATTACCTCAAGTTTAAATACTCAGAGAGAGAAGTAGAAAAAAACTAAGTCCTAGGATCATAGATCTTAGATATATGTTTAGCAACCTTAATTCTTTATAACTTTAATGTTCTCTAGAATATTTTTAGGTGGTTTTAAAGTTAGTCATCCATCCAAGCGCCTGGTTTTTATGCGTAGGCCTAGAAACACTGAGATTATTTCCTTTAATATTTGATTGTGACCTATTCTTCACTGACTTACCCAATCCACTTATGTTTGCCTAAACTATGAAGATTGACCTTGCCCTTAAGGTCCAAGTTTGGGTACATCACTTTAAAGGAAACTAGGCTTTCCCATATTTCCTTATTTTCATTTTGGGTGGTCTTCTGAACTAAGATCTGAATTTTTGGTTCATAATGAACAATAACTTAAGATGTTCTCATGACTTGTAATGGTGCTTGAGGGGGTTGAGAACCTAAAATAGTAGGAGGAAAGGGGCAAGATATTGACATCTGTGTGCCACGTTAGTGTTTCAAAAGAGAAACATGGTACAAAAGTGGATTTTTACTGTTGGAGGAAGTTCTAACTCATAGGTCACTTTCCCAATCCAACAAAAGGGCTGAATAAACCATAGAAACACTTCTCAAGCTTTTTTGTTGGCCTTTTGAAGATGACGATTTATCAATATAATTTCAATCTCAAGTAAATCCTTTCAACTATTTTAAAATTTTGATCTTTACAGTGAAGGGCCACTTGTTTTACATGTTGCAGGCCCAAGCAAGATTTGTTATAATCTGAGTTAAAACTTTTCTTTTTTTTGTTAAAGTATCGATATGATCTAAAATTTTTATGCTATTCAAGTGAAATGGAGAGTCAGAGGTGCATGACTATAGAGTGCCTGGAATAGTAAGATGCCCAAAGATGAGTTATGGATTGTATTGTGCCAGTGCTGAGGCTCTAAAACACAAAGAACACTATTTAAATCGGTTGAAACTTATCAAATTTTTTTAGTGTGAGTTTTATAGACTTCTCTTAAAAGAAATCAACTTTTTTAATAATTCTAAAAAATCTTTTACAAAGCAAAGTATTTTTTATTGACATAATATAGTTAACTTATCTATCCCAAAACATTATGAACAGAATAATGACTAAATAAAAATAAAATTTTGACAGTAGATAAACTAATTAAGATGTACTAATTTGTAACACTCCTCTTTAATTTATTTATGATTAATAACTTAAAGAACTGCTCTAAAAAATTCAAACTTAAGCTTTCTAAGTATTTTGTAAATATGTCTTAACTTAATTTTTTGATCTGACATCTCCTGTCAAATATAATAATGAAAATTTCGAATGTACTTTGTACATTGAAACAAATTTGACAACATTCTCATTATTATGTTGAATTTATACAATATAATGAGCTACATTGAAAGTATTTCCCATCAAACAAGTCAGTAAAATGCATTCTTGTTTTGCCATTATCGTTATAGCATATGCAGCTTTAATGCTGGATGTAAAAATAGAGAACAAACAAAAAATGTAGAAATACCCTTTATATTTCTGTGTGTCTATAATATGATGTATATCCTCCTATTTATAAAGTCTAAGTGTCTCTAACAAAAGCAACAGATCAACTCAATAACATATAACATTAATGTACATTATTTTAGAAGAAAATAACGGCTAATTACAATGGATAGTTGATTAAAGTAAAGATTACGTGAATATATGATAATATACGTTAATATGCCCCTCAAACTCAAGGTGGTAGTGTAGATGATAACTTGAGCTTGAAGAGAAGATCTTGAAATTGTCAAGGCGGATGTGATTTGGTAAAAAGATCAACAATTTGTGCTTCAGATAAGATTGAGAAAAGTTGTATAGTTCTGTGAAGCATATGATGACACACAAGATGACAATCAATATTGATGTGTTTAGTTCGTTCATGAAAGACATCATTATGAGCAATCTAAATGGCACTATGGTTGTAACCTAAAAGAGGAACTGTTGAACAAAAGGTAACATCAATGTCTTAAAGTAACCATCACAACCATGAAAGTTCAAAGGTAGTGTAAACTAGGGCTTGTATTCTAATTTTGTACTTGAGTGAGAGATAATAGTTTGTTTCTTACTGTGAAAAAAAAAGAGAGATATGCCAAGAAAGAAATAGTACCTAATGGTAGATCGACGATTAGTTAGGTCTTTAGCCCAATCAACATTAGAGTATAGACATAAATCCAATGAAGATGAATGATTGAAGTAAAGTCCATGAAATAAGATGCCTTGAATGTATTGGAGTATACGAATAATAAAAAAAAGTAAGTGGTACTAGGTGTAGACATAAACTGACTGACAATGTGAACTCTATGAATGATATCTGGATAAGTAACATAAAATGACTGACAATGCTTGCTTACTATTATGACAATTAGACTGTGGACTAAAGTTAGGCAAGCTAATGGAGCAAGGGTTTTCTTATAATCAACTCTATATTTTTGAGTAAACCCCTTTGCAACCAATTGTGCCTTGTACCTTTCAACTAATCTGTTAACTTGAGTCTTGATTTTATAGACTCATTTATAGCTAATAACAATCTTATTTGAAGGTAGGCCAACTAAGTTCCAAGTGTTGGTGTTAGAGAGAGCCTATAATTCTCCCACTATTGCTTGATGTTATAAGGGGTTAGAGTTGGCCTCACGATAGTTACGAGATTCATATAAAGAAATAATAGTGCAATTAACATCGAAGTCTTTAAGACGAATAGATGGTTGACTTAATCAAGATGATCAATGGAGGGGTTGTCAAGACTTAGTAGATTTTGGTGAGAAGATATAATATAATTAGGCATCAGTTGTATTAAGTTGTTAGAGCTGTAAAACGAACCTGCAGAAGAAATATCAGGAAACAAAGATATGGATTGTTTCTTACTACGCTATAAAATAGCGGTAAAATCAATATTAAGACAGTATCATAAAGTTTGTTAATAATTAACTACATTACTTGCCCAATCTATGTTAGTATGTTCTTTCAAAAAAAATATCCTTCTTATATGTGAGACTATAATCAGTAATCTCCTTAACACAACAAAGAATCATCTTAGCAACATCTAAATAAGAAGTTCTTTGGTTTTACATAACTTGGAAAATGACACTAATGGAATATGAAATCTTAGGTCTTATGATAGTTAAATAATTTAAACTATCAATAACTTATTTGAATTTTCCAGCATTCTTTAATAGTTTCTCTTTATTGAGTTGTAGCTCTATTACAATGCCTTTTTCTTTTGACTGTTTAGGCCAAAATGCCACAGGAGCTCCTTTGTATTTTAAAAATGAAATATCCTTGATATGATCTTTCAACTTTTATACTAAAAAAACAATTAATCTCTCTTAGGTTCTTCATTTTGAAACAAACTGATAGTTCTTTTTTGGCATAGAAATTTCAGCTTCATTTTTACCAATAATTATCAAATCATCCACGTATAATAAAACCAAGAAATGCATATTTGATTCTAATTTAATGAGCAAACTAGAATCTACCTCAGAAACTTTAATCTACAAAAAAATAAAAATATTAAGCAACTTTACCATATCAAGACAGGGTGCTTGTTTGGGACTATATAATGCCTTCTTTATCTGACGAACATAATGATGATATTGCTTTAAGGCACAAGTTGCTCTATGAATACTTCGTGATCCAATTCTCTATAAATAAATACATTCTTTATACAATTTCAAATTCTTAAAAACTGCAAGAGAAAAAATGGATGTTAATATTACCATTTTTGCAACTAGGCTTATAATCCAATCCATAGTTGTAATATCTCATCTCTTGAATTGTTGAGGGATTAAAGTGTTAGATTACTAAGTATCATGAGTTGCATCAAATAGAATGAATTTGGTACATTTATGACATGATTTTATAATTTCATTCATATGCATAATAATAGCATACACATATGATTTATGAATTCGAAAAACATTGTAAAGATGGTATGAGCACTTAATTTACATATTTCGGGGTATGAAACTAAAACGAATGTGACATAAATGTGCATTTCCAATATCTTGTACTTTGGTTTACTAATAATAAGAATTGATGGATTACAATTAGCAATTTGAAATTAATTGTTACAATTGATAGATTAATGAATTAATATATATATTTAGTCTAGGAAAAATGTCAAGTAACAAGACAAGTTATCATGTGAAAAATTAGAATGATTAAGCCTAAGAAATAAGTGACACATAGTAGTAGAATTGAGTGAGAAATGGCCTAGGTTTGGCAGCATAAGGTGAGGACAAGTGGCTTGCATGCAAACATGACAAGTTTCATTATAATATATAGACACCTTGTGCCTATTAATTTAAACTAATGCAAAATCATCTTCTTCATTGTTTCTGTTGTGATTCATCCCTCTCCTCCTTCTCACCACCAAAATTCACTTCTCCACTATAGCTTTGAACTTCTGCCTAAATTCTATCCATTATCACCTCAAAAACTTGGTTAAGTTTTTCATAAAGATAGATAGATTTTGCTATCTTCTTCTTATCACTGCCCTTTGGATGATTGTGCATGCAACTAAGGCTAAGCTAGGTTGATATTTGAAGAGACAATTGGGCTGAACAAGTAAGTAAAATACTTATCTATTGTGATATAAAAAATAGAACTCGATGATGACTGAATTGGGGATTGATTGATTGAAGTATTTGTGTTAAATATGTGATGGGAAAATGATGCTTGAATGGTAGTTTCTGTTCTATTTAGCATGCATGAAAAACAATAGTTTATGAGCTGTTAAATGAATGATTTTGAGCTAAAAATAAAGATGAAATTGATAAGGAATTGAGGTATAATTAATAGACTGTTGTGAAGGTGTTTTGAATTTGATATGAAAGAGTTTTCTTTTAAATCTAGAAAAAATGGGTATGTTAGTGTATATGTAAGAATTATTGTTAGTGACATAAATGAATAGAATTTAGAGAGCTTTAATTTAACGAAGATGGAAGCTATATTAACACCAATTGAAGTAGCTTTTAAGAGTATGAATTCTAGAAAATTTGAAGTGTTAATGATGATCTTAAGTAGATGCAATTCGTGGAGAATTGAGGGAAATTGGATAGTACATGTTGGGGGACTCATCCCATGACCGTGGAAAGGTCCTCCATGATCATAGGTAAGGCTTTGAAATGATAATCTCAATTCTGTGTGTTTTTTAACCAATTGAGGATAAGTTACTCTAAATTGGTGTATTTGGACTTGATAATGCTAAGAATGAACCTAGTATGTTGCTTGATTAATTGATCAAGAGCTTGATAAGTTTAGATTGTTAATTGGTAGCATAACTTAAAGAATAGATTGTTTTCATATCAATGTATCCAAATCTAGAAATTATGAATTGTTATAAGAGTAAAAATGTTCTTATAAATGCAAATATGATCCAAAGGATATGAGAAATGTATACTAGGTATGAATGAATGAGAATTAGGAAATTGTGTTAAGATATCTTGCTAGAAAGTTTTGGTGAATGTGTGAATGATGAATTGGGAATAAATCAAGCTTACTTAAGGTATAAACCTGATTACAAAATAGTAGCATATAAGCTATAATATTTGAAGGGTCAAGATTTTTATATATAAATACATACTCGGAAAGTCAATTGAGCATGCATTGAAACATGACATAAATATATGTGAATGATTGAATAATCATATGATTAAGTAAGTTAGCGATTTGTCAACTATATGTGTATGCATGACAAGAAGCGTACATGGTGATCATCAACAGCCAGACATTGTCGGATCATCAAGGCAATAGCTTTTCTAGAGCGTACTGTGAGTTAACATAGATGTTTCTCACTATGATTGAATTGTTTTTGGTTAACTTTTAGTTATTGAACGGTTACTTATATGATTGTTATGATTCTGGACATTATTGGTCCGAGGAGTTTGATACTTATGGAAGTGTTTTTAAATTATATGTGTAATAAGGAATGTATACTCAATTGAATGTTGAATGCTAGACTCAGGTCTAAAGAATGTGATAAATGGCATGAACTCATTGAATGAAAAGTATTGATATTATATTATGTGAATTGATGCATTCTGTTACATTAATATGCATAATCAGATAAAGGAGTTGATACCGAAGTGACCAACATGAAAAAGAGCTTTACGCTCAAGAATTGTACACAAAGAGCCACAAGTTCAATTAATAATGAGCCTGATATTTATAAAGGATAAGGGATAGTAAATGAAATGAGCCAGGTATCCACAACAGATACAGGACAGTAAATAGGTGCTTAGTAATGAAAAAGTAAAATGAAAATAGAGTCACGTGTGCATTTGCATATATATATATATATATATATAAAACTTTACATGTATCATATAAATGATTGAGATGAATTAACAGATTATTCTAAAATAGGTTTATGAAATGTTTGTCTATATGTTGTACTTGTACTTGATGAAATATGACAAAATGTGATGTGGGATTTGATATTGGATGATGTGTTAAACTTCTTAAAATTGGAGTGAGTAAATTGATGATAATTCGCTCACTGAGTTCACAAATTCATCAAAATTTTACCGCTATCTTTCAGGTTCAGAAGAGATCTAGCTAGTCTAGTTAGTGTATAACTACTGCATATAGACATGAGTTAGTGGTCAGGATCAGTTGTACCTGTAGATGTCTACAATCATATGCATCAAGAACAACATTTTTCAACTATTCTATGATGTACATGTAAATTTTGAAATGTAAGGACATTTATGATCGGATATGTAACACCCACATACCCGCTAGGAGGATAAGCCGATGCTATACAAAACATGACCAAAATAATCCAAAACATACTAAAGCATTTCCAGAAAATCAAGGAACATACATTTCATTCATCAATGATTGGGTCATATTTAGAACATAACATACATATGGCACTTATTACATATAAGCCTTAAATCCAAATCCAAACTGTATTAAGGTTATTACAAACCATTAAACAAAATATAAAATACAACATGTCTCATTACATTGAAAAACAATTCAAAAACAAACTGAACATTTCCATAACAAAATATAATCTTTTTGGCCATTACGGTTGCCTTTGTCCCAGTCTTGAGACCTCTTATCAGAACCTACACAGAGGCAAAACTACCTTGCTAAGCATATAGCTTAGTGCGGAATAACTAAACAAGATATAAACTAACGACTGACTCTAACAGTCGTCTAGCATTCACATGTACCAAATCAGATCATATCACTAACAATCTTTAATTGTTCATATAATGGAGCAATCCAGACACTATATGTCCCAAAATAGTTTGTGATTCGTCAATACAGAGCAAAACATATAAATATCATAACAGAATGTCATTGCTTCAGAACAAAATACACAAGTATCAAAATAGAACATAATTGTGCCAAAACAGATCAAAACTTTTATCAAATCAAAATTCATCTTGAATCAGATCCAAATGTATCTTATTTCAGTTTAAAACTTGTTTATAACATAATCAAACATGTCTCAAAATACAAACCAAGTTAGCCTACTAATCCTTTTTACAGAAGTGGGTAACGAGACCAGAATGGGAGATACTTATGATTGGTATCACAGAACATGAGAGACTTATGTCTCAAACACTGAAGTGTCTATATCAGGAGACATCAGAGTGTCAATATCAGGAGACACCGAAGTGTCAATATCAGGAAACACCGAAGTGTTGACATTGAAGTGTCACAAGAGTAGCTACAGACCCTTCTAGGTATGCCTATTTACTTACGATTAGGACTTAACAATTTTAAAACAAACCATTTTAGGTTTCAGAATCACATGTAAAAGATGTAGTGTATAACATATGTCTTTATTCTACTTTCCTCAAATTGAACATGTATATGCACATCCAATTAAACTTAACATACCTTATAAGTATAAACATTTGTAATAATGTACCATTAAATGCGTTATGTATTTACATATTTCATATAATTACACAAATTTCCAATTCATAAATAGTCATATTCAATTTACATCGCATAAACCGTTTGAAACATTTTTGTATTCATAAGGACACATTCATCCTTGAACACACCATACATTTCAACATTAGACACATTATTCACTAACCAAACATTCATTAAGTAGTTACCTCAATTAACAATCAATAATTAAATTTTTACTCAATTAATCTTACATCATCTAGGTTCATTTTCAAGTCCCATTCAAGTCTAAATGCATCATAGGAAAGTACCTTACCATTTGTTGTTTCAAACATCACATAAAAGAAGAATAACTC
>JANIIA010000006.1:51759505-51799506 GCA_027478495.1 Erythroxylum alaternifolium | reverse complement strand
TAAGTGCTAAGTGATGTGTTAAGTGATGTGACACGCCACCCTCGCGGGGCACGGATTCGGATATCACTGTCGATATCGGGTTCGGGTTCGGTGGGAGTGGGGTGGTACATTTAATCAACACTCCCTTTGCTTTAAATTTTACATAGCACTTCTCTCCATACAATGTGAAAAACTTCTCTTTAATATAATGCACTTCTCGTCATTATAACCAAATTTATTAATGTACTTAATCACCAATCTATTTTTTGAAGCACATCTCTCCATGATACACATCTTACTAATAACTCTAAAAAAGAGTTCCTTATTTTAGCATTTGTGCTATACTTGTTCGTTCTTCATTTTCAAATTTGTATTTCTTTTACAAATTCCCAAATTTCTTGCACTTGTAACATTAAGGTTTACCCTTATGCCAACAATCTTTTTCTTTATGACCAAACTTCTTACAATTACTAAATTGAGGAACATTGACCTTTCCTTTAAGAATGAAGTCTTGGCTAAATAAGCTCCATCAATTTTTTCTTCCATTCCATCATCCCTCATTAATCTTCTTTGGTTGACAGTTTTAAGAGCATTAAGTAACTTTGCAAAGGGTTTTTTATTTTATAAATCTTTAGAATCTTTGAGTGAGGAAATTTTTTACTTATATCTTTTAGGAAGAGTCACACGAAGCTTATCTATTATTCGTTGACTAGAAAATTCTTCACCAAGCAATTTGATTTGATTGACAATAAACACGAGCTTGCTTCTATATTTCTTAACACCTTTAGATTTCTTCATCTTTAACATCTCAAATTCTTTTTTGAGATTCAAAAATTGCATTAGCCTTGTTTCATTGTTACCTTCAAACTCTTTCTTAAGCTTCTCTCATGCTTCTTTAGGTGATTTACATGCCATTATTCATGTAAAATTTCCTTTGAGATAGTCGAATGAAGACAAGAGAACACTTTTGGTTTCCTTTCCACTTCTTTGTCATGCTTTTTTATTTGATTTAGTTTCCAAAAGAGGGATAGGATTAAAATCACTCTCTACAACCTCCATAAACTCAAGGCTTTTAAATATAATTTCATTTTGATGGCTCATGAGTGATAATTTTCTTTATTAAATATATGAATAGGAAGAGAAAAATTATTTGATGCCATTGCACTAAAGGTTGAACACTTACAAAAAAATTTACTCTATCCTTATAAGCTTGTAAAACCCATGGAGCTCTAATACCACTATTTTGTTGGAGATTTGAAGAAACCAAGAAACAATTGGGAAAAAAAGGATCAAATTTTACATCAATATTTGAAAAAGTGAGGGCCATATATATAACCTTATAAATTAACCAAATTGAGCCAAAAAATTAGCAACTATATGGTAAAATGGGTACAACATATCCCACTATCTTTACCACTTTCTATATAAATATTTCAAATAAAAAACAAGTTAATTGATTAAGAAGATAAAAAAACGTCAACTACATGATGGTACACTAACACTGAAAAAATAGGAAATAACTAAATAGTAGTTTTAAGTACTTTAATCAACCCTCCCCTTTGCTTCAAATTTTATAGAGCACTTCTCTCCACACCTTGTGAAGTGCTTCTCTTCAATATGATGCATTTCTCATCACCATAACCAAACTTGTTAATGAACTTTAGCACTAATATAATTTTTTAGAGCACATCTCTCTATGGTACACATCTCACTAACTACTTTGAAAAAATTTTCTTCTTTTATCACTTACACCATATTTGTTTATTCTTCATTTTCAAATTTGCAATTCTTTTGCAAATAACCAATTCTCTTGCACTTGTAACATTGAGGTTTTTCCTTATGCCAACAATTTTTTTCTTTATGACCAAACTTCTTACAATTATTGTATTGTGGAACATTACCCTTTCCCTTTAACTTTGAAGTCTTGGTTAAATAAGCTTCACCAATTTTTTGCTTCAATTATGTCATCCTGCATTGATCTTCTTTGGTCCATAGCTTGAAGAGCATTAAATAGCTTTGCAAAGGTTATTTTTGATAGTTTTTAAAATTTTCAAGTGAGGAAAATTTTGACTTATGCCTTTTAGGAAGAGTTATGAGAAGTTTGTCTACTACTCATTGACTAGGAAATTCTTCACCAAAAAATTTGATTTGATTGACGATAGACACGAGCTTGCTTCCATATTCCTTGACACTTTTAGATTTCTTCATCTTTAACATCTCAAATTCTCTTTTGAGATTCAAAATTTGCGCTAACCTTATTTAATTGTTGCCTTTAAACCCCTTCCTCAAGCTTCTCCCATGCAGCTTTAGGTGTTTTACAATTCATCATTCATATAAAAATTCCCTCTGACACAGTCGAATGTAGACAAGAGAATGTTGTTGGTTTGCTTGCCACTTCTTTACTATTCTTTTTTATTTAATCAGTGTGAGATTTTCCAGAAGAGGGGTAGGATTAAAACCACTCTTTATAACCTCTCACAAACTTAAGGCTTTTAAACAAAATTTTATTTTGACATCCATGAATGATAATTTTCTCTATTAAATATATAGATAGGAAGAGAAAAGTTATTTGAAGCCACTGGACCAAAAGTTGAAAAATTACAAATAAAAAATACGTGTTAGTTGATTAAGAAGACAAACCTCAACTACATAATGGTCCACTAACATTAAAAAATAGGAAATAACAATCAAGAAAAAGAAAGAAAGAAAAAGAAAAAGAAAAAGAAACAGAATATTAAATCTTCATTTATTATTCTAATGAAAATGCATTTTTTAAAAAATAAAATTCCTACTTTTGATGCAGATTTTATATTCACTTTTCATACTAAATTCTATTTATGAATCATATGATTCTAAGAATTGTTGAGCCATCAATTCTTGTTGCAGAACATTAACATAAAGTTCTTTATGCATAGCATCTTCTACCTATTTGGTCAAAAGAGAAACTTGGTATGAAGTGAAAGAATTATGTTTGCATCCATGTTTAGCAATAGTTCCTTGTTATCAGTGAAATGGTATGTATAATGGTGCAAGTAATGTAGCAAGACAGAACTTTGAGATACTTATGAGCTTTGCAACTTTTCACTCAATGTAGTGTCTATTAGCGAAATAGCAATAAAATTGAAATAACTTATCTGCATACAAGAAGTCGTGAAAATCACTGCCTTAAGTCAGAAATTATCCCTCTACGATGCAGCAGGAAAACTTAATCCAACCCAGGGTTAACATCTTCTCCACCAGTTTCGATGCACTCTAAAGGGCAAAGTAGGAACTGTCTCAGAGAATTAGGAAAAAGCAAATAAATAAGAAGAGAAGAGATATGCATGCGTTAAATGGAGAAGAGAAGAGATATGGGTGTGTATTTCAGATGTTCGTATGTATTTCACTGTAGAGAGGTGTAAAAGATATAGGAAAAATAAGAGGAACGTTATTGGGTGAGCATAATGAGGAATCTGGAGAGATTTTAGGAGAAGTGGTCAAAATATAACGTTTTGTAACTACAAGCATTAAAAACGCATTGTAAAAAGAACTAAACCAAGTGGGCCCCAAAAGGTTTATATCACACACTCGACGTCATGCCATGCTGCAACTGCACCAGGCCGAGCAATGTACAAGCATGTGATACCCATACCCTTTTAAAGAGACTTGATTCAAAGTCTAACGAATCACTCTAGTATATAAGCTAGGTGGAAAGCCCCTTACTCATTCAATGTGGGACACAAACCAAAACAAAGAGAAAGAAATGTTATAAGTTTTGGAACAACACCAACAATCCCCCATTTGATCTAAAACTTAAGAAACAAACTGTACCAACTTAGGAGCAAGAGAGGTGAATAAGTAGGCGACCTAGATCTTGAACCTGGTGTCTAAGAAATTTGAAGACAAAACATGCTAGAGAAATAAACAGTCTCAAAATACCTTAGTCTCATGATTGCCCTAGAGAGATAGCCCAAATGGCCTCATAGGAGAGTGACTAGCCCCAACGACCACGTAGGTGAGTCCATCAAGTGTGTACTACTCACACTACCTAAACTTGGGCTATGGAACTCATTAAGGATTAAACTATCCAACTTCATCAAATGCAGTAAACTCATGCTAAGGGGCACAATTCAACAGTTGAATAGAGATCAGTATTATTCCACAAATAAAGTATAACTAAGTAGTCATCACATAACTTTAGGACCCGTTGAAGTTGGTTTCCCAAGATGGGTGTCCGTTATGAGGTTACTACACAATTGGGCTCAACCTTATCCCTTTAGAATTCTCTGAAACTGGTTTCCTATTTAAAGCTTTTGTAAGTGGATCCTCTAAGTTTCTCTCTGAATTGACATATTCTAGAGAGATTACACCATGCTAATCAAAGTAAAAATAATTTTATGTCTCAATATGGTATGTTTACTTTTGTCATTATATGCCTTGTTTTTGGTAATATGAATGGCAGCCTGCGAATCAAAATGAAGGAACACAGAAGGAACTGGTTTTTCCCAAAGTGGGATATCTGCTAAGAGATTCTTTAGCCATTCAGCTTCTTGTCTTGCCAACTCCAAATCCATATACTCAACCTCCATTGTTGATCTTGCAATATATGTTTGCTTGAATGATTTCTAAGAAATAATAGCTCTTGCCAAAGTAAAAATATAACTGTAGCACCCCACTCTTATAAGACATATTCCCGAACATACCGACGGTATTCAAGAATATACTTTACAAGAGTGATGTGCTAAGACAGTTAGTCAAACTCATTGTAAAATTTCTTTGAATGTCACACACATATTTCATAAAATCAATAATTAATTTCAGCCCATTTTATTCATAAACATTTTCAGTCACAAGTATTACTAACAATAAACATATTGTCAGAATTCCAGTAGTCATTTGGGCCCATTACAATTACAGAACACTTCCAGTCATAAAGTCCTTACACAACCAAATTATTCACATACACATTGTATAGTATTTGTTTTTTAATACAAAAATGCTGGAAAACATATGCAGATGCAAATTGATCCTGACCTTTATCTCTTATCCGAATGTAGTGGCTATACTCCAGTTTGTCTAACTAGATATCTCGTATGAGCTTTGCAATTTTGTTGAGTTTTGCGAACTTAGTGAGCGGACCATTCTCGATGGCTCACTTATATCATATAACACAAATAGTTCACATTTCACATTCAATTTGTAGATAAGTAATAACACATATATCACTTCACTTCATTAATTCATATGTAGCATCAAATAACACTTTATTTACTTATTTCACATTTTACATTTAGAACAATTCAAATAGTACAATTCGATCATTTAAACATACATATAAAATTTATATGCAATGCTCATGAGACTCATTTTCAATTATTACGTTGTTGTGATCGAGTGCCTGTAACTGTCCCGTATCTATTGTAGATACCGGGCTCATTGGTAACTATCCTGTATTTGTTGGGGATACCAGGCTTATTATACATAGTGAGCTTTTGAATCTTGATCACATTATGAGCTTTAAGCTCTTTTCGGGGGCTACTCCGGTCACAACTGCCTTTATCTGATCACGCATTTATATAGTGGAATGCATCAAATCTCATATATCAATCAGTCACTTATATTCACTTTACATATTCACTTTCACATATCATCAGACCTAAGTTTGACATTCAACAAATATGTTGAGAATCACTTATTCCTTGCTCATTCACATTCAATGAAGCACTTTCAATATGTTCACATTTATCAAACTCCTTAGACTATTAATGTTCGAAATTATCACAATCACATTCACATCAGTAATAAATCGATATAGAAATTTAAAACAAAGCAATCAATTAATGTAAGACCATCTAGGTCGACTCACAGTACGCTCCAGATTAGCATTTGTTTCCATGATTCGGAAGCGTTTGGACGTTAACTTTCACTCTTGTGTAGTAACTTCATGCAATACACACATTGTACACACAGTAATAACTTGCACAATCACATAAACATTCAATTATACACATATGTATATGTGTAATGTATAATTTGACTATTCCAGGTATGTTTCTTTAATCACAACTCTTGATCATTTAAACAACATCATTTTGTATATCAAGATTGCACCTAGGTTTATAGCTCAAAGAACTTGCTTATTCTATTATCATATTTCAATCATTCATCATTCCCTTTCTAACAGTATATGATCTCATAATATCCAATTTCTCATTCATCTTTACTTAATATGCATCATTCATCTCATTTGAATCACATTAGCCGATATATGAACACCTTTATTCCCATTATACTTTTCATTCCCTATGCTATAACCTCATTTATCAGTCTAAACATTTCACACATTTAATCACTTAATCCCTCATCAGTTAAATTCATTTCAAGTCTCATTCAAGCCTAGATGCTCCATAGGAAAGTGCCCAACCATTTGTTGCTTCAAACCACACATAAAGAAGCATATTTCACGTTTAGAATATTCCCACGATCGTAGAGGCCATCCCACGATCGTGGGATTCATCAATAGAACACATTTTTTCCTTCCTTTCGATTCCCATGATCGTGTAATAACACACGATTGTGGGTTTTTTATTCATAAATTTCTAACTCTTTTCTTTATGATTTCCAGATTTTAAACTCTTATATGTTATAACCAAACTATCTTATGCTACATTAATCATTTCTACTTCATTTCCCCTTTATTCTCACCTCATCTTTATCTCAATATCATTCATAAACAAATCATAATCTATGTTTGATCATAAACATAAAAACAGAATATCAATGTACATATACATTCATAAATTTTTCTGCACACATTCACTCTATTATTACATTCACTTTATTTTTAACTTTCATCCTAGTTCCTCTTATTCCAAGATGCTACATTATTCTTTTCTTTAGCCTCAAAGCTCAATTTATATCCTCATAAAAAACTTATATCTTATGGCTTTCATATATCTAAATCATATCATTCCTTCTTCAAAAATTTTGCACTCTTTCTAAACACAAAATTGGGTCATATAATCATCTCTTTATTTATCAATTATTAATTTTGATTTAAACTCCAATTTCATTATTATTCATCCATAAAACAATACACGAGCTATCATTTATCATTATATGAAAACAGAACATCACTAATTGTTCATCTCTTCATCAATATATCATCACTTTTCAACCACCATTTTTATGGTCATTGAATCTCAAAAACATCTCTATATCAACTTATAAATTATTATTCATCATATATGCAAAAACAAGACATCTATATGCTCATTTCTTCACTCACATTTCAAAATATGTTCATCACCATTTGATGTTCTATCAACTTCTAACTATCATCATAAAACTTTCTATTTAACAACCTATGAAAAAAAATGCTTTATACTTATTTAAATCAACTCTTCTCAAATCATCACGTAGCCCTAACTTCCAAGCATCATTCAATCATCATCATTCAAGGTGGAAAGGTTAGGTCTTTTAGTAACAAGATGGAGAAGATGACAAAACTGTAAGTAGGAAGTGAAGGGTGAGAGCAAGATTCAACAATGAGAGGTGAGAAATGAGTGTCGTAATATGGAGAAGAAGAAAGAAGAAAATAACGAAGAAGAAAAGAAGAAATAAGCATGTAGGTCTTTCAATGAAAAATATCGAGAGTGACGTGTGTCGCATGGCAAGTGACACTTGTCACTTGCCACATGTCACCACCTTGTGGTTCTCACTTGGTCTCTTTTGATAACTAGTCCATTTGTCCTCCAATTTCTAATCTAATTGTCTTCCAATTTTCAATGACATTTTTCATTAAATCTTAATATCTCTTATCAATAATTTCTACTACCATTTGACATTTATTTCTACTACCGTTATCAATTGTCTTGCCACTTGGCATTTTTTCTACTCAAAAAATGCCCATAATTTCAGAATTTTTCCAAAATTTGACCAAAAAATTGAAATTAATAATATAGTTTATCAAATCAAATTTTCAAGACATTTCATTCACTATTAACATTATAATCACTTTAATAACAATCATTTATACTTGGAAAATGTCAAATGAGTGCATGAATAGTCATTGTAATTTGTGCAATTATCAATAATCACATGTGTGTATGCTAATATTATGCATGAGTATGAAATGTATTTTTTCTAATCTCTTATTGCTATTTCTCATTTACTGAAATCTAGGGTTCTAACCCTTTATACAGAAATGGGTTGTTACAATAACCACTTATAGAGTGTATATCATCACTCTTCGTAACCCAGTTAACATCAAAATACTCCTTCAATACAGGAGGATGAATACTAAAAGATAATCCAAAATCCAAAGTACCTCTCAAATATCTCAACAAATGAATCAATGCATTTCAATGCTCTTGACTAGGATTATGAGTATATCTACTAAGTCTATTCATGTGGTATGCAATATCAGGATGAGAATAGTTCATCAAGAACATCACACCACTAAGAATTTTAGCATACTCAGCTTGGTTTACGCTATTACCAAAATTTTTCCTTAAAGCAAGACTAACATCATAAGGAGTTTAGATTGGGTCAACATTATAGTAACCAAACTTCTTCAAAATTTTCTCAACATAATGAGTTTAGTTCAACCTAAAACCACGGTCAGTCCTATCAACTTTAACTCCTAAGATAAAGTCCACAAGTCCAAGATCTTTCATATCAAAGGAAGACTTTAGTAGAGTCTTGGTAGTATCAATAACAGATAAGCTAGTACCAAAAATTAGAATATCATCCACATAAAGGGTTATGATCACACATCCAGTGGCATCATATTTCACATAAATGTAAGAATCAGAATCACAAGAGGTTAAACCATATTTGAACAACTCACTTTCAAATTTCTCATGCCACTGTTTGGGAGGTTGTTTGAGTTCATACAAAGACTCAACCAACTTACACACCTTTTGCTCATAACCAAGCACTTTAAACCCCTCGAGCTGGACTATATAAATTTTCACGTCAAGATCACCATTTAAGAAAGTTGTTTTAACATCCATTTGGTGCACTTGAAGCTTAAACACCGAGGCAATAGCAAACATCATCCTTATAGATGCAATTTTAGTAATAGGAGAGTAAGTATCAAAGAAGTCCAATCCTTCCTTTTGTTTAAAGCCTTTAATCATAAGTCTTGCCTTGAACCTCTCAATGGTTCTTTCAACTCAATTTCTTTTTAAAGATTCACTTACACTCTAAAGGCTTACAACCTCAAGGTAGATCAACTAAAACCCAAGTTTTGTTAGACATTATTAACTCCAACTCACTATCTATGGCTTCCTTCCAAAATCCAACATCCAGAGAACTCATTGCTTCTTCGTGAGTTTTGGGATCTTCCTTAATAATATAAGTGACCACAAAATCGTCATCTATCTCATCAAATTTTTCCACCACAAAGGAAGCAATAAAGTTAGAACCAAAACTTGTGGGTACTCTAGTTTTTTTACTTCTCTTTAGTTCAACAATTTCCTCAACCTCTATGTTATCATTGGTAGAAGAACTAGGAATAGATTCTCTAGGAGCTTGCATACTCACTTTCTTAAGAAATATATCCTCAAAGAACACTACATCTTTTGACTCTATAATTGGTCTATAAGTGGTAGATCCCTCTTCCTTAACTATAAATCTATAGGTAGCACTATTAGAGGCATATCTCACAAAAATAGAATCAATGGTCTTAGACCCAATTTTCTTCCTCTTATTTTTAGGTAGAGCAATCTTAGCAAGACACTCCCACACTTTCAAAAAATTCAAGTTAGGTCGATATCATTTCCAAATTTCATAAGAGATTTGATCTAGTTTTTTATGAGGGACTCTTTTTAGAATATAACAAGCTAAAAGAATAGCTTCCCCCTATATAAAGTTAGGGGTAAACTTGAGGAAATCAACATTACATTTATCATCTCCTTAAGTGTTCGGTTTTTCCTTTTAACTATTCTATTTTTTTCAAGTGTACAAGGGGTTGAAAACTTATGAATAATCCTAACTTTTCCATAATAATCAGCAAGGAAATTAGTACTATATTGAACACCTTGATTAGACCTTAATCCTTTAGTTTTCCTTTCCAATTGATTTTCAACCTTAGCTTTGTATTTGTAAAGACTTCCTCCGCATCACTTTTGTTTTTCATTAAGTAAACCTTAGTAATTCGAGAACAATCATCCACAAAACTAATATAATATCTCATGCCTTCTTTACTCTCACAATTCTTAAAATAACCCAAATCTATGTGCACTAAGTCCAATAATTGTGACTCTCTCTCGTTAGTCACTGACTTAAAAGGTTTCTTAAAGTGTTTAGCCTCAACACAAATTTGACAATTTTCCATTTCATTAGTGATTTAGTTAGGCAACAAGTATAAGCTTTTCATCCTCTTAATTGACCTAACATTCACATGACTAAGTCTACAGTGCCATAAATCTAGAGACGCAACAATATAAGCAGAGGAAGTAGATGCATTCGTTTCAACATCAAGTATAAATAAGCACCCATTACAAAACCATCTACCAACAAAGTTCCCATTCCTAGTCCAAGTAGCTTATCAGAATCAAAAGTAAGTTTAATACCAGCTTTGTTAAGTAAGGCACCCGAAATTAAGTTTCTACAAACATCATGAACAAATAAAACATTTTCTAAAGCCAAAACTTTTTCATAAGTGAGTTTAAGATTGACCTTCACGAGTCCTTCAATAGGAACTTTGTTGGAGTTGCCCATGTACATAAACTCACCATCAGCAGCATTATTCAACCCTTTGAATAGGTCCTTGTTAGTACAGATGTGGCGTGTGACTCCTGTGTCAATGATCCATTCGACTAAGTTTCTAGCAAGGTTTACTTCAGACACCACAGTAGGAATGATCTCCTCGTCATCACAACCAGCAGCTTCAGCCAAATTAGTTTGAGGCTTACGAAACCTCTTTTGGTTTCCCCATTGGTACCCCTTTTGGTTTCCTTTCCTGAGCAGTCATGGTTTCTGTCTTTGGCTCTTCTTCTCATGGTTGATTCTAGCTTGGCAAAAAGCAGAAAGATGCCTTGGCTTATGGCACCACCAATAGTCACCATCAATCCTTTTGTGCTTAAATTGACCATGCTTGTTGTTGTTGAAAGACTTGTTTTTCCCATCATTCTTATCAAAGTTACCTCCATTTTTATGTTCAATAATAGTAGCCTTAACAGTAGGGCTAGGGGTGAGTGATTTAGCCTTGTTATAGGTACGGTTGGCATCCTCAATCTTTATGTACGCTATCAACTCCTGTAGTTTCATGTCCTTCTCATGCCTTAACTAGTTTTTATACTCATACCATGAGGCCAATAATTTTTCAATAAGAGTTAGCTTGAAACAGTTCACATATATTCATACCCTTAGCAAGGATTTTAGCAACTAGGTTTTCATGATTATATAATTGGTCCACAATAGGTTTATCATCAACAATAGTAAACTTTAACCACCTAGTAACTGCATATTTCTTTGTTCTGGCATCATCAGTCCTATATTTAACTTCTAAGGCATCCCAAACTTTCTTGGCAATATTGTACTTACAATATATAATCAAATAACGAGTTTATCATATGGTTAAGCAACACTCCCCTAACGGTACAATTATCCTTAGTTGTCTTAGGTCAATGTTATCACTTGAAATATCTTGAAACAGTACGTAATAAATTTCCAATTGCTAAAAGTAAATTTTCTCAGACAATCTTTTAAAGTTTCTCCCATTTAGAGGGTCTAACCTAGTTAAGTCAAGTATAATTCTTTGGGCTACGATGATAGGGGCAGAACCTGTATGGGGAACAACAGTGACAGAAGGTGTATTGGAATTGGTTTGCACATATATTTTAGTTTCATTCGCAAACGACATATTGAATCCAGAAACAGAGATGACTTATATTAAAATAAACAAACAGCACCAAGAGCAGAACATATTTTCGACTTAGATTGTTAGCAAAATAGCAATAAAATTGGAATAACTTATCTGCATGCAAGGTTTCGTGAAAATCACTGCCCTAAGTTGGAAATTCCCCCTCCATGGTGTAGCAAGTTAATGAGATCCAACCTCAGAGTTAACGTCTTCTCCACCAGCTTCGGTGCACTTTAAAGGGAGAAATAGGAATTGTCTATAAGAATTAGGAAAAATGGAAGAACCAAGATGAGAAGAGATATGCGTGCATTATATGGAGAAGAGAGGAGATATGTGTGTGTATTTCAGATGTGCATGTGTATTTCATTATAGAGAGGGGCAAAAGATATAGGTAAAATAAGAGGAATGTTACTGGGAGAGAATAATGAGGAATCTGGAGAGATTTTAAGAGAAGTGGTCAAAATATAACGTTTAGTAACTACAAGCATTAAAAATGCATTGGAAAAAAGAATTAAACCAAGTGGTCCCCAAAAGGTTTATATCACATGCGTCACACTATGCCATTCGCACACGCTTGCGCATTTGGTATTCATACCTTGCTCAAAAGACTTCATTCAAAGTCTCATGAAATACTCTAGTATATAAACTACGTAGAAAGTCTCTTGCTTTTTCAATACCAGGTGTGGTATCCATACCTTCCTCAAAAGACTTGATTCAAAGTCTCATGAAATACTCTAGTACATAAACTAGGTAGAAAGTCCCCTATTATTTTAATACTGGACACACAGACCAAAACAAAGAGAAGGAAATGTTCAAGTTTTGGACAACACCAGCAGTGTCGACTGAGCAAATCGTGAGAGAAAGAAGGAAAGACGAGAAAAGAAAAAGGTGCAATGCAAAATACTCAATAGATAGTGCATAATGCATTTACGTGGTTACTGAATAGGCAATTAATTATTTGTTTCAACGTGTGGGTCACTATCCGAGAAGCAGTGTGAGCAGAAGATTGTAATAGTTTATGAAGGATAATGACAACGAACAAATGACTTTCTATCTAGTCCAGTGTTAAGAAAACCAAGGAGTAACGTATGTGATCAGTCTCATCTTCTCCCCTGTCATGGAAACAACTTTACCCACGTTAGTTTGATTCCCAAAAATGTACATGTAAGTAACGCTACTGTATCACAATTCCATCTGCCAATGACACGACACCAAGATGCTATAGAACCTTATTTAAACCTCAACAAGACATCAATATTGGTTCACACTTCACAGAGTGTTAAAACACAAGGCTTGGATTTCTTTATGCACAATCTTGATATTGTAAATGATTTAGGGTTCGATGGAACCAATTTTACGTTACTCGTTTAGTCTTCTTACTGTAATTTCTATTACAGATAATAAATCTGTCAATTTATTTAATACCGGAGTAAGATCTGTTATTAATATGAGTATTTCCTGTAACACATATCATAGACTTTATTACGTGTCTCGGATCGTTCATGAAAGGGTAAAAAATGAAGGAAATGCGAAATACTTGATTTCGATTCCATTCCAACTTCTGAAGAAGTTTTTGTGGCCAAAACGAGCTCCAATCTTTCGGGACCTTCATGAGAATCATTCATTGATACGTAGTTAACTTCTTTCTACGATTTTCTCAAAACGTAAGCGCCCTTAATTGGTCAGAGAATCTGTATGCTTACAAATGATCTGAGCAATTGCAGGAGATCTTAACTTTTATATATAGCTTCCATATCGGGCTTTCCTTTCATAAACCTATATGGGTCTGGTCCACACTAATCGACATCCATTTTCCTCACTAAAAGAAAGTAGACATTTCGCTACTATTTTTTGGGTACGTTTTAAAAATCTTCACTAAAAGTAAGCCTTTGACGATGATTTTCAAAATTGTCGCCAAAAGTATGCCTTTAGTGACGATTTTGAAAATCGTCACGAAATGATTCACATTTGGTGACGATTTTTGGAACTTGTCACTAAAAGTAAACCTTTAGTCACGATTTTGCACATCGTCACCAAAAGTCTGGATGTTTGATGACGATTTCTGATATTCGTTGTTAAAAGTAGACATTTAGTGGACGATTTCTAAAATTGTCACTCAAAGTCTGGACATTTGGTGACAATTTTGCAAACTTTTGGTGACAATTTTCGATATCATAATTAAATGTCTAGATTTTTTGTGACGATTTTAAAAAATCGTCACCACATGTTCAAATTTTTTGTGACAATTTTAGAAAAACGTCACTGAGACGACTTGGCGACTATTTTCAAAATTGTTGCCAAATAACACTACAACAATATAGACTTTTGGTTATGTTTTTATTGCTACGGTTTTAAAAATCGTTATAAAAAGTCAACATTTATTGACTATTTTGAAAATCATCACTAAAAGTTAAACTTTTTATCACGATTTTTAAAATTGTCACTAAATATTGATTTTTATGACGATTTTAGAAAATCGTGCCCAAAGAGTTACTTTTTGTGATGATTTTGAAAATAGTCCCTAAAAGATACAATAAAAACTAAGAGAAAAAATGACCCAAAAAGCAAATCTTTCAGCCCCAAAAGCACTCTTTACTCTCCTTTATCCCTCTATAATCCTGCTTTATGATGGTAAAAATATAAAGAGAGGTGTGTATGAAGAGAAAGAGGACCAATTTCTATTAAATATGTATATATAAAACCATTCCCATCAAACAGTTAGCACTTAATATTATTAAAACCATAATTATTAATAAGCCACATATAATATATATGGGTTTTACAACACTTACATCTAGAAAAGTTTTTAAGTCCTTCACTTTTCTCTGATTCATACAAAAATTTTATTTCTACTAAATAAACTGCTAAGCATATGTAGCTAGTATCTTTACTTGCTGGGTTTACCTCTTTTCCCATTCTTGCCAAACTTTTTACCCTTTTGACCTTTGTTCTTAATATTAGACAATTTGTTTTCTTTCTTCTACCTCTCCTTCCCCACCTATTTGAGATCTTTGATTTTTGAATGCACTTTAACATTAGTTACTGAGTGCTGCTGCATCCTTCTCCCTCTAAACTTCCAATTACCCCCATTATCTCCTGCAAACACAAGAACTTTAAAGGTCTTGTATATATTTTTTCCCTCTATAAGAAAAGTATTAAAACTATAGCCTATTGTGGAAGGAGAATTTGATTAGACAACTAAGGGGATATAATATACATCCATTCTTGGAAGGGGAAAAGCAAAATTTGAATTCAACAAAGGGAAGTAAATAATATCATTTTTGAACACTCCCCTCTTCTTTTTCCTTCAAATCTCTTCTTTCTTTCTTGCTAAAAATAACGTGCAAGACATGTTCCAAACTAAGGAAAACATAAACATCATCACCCCTTAATTGAGCGAGAGAGTGAGAGAGAAATGTGTGAGATAGATGAGAGTGTTGAAGACAAAGTCTGGGCGGGTGGGGTTAAGTTTTTTTTGTGCAAACTGGTCCTTCAACTTTTTAAGATTTATGTTACCGACCGGTATCACTTGATATTACCGGTAATGACAGTATCGACAACCAGTACTATTAAGCCCAGTTTCATACCATTTTTTACCAATATCGGTTGGTATAGTATGAAACACATTACATTGATTATAAGTGTTAATTTATAATTTAAAATCTATAATAATAGTATCCTAAAAAATTATGCTTTTAGATGCTTAAATTCATTCTTGATACATGAAATAAGAAGAAGGATTAATATTTATAAGTGAATTAAACTAATTACATAATTTTTTATAATTACTATACAGTTTAATATTTGCTTTTGTACACATTATTTATCTTTTAAATATCTTGAGAATAATATCTAAAATCTTCTAATATGAATAATATTTAGATATTATGAGTAATATCTAGATTCTTTTAACAATGTCTCGTTTGAGGATTTTCATTAAGCTATAAAAGGATGAGGATTGACATTAAACAAGCTTGTCAATATTGACTATTTGTCATATAATTTGCTATATTGTCTTTAATATGCCTTTTTGTATGTCCGTAGTTTCTTCTTCTATTTCCTCACAAATGAAGTGAAATTGAACTTACAGGTATTTAGTTTTTAAATGAAATGGCAATTTTTTTGCTAGATGTAAGGAATTTTGAATGTTATAAAATTAAAAAAAACCTTTTGTTGTTTGTACTCGAGTTTGTCTAACACCAATTTAAACCCTATTATTTCTTTAGTAGTTTGTATAGCTATCATATATTATGCTTCTATTATTGATGTATCCATAAGCAGTTGTAGGTTTGAAACACAATTTGCAACCTTCTAGCAAGTGTAAACATATAACTTGCAATTGATTTACTTTTATCAAAATCACTTGCATAATCATAGTTAATGTATCTTTGATAATAACGTCTGATCTTCCATATTATACTATAACATCAAAGATCCTTTTAATGTATCCTAGGATCTTCTTTATAACATTTCAATAGTTTCTACTAGGATTTCCTATTAAGCGACTAGCCACTCCTATTGCATATGCAATGTTGAATCGTATACAAATCATAACAAACATTAAACTCCCAACTACAAATACATATAGTATTAGAGGCATATCTATCCTCGTATCTTCATCACTAGGATTCATATTAGAGGATAGTTAACATGAAAATGACTAGATATTGGATTATAGTTCTATATATTAAAACATCACAAAACCTTCTTTAGACAGTTTTTCTCTTCCTATTATTTATATCATAGTAAATTTGCATCCTTAGAACCTTATTTGTCAATTTCAAGTTTCCTAACTAATCGTGCCTTCAATTCTTTAATATGATCTTTGTTAGAGCCTACAACTAATATATCATCTATATATAATAGTAAGATAATAAAATTATTATCACCAAATTGATTAAAAATATGCACAAGGTTTTGCATTAAATTTGTTGTATCCAAAGCTTATGATGAAGTAACCAAATCTCTTATTCCAATACCTTAGTGCTTGTTTAATACTATACAAAGATTTGTTCAACTTGTAAATCGAGTTTTTCTTTTCTTCTTTTTTAAAACCTTTTGATCGGAGCATATAAATTTATTATTGAAGATCTTTATGAAAAAAAAACTTTTCACATTTATATGTTCTATATGTAAGTCAAGCATAATAAACATTGTCAAGACTATTCTAATTGTAGTAAGTTGATCCAAAGGGAAAAATATTTCATTGAACTTAAATCTTTCTTTTTAAACATATCTTTTCACCATCATTCTTGTATGATATGACTTCACTTGATTTTCACCATGTCGATAAGAGAGGAGACTATTATTCTTGAAGATGATATGAGGATAAAGTCCTGTATTAGGAGCCTTATAGAGATGATCTCAATTGACAATCTAGGGGACCAATATGTGATAGTTTGCTACGTGCTACCACAGATACCTACCTCTTCCACAAAATTTATGATCTATATTTTATATGTTTGTTTTTCATTATTGTGAATATTCTTAATCATGTTCATATACATTTTGGTATTACTACTTCCTTCTGACTTACTTTTTTCTAAAACTTTCTTTGTAGTCCATTCAGTGCTTTGATGGAAAATCAGTTAATGGAATGGAATCTTATTTAGAGTTAACCAATATGACTTAAAATCAAAGAAGTTCAAGTCTTCTATCATCTCTTTTTATTTTTTATTTTTTTTCATGTTTTGAATATTAAAGATAATGCTTTTTTTAAGTGAGGGGGAGGGATTTCAGGATTATGAATATATACTTAAGCTCATCACTTTTTTTCATGATTTTTTCAATATGAAGTAATTTTTGGAAATATAGTTTTCTTTAAAAGCATGCTATTGGAGACAATTAAGTAATAATTTTATTTTTAATGATTGGTTTGCTTATATAGTTAAGTATAAGTATTGGTGAAAAAGTGAACTTAATTTACTTCATGAATTTGGAGAATGAATACTTGATGATTAGTACATATTCCTTATGTAAAGTGTATATGTATTAACTAAATGTGACTTCTTCTAGGTTTTTTTATTAGTTCACATAAAAAATGAATTGGTTTCATATTAATAAAAAGAGCAAAGTTAAAAAGTGGTGCTAGTAACCATTTGAGATAGTGACCTAGTTCAGTAATTAAGAATATTTATGATAAGGTATTTACTCTTGCATAAAAAGGATAGTGACTTTTCAAATAGGCTTCTAATGCTCTAGTTTTGTTTAAATTTGTATTATTAATAAAAGGGTGCGAATGATGTTTGAAAGTTAAAATCATTTTATCTTGTGTATGTTTATTTTATGCATGGAATTGAATTTTAAGATTTGGGTTGAAATATGAAGAATTATAAAGTTAATCGAGTTAACTTGTGAATTGAAGCAAATAGTTAGCTGAACAACATTTTGATGACCCTTATAATTGAATGAGTAATAGAAAATGTTCTGTGGTATGTTTTATTTGTTTGACATTTTTCTAGAATTATTTTCTATTTGAAATTTAATTTATTTAAGGATAAGAAATTACTTAAGTGTGCAGGAGTTTGATGTGTGCTATATTACTTTTAGCACTATTTTTAGGATATATTGCTTATATTTTGAATCTCTCTACTAGTTAGGGTTAAGCCTGCATACTTTTGGACCTTCCTAGAGCCCACATCTTAACGGAGCTTCTACTGGGATGTTGTCGTTGTTAATATCGTTGTATTGCTTTTATTTTGAATAATTTTGAAGGATTTGATACTTAATATGAGAAGTATTATTATGTTAGGTCTTATTTCTGCCTATATATGGCAAATGAGTGAATTTAAAGAAGAATTGGACTAACTTAGAGCAATTCTGAAATAACAAGAGAAGTTCCCATTAGCATAGCACCTACTGAGGGTGTTGTCCAAAGCTGGTCCCTTCTTTTTCTCTTTCACATCCTTACACACCCCATGTTACCCTCAGATGAAGAATACATACCCTATATAAACCCATATAGGTCCCTATCAACATTACATTTTTTTAAAGACTTTAAGTGAAACATGACCAGCAACATGGACTTAAGTTGTGGTCGTGTTTGTAACATCCCACTTCCACCTAGCACGTATTCGTACATCTCGAGGACATTCGGGCACATGCCCTGTGAAAGCGACGTGTTAAGATAATCACATCAACACAGTAAATTTTTTTCTCATTATCTTTAATAACAACAAATCTAAAGCAAACCAATGTTCAATTTAAACCATTTCATTTACAATCATAGTCAATCATAATCGTTATTACACTTTACATGTTAGAATTTATGCATATACATTGTACAATAGTTGCGGAATACAATTCAAATAATAAAATCATTGAAGACATATACAGGTGCAAATTGATCCTGACCCCTAGCTCATGTCTGATTTCAATGGCTATACTTCAATTAGGCAAACTGGATATCTCCTGAATCCTAAAAATCAACTATACAATTTTGGTGAGTTTTACAAACTTAATGAGTGAACCATCCTCAATGTGCTCACTCATATCAAACACAAAGATAGTTCACAATCCAATTCACAGTCAACTCATATAGTCAAATATTGAATATCATTTCACTCTTTGATGCTTCAACAAATATAATTTCAATACACTATTTCACATTTTCATTTTAGAACAGTACAATCAATTCATTTCAATCATTAATATAACACATATTAATTTGCTTATACACATGTGACTCAATTTCATTGTTACTTTGTTGTAACCGAGCATCTTTTTAACTGTCCTATATCTATTGTGGATACCAGGCTCATTGATAACTATCTCGTATCTGTTGTGGATACATGACTCATTTTATATACTGATCCTGTGGCTCTTTACTCACATTTATGAGCTTTAAGCTCTTTTTCACTGGCCACTCCGGTCATAACTCCCTTATCTGATCATACATATCATGTAATGAAATACATCATTCTCATTATATGCAATCATTCACCTTCATTCATTTCATATTGTCATTCTCACAATTTCATCGGATCTATGTCCACCATTCAACGTTCTGTTAAGTACACTTATTTCTTTAAAATTCACATTCAATTATGAACACTTCCAATACAATCTCAATTATCAAACTCCTCGGCTAATAATATCTAGAATCATCACATTCACATTAACAACATTTCAATAACTGAATTTTAAACAGATATAAGTCAATATTATTGAAAACATCTAGGTTGACTCACAGTATGCTCCATATTTAGTCATTGCCTTCATGATTCAGAAATGTTTGGATGGCGATGTTCAATCACGTGTATCTATGTTTAAGCAATACACACATATTATACACACATTGCTAATTCGATCAATCACATAAGCATTCAATCGTACACATATGTATATGTGTAATGTATAATGCATGCTCAATTTGACTATTCCAGGTATGTTTCCTTTATTCACATCTCTTATTCAGTTAAACATCATCGTTTGTGTATGTCTAGCTTACACTTAGGTTCATAGCTCAAATATACTTGATTATTATAATATCATCAATCAATCATTCACCAATGTTATTCTAGCATTATATGATCATATAATACCTAAACTCTCATTCATTCTTACTTGATACACATTACTTATCTCTTTACAATCACATTAGCATTTCTAAGAACACTTTTATTTCTTAATCATCTCTAAATTTCTAGATTTTAAACATTTTATATCAACAATCCCTTCACTATGTTATATCCTTAATTAGAACCTATACATATCCAACACTTTATCAACTTATTTAACCTCAAACTAGGTTCATTTCAAGTAATTTAAGTCTAAATGCATAATAGAAAAGTACCTTACCATTTGTTATTTCAAACATCACATAAAAGAAGAATAAGTTACATTGATGGCCTTCCCACGATCGTGAAGGCATTCCCACGATCGTGGGTTAAGCCACTAGAATATTTCTAGCCACTTTCTGCACTTCCCACGATCGTGGATGCATTCCCATAATCGTGGGTTATAGAAATCCAAAAATTTGATCAATTCTTCTTTCAATTCTCCAGATTTTCAACTCCTATATGTTACATCCAAACTATCTATTGCATAGTTCATCACATCTACATTAATGTCTGAAATCATCATATTCACATCAACAACATTTCACTAACTAAATTTTAAACAGATATAAGTCAATACTAGTGAGAACATCTAGGTTCACTCATAGTACACTCCAGATTTAGCCATTGCCTTATGATCTGGAAACGCCTAGATGGCAATGTTCAATCTTGTGTATCTATGTTTAAGCAATACACACATTACTAATTTGATTAAACACATAAGCATTCAATCATACACATATGTATATGTGTAATGTATAATGCATGCTCAATTTGACTATTCCGGGTATGTTTCCTTTATTCACATCTTTTGATCAGTTAAACATCATAATTTGTATAAGTCTAGCTTGCACCTAGGTTCATAACTCAAATATACTTGATTATTATAATATCATCAATCAATCATTCACCAATGTTATTCTAGCATTATATGATCACATAATATCCAAACTCTCATTCATTCTTATTTGATACACATTACTCATCTCCTTACAATCACATTAGCATTTCTAAGAACACTTTTATTCCTTAATCGTCTCTAAATTTCTAGATTTTAAACACTTGATATCAATAATCCCTCCACTATGTTATATCCTTAATTACAACCTATACATATCCAACACTTTATTAACTTGTTCAACCTCAAACTAGGTTCATTTCAAGTCTAAATGCATCATAGGAAAGTACCTTACCATTTGTTGTTTCAAACATCACATAAAAGAAGAATAACTCACGTTCAGGGCCTTCCCACTATTGTGGAGGCATTCCCACCATTGTGAGTTAAGCCACCAAAATATTTCCAACCATTTTCTACATTTTTTCCAGATCTTCTAAGGATAGGTTTCGGGTCAGTTTTATATGGCCATTCTAACGTAGAAACTGAGGTTTCTAGGCACTATGTTCTTCCAAAAAAAATGTTCCTTTATGTATTAAGTTTCTAATGAACTAAATTTGATACAATTTGGTTTATTATTCCTAGAGTTATACCCATAATACTATAGAATGTTCTCAAGCAGTGATATAATCAAAAACTCAACTTCAAGTTAAATTTCAAAACCTTTAGAGACACAACTAAAATTCTATTCCTTCATGAAAATTGTAGTAATATGTATGTAGTTTAATATAAAATTAAAATCATCCCATTTGGATAACTACAATTCAAGTTATGGGTTAAATACCGATGTCTATTCAGTGGAACCACTACAATTAACTCACGTCTTACACCTTCAATGCCCCTTCACCATAGTTCATCAATTCCACTTCAATTCCACCTTAATCATGCCTCAATTGCGCATCAATTTCATGTCCATAACCAACTCAAAAGTCATTCATTAATTAACCTAAAAATTAATATCTTCCACACATCAAAACCAAACAAGAAATTATCATACAAGGATATCATTTTTCTAGCATTCAATTCTCATCATCTTAAAACATTTTCTAATCAATTCAAGTATCGAACATTTCAATCATAACATGAAATCAAGTTTAGCATTCCCTTGCCTAATTAACTTTAAATTCAACTCCAAAGTACCAGCTAATCAACACAACCTCAAGATGAAAACAAAGAGATTTTTGGATAGTAATATGGAGACCATTTTGAACTGATTTCTTAGCTGTTTTATATAGGGTTAAAGTATGATTTTCGTGAAACAAGTTGGCTAAGATTAAGACTACAATGCAGAAAGAAAAGAAGATAAAATTTAGTGGAGAAGAGAATAAAGGAAGTAGAAACTCGGCTGCCACTAATCCACACATTAGTTTCCATTTGTCATTTAAACAATTAGTCCACACGTCACTCTAAGATTGGTCCACTTGTCATATAATAATTGATCCATTTATCACACATTTAACTATGCCAAAAGTTACTCAAAGTATAGGTTTAGTCATACTAATTTTCACATACTAACTTATCTTACCACTAGACATGTTCCTATTCCAAATGTTCATTTTAATACCTCAATTCTCTAATGATGTTAATTAATTCCAATTCACTAAGTATGATCCATTAAACCAAATTTCAAGTCATATGTAATTCCCAATCATATCACAATTTTTTAACGCCTATCATACATGTACTTTCATGAACATGTAACATTCCAACTAGGGTATAATTTGGGGCCTTACAGGATATGTTTGTTAATGAAATGGGCCAAAATGAATATTGATTTGCTTATGATATATGTGATGCCTTAAAATGTGTTAATGTGATTGTCCTAACATGCCATTCCCATAAGGTATGTTCTCGAATATTCTCTGGTATGTCAGTAAACTTTGATAAAACTTCTCTCCTCTTTTCTTACAAATTTCACCCAAGTGTATCTTAAAGTCATCTACCTACACCATGACGTAATGATATCCACTATAACTTGATGCTTTGATTAGAGTCTGCATGAACCAATTCAAACGTGGCAAACTTACAATTTGATCACTTAGAAAGGAAAATGATGTGCCTTACTAAATTGATATCCTTGACAAATTACATCTTTAGGGACATTTTATAGAATTGGTATGCCATCCACCAACTTCTTTGAGAAAATTGTTATAACGGTTGGTAATTTAAAAGACCCAACCAGACATACCAAATATTCACGTTCTTAGTTTGGCTTATCTTCTTCATATAAGCTTCTACTAATATGAAAAATAAGGAACCTTTCCTCTTACCATAGGTAACATCCTCATCAGATATACTTTTCATATTATGAATAACTTTTACTTACTTGGGCCCAAACAAAGTTTTACAAAATATGTAATTTTAGAAACTGAAATTAAATTTCTTTTTAAACCTTAAACATGAAAGATGTCATTCAGCTTGACCAAACTCCTATCACTCGTGACAGTCTTCACAACTCCTTCTTTTGCTATTAGATGGGATGAATTTTTAGTTGTAACAATAGCCTACTCTCCTTTGTGTTGATGCATACTTGAGAGTAGTGAATCATTTTCAGTTACATGATGAGAGCAACTAGAATCAATAATTTATTCACCTTCATATATTTCATGATTAAAAAATGCTTAAACTTGTGTTGATTCAACAGCAACATTGTTCCTTTCTTTAACTACTTTTATAGTGAAGCATTGCTACCATTTTAGTTGATCCTCATCTTATTTCTTACTTAAAACATTTGCTTTAGAAAGCTTACTTACAATTTTTCTTGATATGACCAATTTTATCACATATGTAGCAATTTTGTGAACTATCATTAGTAGCTCTTTCCTACATTTGTTCCTTCTTTCTTGTTATGTTTTCCCTTTAAGAAGAGAATAGTCTTTGAATTAAAATTCTTTGCCATTTGCTTCGCTAAATCCTCCTAATTGGAAAGCAAGCTTTCTAATTTTTCAACTGAAGGCTTATTAGCACTTCCTTGAATGGAACTAAAAAAAAAGTGTATTCCTTTAATCCTTGAATAAGATATTTTCAGAGTCTTGCTTTATTGATCTTTTCATCTGCATCTAATTTTGAAACTTTAGTACAAATACTTTTAAACCACAAGAAATATTTAGAGATAAACATACCTTCTTGTGTTAAGGCTGCAAATTCATTTTCCACTAATTGAAACCTTACTATATTATTTTTGGAAAACAACCTCTTAACTGTTTCCCATATATCTTTTGGTGAACTTATATCATGACAATAATTAATGAACTATTTGCTAATTGAAGTTCTTAAAGAAAAGAGAGCTTTTCAACAATTAACCTTTTGTTTTCTCTGTGGTTCAACATTTTCTAGAGTATTTATAGGAACTTTAGCATTAACTTCTATAACTAAATCCCATGTGTCTTGACCATGAAGATATGCTTCCATACACATTCTCCAGTTTGCCCTCACAAGCTTCTCGACACTATACTGTGTGCTTAAACTATTTCCCATGTGCTAACTCCATCTCTATCTACAATTTTCAATCTCCTCCAATAAGACAAATAAAACATGATAATAAGAAGAAAGAAAGAGTAGTAAAAGTGTTTTAGCAAAACTTAGATACCATATAAGAAATAGAGAAAAAGAAAAATGTATAACTAAAAAAAGAGGAAACTAAATATTTTGAAAAATGAAATTTTATTATGAATTATAAGACATGAAGAACATTTCATCATATTCTGATTTATAAGCTTAAATTTAACAAACTTCTCTTAAAAAACTTAAACTATTAAACTTCTTTTAAAATAACTTAACTAAAACAATTTCCAAAAATCTTATAAAGAGCATAATGCTTTTTATTGACAACTCATAGCTAACTTATCTATTTTAAAACGATAAGAGCATAATAATGACTAAGCAAAATAAAAAACTTCAGTAATAGATAAACTAAGTAAGATGCAGTAATTTGTAACAAAAAACGTGAATGATAAAGAAGGGAAGATCACAGGCCAAGTGTTGAAGTTACAATCCAGAGTCCTTTGAATCCATTTCAAATGTTAAAAAAAAAAGAAATGGTGAACTAAGGAGAATTTTAAGAATTTTTTTGTGTACTAACTTTAATTTAATGCATTAGGTTAATACTCCAAATTTTTGTAATTTTCTTTTGCTTTTTTATATTTATCCTTATGTTATTAGTTAAGCTCGAGTTGGATCTAAAGTCAACATGGCAGGTCTAATTTGACCGAATTTTAGGCCAAACTCAAGCTTGAGGAATTAACTTGAGATTCGACCTGAAAAGCCTAAGCAACCCAATCTTTTACCCATTGATTAAGCTTGGAAAAAATTTGAGTCATAGATTTAATGGTTGGATTAGACTGATATTGACACCAAACTCGATCCAACCGAACATAGTACCATCCTAAGTTATAACAATGTTATTAAATAACCATTTTTTAAACATCTTATTCATCAATTGGAATGATATTGTTTAAAACTAGGCTTCTTACTATGAAACCCTATGATGGTTTCCTCCTAAATTCTTTTGGGGGGAAAAAAGTACTACATACTTATTCATGGTTAATGTTACAAAGACTTTGTAAGGAATTCCAAGTTTGCACACAAAATATGCCAAATTCTAAGTATAATAGTTTAACTTTTGCAATTCAACTCAATCTTAGCAAATCCCTTGTGTTTAAGGTGTTCCCGACAAAGACAAAGATTCATTAATCTAAGACAATAGAATGGACAACAATAAGAAAAGAAAGATGTAAAAAGCTTTATAGTAAAATTGCCAATTTTTATATTACTCTCAATCGATACAAAGGATATGAAAACTTTAAAACTCTCTAATTTAGTGAAGCCTTTGCTTAAATGAACTATTCATAGGCTTTTAAAGACTTGTTTTTGGAAAGAATACAAGAAATTGAGCACAAGATCACTAAGTCAATAACTTAGTTGGTGGTTGACGTCCCTAATCACTTTAGGCAGTCTTTTACTGGGTGGTTTACATATCTTACCACTATCTCACTTCCTAAGTAAAACGAACATACATAAAATGAACACAAGACACGTCATCCATGTTCTTTTTCACGCACTCCCACTTCTTTGATGGTTCATCCCACTAAATTTGCCACATCACCTATGATCTTCATCCAAAGGTGAATGTTAGCCAGTTTTGAGCCAATTCACACATAGTCTGACCAATGTGCACCAATGATCTAGTATGTTCATCTATGGTTTCTCATTTAAGCATAATTCCATCCCTAGTCCCACCAAGACATCTTAGGCAAGTCTAACTCACCCTAGGAAATCCAATCAACGCCCTATAGTCCATTAAAGCTAATTGAATCTTGAACCGTGCTTGATCTTACTTAGTTAAGTTACCTTGTTCCTTTGGCATGTCTTCCTCATGCCTAATCCATGCTTACCAATGGGTAGCAAAAATGGTCTTACAATGTTAAGGGGCTAACAAACCAACCCCACCAGATGAACTCGATGCCCTCGTTGGAACAAATTGAAGGTAGTAACACCTGTTCTTTGAATTGTCAAAAGATAGTGTCTTTCTCCTAAGTAGCCTTTGAGATTGGTTTATTTTTCAACTAAATTAAGAACTCCATCCTTCGATTCTTCTTGGATTGCCCTAATATTTGATGATCCAAAAATTTTTCAATTTCATCATCGAACTTTTTCTTTACAACTGGTAAGCTCTCTTTATGTGATTCCTTTTTGGATCTGGTAAATCTTAATGATATAGTTTAAGGAAACTTACATGAAAATTACGATGCACCTTTAAATGCTCGAGTAACTTGAATGATAAGCTACATTTCCCACCTTTTTAAGGATCTCGAATGATCCATCATGCTTTGGCACTAACACTCGGTGCACATGCTTACAAATAATTTTCTTCCAAATTTTTGGAGTAAGTTTTAGAAGTACCTTAACCTTAATATCAAAGTCGAGCGATCTTCTTCTTTAATCCATATGGTTCTTTGTCTGTTTCAAAGCTTTACAAAGACTATCCGTTACTTCATCTAATAATTCATGTTTTTTCTCTCTTGGTAAGAAACTAAACACTTTCCTCTCGACATTTGTTAGGCTATCTCGAGAGAGGCAAGTGGTTATTGTCATAGAACAATTTTAAAAGGACTTTTCTTTTTGACCAAAGATCTGTGCAAGTTATAATAAAACTATGCAATATTTAAGTAAAATTAGGCAATTTTGTTGAGTTGTACTTACATAATGTCGTAAGTATTCCTCTAATAAGTCATTAATTCTTTCCATTTGGCCATTCAATTATGGGTAATTAGCAATTGAGAACTTAATTTTACTCCCCCAATATGTTGAAAAGAGATGTCCAAAATCAACTTGGGCATTTAGGTCACTTACAATGTCCGTTGGAATCCTAAAGTGTTTCACCATATTTTTTTAGAAAAACTCTGCAGCAACATCCGAGGGACATGAAGTTGGAGTTGGCATAAAGATCGCATATTTGGAGAACCTATTAACCACCACCATGATTGAAGCCATATCATCCAGCTTTGGAAACCCACCTACGAAGTCCGTCGAAATTGACATATATGGTTTTTTTAAAATAGGCAAGGGCTACAATAAACCTGCCTCCTTCTTTCTTTCAGGTCTAACCAATTGACAAAATAGGTATGTTTTGACATATATCTGAATGTTGTTCTCCATCTTTAACCAGTAGTAAGATCGAGAAAGGAGTGCAAACATCCATTCGACTTTGGGGTGACTAGCCCATTGTGAATTTGCATCTCCTTCATTAATTGGTTTCAAAAGGAACCAAAACTTGACACATAAAACTATTTATTCTTTTTCATTAGTAACCCTTCATCATCAAGATAAAATTGTCTCACAACACCATCTTTTATTTGCTTAACAATTTGGTCATAAATGTTATCAAATAAAGCTGCTAGTTTGATTTACTCCAATATATTCAATTCAACTCGAGTGAAAGAATACAAGGCTGCGAAGACTTCTTTTTGACTCAATGTATCTATCATATTTTTGTATCCCTTGATTTTATACACCCATACAAAGTCATATTCAGCAAGAAACTCTTACCACCAGGCTTACCTTGCAGATAATTTCTTTTGTGTACTAAAAAAATGTTAACTACATTATCTGTACGAATAATAAACCTGGTACCCAATAAGTATACTTGCCAAGCTTCAAGGTAACGTACTACTACTAACATCTCCTTCTCGTGTGTCGAGTATTATTTCTAGGCATCATTAAGCTTTCGACTTTCAAATATAACAACATGTCCTTGTATCAAGATTCCACTAATAGCTTTGTTTGAAGTATCTATATGACCTCAAAAGGAAGATCAAATTCTAATAATTTCAACAAAAGTTTAGTCGAAATGGTAGCCTTCAAAATTTCAAAGGCTTCTTGGCACACATCTGCCTAACACTAGTCTTGTTTCTTCTTTAATAAATCTGTTAGAGGTGCTGCTTTCTTCAAACACCACAATAAAGAGATGATAGTTGTTCATCAAGCTAAGAAATCTCCTAAGTTCTTTCACTATTTTAGGAACCTTACTAATCAAAAATTGCTTGTACCTTTTTTGGATCCATTCATACCTGGCCCTTACTTACCAAGTATCCCAAAAACTTTATTTCTAGTTTCTCAAATTCACAAGTTTACATCTTCATCAAAAGTTTATCTTACTGCAATCATTTAAACACCTTCCTTAAGTGCTGTATATGCTCTGTCATGTTAGTGCTATAAACCATATTATCATTGTCTGAAAAGTCATACAACACGTCATTCATCAATTTGCAAAAAGTAGCAGGGGCATTAGTCAAACCAAATAGTATGACCAAAAATTCACATGAGTCATATCGACTTATGCATGTCATCTTCTACTTGTCACCATTGACAATCTATACTTGGCAATACCCATTCTGCAACTCAATCTTATGATCAGCTTCGATAAGGGCACGGGTAGGAGGAATTGCACTTGGCACTAACTCAATCTTATGATTAACTTTACGACGAGGAGGGAGAGTCATTGTTAAATCTTTAGGCATCATATCTAATACTTTTTCAATTACATCTGGGGCTTCTACCATATGGTCTTCTATAATTTCCTATATGGCTGCAAGGTAAGTCTCCATAACTTACTTAAAGCCTTTTTCAATACACATGGCAAAAATAAGAGCTACAATTGATGTTTTGTTAATTGTTCCATCGCTAAACCTACAACAATTCATGTAACATAAATTTTGATCTTTCATAAACACCTTCAAGATATGCATATAACACTACCTTTGCCATCTTGAGAAAGTAGATGCCCAAAATTAAGTTAAAATATTCGAGAGGTATCACCATCATGTTACACTTTCCACACCAACTTCTCATACTCAAAGAAACATTATATGAAGCTCCTACAACTATTTGTGCTTTTGTCATGGAAATTTCATTTTTATAGGGGTCTTCTAAGCTTTAACCCCAACTTTCGCACCATTTGTTCCCCATTAAAGGAATGAGTGGCGTCCATATCCATCATTTGTCATGAGCTCCTTCCTATTAACTAGTATCTTTATGTACATAAGGTGTTAAAAAGGATTCATTTTTGTATTGATCACATTAAGTAAGAAGATAGGATTAAGCCCCACTTTCCAGTGATCGCTTTAACTATCTGCATCGGTTATCAAGGCATTCAACTTCTCCTTTCTTGGGCAATCATGAGCATAATGAGGGCCACTATATATTAAACAATCATAACTTTTCTTGTAAGATTTCTCTCTGTACTTAGTTTGCCCACTTTGTTTAGACTTCCCTTTATAATCATTCTCTCTTCTCTCACCTTGGTCTCCTTCACATTTCTTGTGGTAAGTTCCTTTCAACTTTTGAGAAAAGGAAGAGGTTTTAGTTTCCTTTGGCATTTTGAAATCTATCAAAGGACTCACATCCACATTCACATCCGCAACCATAATATCACCCATAACATCTTTGACATTTTACCTTTGTAACTCCATTTGTGCCAAAGTTTGTAAGCTTGACATGAAGTTGAATAACTTGTCCTCATCTAACATATTCTCAACATCAAGCATTAAGGAACCAAATTTCTCAACACAATCCTTTACTGTCTTATCATGCTTCAATCACTTCAAGGCATCTCTTGTAAGCTAAACAGTGTTGTTAGAAAGGAATTGATCCTTTACTTCCATTTTCATCCTCTCCCATTTATCAACAAGAGGTCAGTGAACACTGATTTCAATAGAGGTTCAAGTTCTCCACCATAATTTTGCATCTTAATCAAGATACATTGTCGTTCACTTTTTGTACATTCAACAGCAATTACAAAACACTGCTTCATGTCGCACAAGAAATTTTCAAGTTCCTTAACATTATGAATGCCCTCAAAAATTTTTATTTCACACATTTTTAGCATGGTGCTTTCATTATGTCCCACATCTTGAGTTACAATTGTACATTTGAGGATGATCAGCTTAAAGGTTGCATCCTCTCGTGTTTTAATCAGTTCATCTAGTTGATCTTGCAACGCTTTGATCAGCCTCTCTAAGACCTTTAACATGTGATGCATAAGAAGGGACTTCTTCTTCACCTGTAGGTAAAGGACCAATGAGTGCTTCCACTTGTGTAACACGCTCGTTAAGATTACTACCACCCATCATTGAATCACCAACACAGCACTAATACCAACTGTTATAAAGAATTTGCAAGGAACTCTAAGGCAACACAAAATGAGCCAAAGTATAAATACATCAATTGAATTTTTTGCAATTCAAATCACCCTTATCAAATCCCTCATGTTTAAAGTATTTCCCACAAAGGCAAAGGAAATTGACAAAATTCACTAAGCCAACACAATAGAATGGACAGCAATAAGAAAAGAAAGATGCACAAAGCTTTATAAGAAAATTGCCAACCTTTATATTACTCTCAATCGATACAAAGGATACAAAAACTCCAACTCTTTCTATTTGAATGAAACCTTTGCTTAAATGGGCTATTTATAGACTTTTGGAGACTTGTTGGACAAGAATACAAGAAAGAGGCACAAGGCCACTAAGTCTCTAACTTAGTTAGTGGTTGACATCCCTAGCCACTTTAGACACTACTTTAGTGGGTAGTTTACATATCTTACTACTATCTCACTTATAAGTAAAAGGAACATGTGTAAAATGAAGACACGACACCTTATTCATGGTCTTTGCTATATCCTCCCACTTCTTTGTTGATTCATCCCACTAGCTTTGCCACATCACTTATGGTCTTCATCTAAAGGCGAAGGTTAGCCAAGTTCTGATCCCATTCGCACATAATTTGACCAATGCATACCTATGGTCTAGTATGTTTGTCCATAGTCCATCATTTGAGCATAATTTCATCCCTAGTTTCAACAAAGACATCTTAGGCAAGTCTAACTTGCCTTAGCCAAGCCAATTAATGCCCCATGATCCATCAAAGCTAGTTGAAGCTCGAATCATGCCTGATCTTAGTTAGTTACCTTAGTTCCTTTGGGATGCCTTCCTCGTACCTAATTTATACTAGTCATTAGTCAAGACTCACGAATGGCTAACAAAAAGAGCGCTGCAATATTAAGGGGGCTAACAGTTAACCTTTATCAAATTTTAATCACATGTAATTTTGCAAGTTTACATTTTTAAATATAAAATTGCATGTGTAAAATTATTATTTTAATATTAACAATAACATAAGAATATCTTATATTTTAAATATAAAATTTTACATAATTTTATAAAATTAATTAAAATTCCAAAATTCTTAATTAAATGTTTAATTTGTTTATGTATGACAAATATAATTAATTAACGGCAAACATATTGAAGCCATATTGTATCTTCTTTTAACGAGGAGCATTCTATTAACATACAGGTGAACTTTTAATATTATAAATTGTGATGTTTTAATTAAAATAATAAAAAAATAAGAAATTAAGATTGACCCATTCATTAAAACCTAAAATTCTAAATTCTAAATCTTAAATCTATTATTGTAATAATGTGTTTAAGAGGTGGGTAGGCATTTTGCTGTGATTTTGTATACAATTTCTTTAGTTAGAAAAAGGCACTATTGAGAATTGGGATAGTTGCTTCTTAATCGAAGAGTAGAACTTGTCACCACCAAACCACGAATAAGAGATGATATCCAATTTTAAAATTATTTATTTATTTCAATAGAATAGAAGGAAAGGAGCCTTTTGTTATAACAACAACATTCTGTTAGGAATCCCGTTAAGGTATAAGATCTCAGGAGATACATAAATATGCAACCGTAGAAAGATTATTTTTCATAAATATACAAAAAAATAAAAGCCTTTTGAAAATGAATAGAAGAAAAAAATAGCTAAGTACAATAAAAAATTAATGCATAAATTAATTTTAAAAAATTAGTATATAAATAAATAAACAATTAATTAAAAATATGTAATAAACAAATAAAAGAACTGAGCCTCTATATATTTATAATAAACTTCAGACTTCAACATACAAATTTAAAACAATTTGTTAATTACACGTCACATTTGATATATTTATTAAATCCATTATATGTACCATAATAACTGAGAAATCGACACTTTCGATTTCATTCACATTTGAGAGAAAGAGAGAGAGAAAGGGACAACAAATTAAGTTGCCCTTTTTCCACTGCTTTATCGTCAATGGCCAATATCCCTTACCTTCCGCACCACCTTCGCCACCGTAACGCCGGCGATGACTCCCAACAACGTCGCCGCCAGTACGTTGTTCCCTTATTGCCTTCTTTCTCTTCCTCTCGTTCACCAAGAGCCCCTTTCTCCAATTACCGACAAGCCCAACTCTCCAATTTCAACATTGGGGAAATAAACGAAGACGAAGATGACGACGCCGCAATGGATCCCGATTCGGTCGCCCTTACTGATCGGGATCTTCTGGAACGCGAGAACCAGGTCAGTTTCGTCATGGATCTGTTTCAGCAGCATGTTGAGCAATCTCATCTGATTGGTTCCGAGTTGGGTTCTCTATTTGGCTCCGATTCGATGAACGAGTTGGGTTTCGGCGTCATCGAGAATAGTTGTGAGTCGGGGATGGATGATCTGGGGCTAGATATGGGGTTAGGGTTTGGTTTAGATAGTCACAGTAATTGTGGGTTTCAAAATATAGAGCATTTGAATAATAATGATGATGAAGATTATAGCCTTAACGTTGTTATTGATGATGATGATGATGATGATTTCTTTGTTGAGAGAAGGGTTAGTGGGTTTAAATCTCGTGAGCCTGAGTCTGCGGTTAGCGTTCACGCTGGTGGGGTTAGAGTTGTTGGGTTTGAGTCCGATTCGGATTCGGAGCAGGTTGGTGTTGAGAATTCTTTAGGGATAGATTTTCGTTCAGGGGATGAATATGGGTTGGATCATTTCGGTGATTATGATAATAACGATGATGAGGAGGATAATGATGCGAGTGTTAACATTCCTCTCTGTTGGGATTCGCTTCAATTAGACGATCGTAGAGAAAACAATGAGGATTTTGAGTGGGAGGAATTGGATGGTCGTGTTGAAAGCTTGTTTGTTGATGATGGGGAAGCATCTGTCTCACTCTCCATTTCACCAGTAATTGAGCCCGAGGATTTGGTGAATCTAGAGAGGGCAGGAGGATCGAGAAATTTGGAGTGGCAGGTTTTATTAAATGCACAGAATTGGGAATCCAATGCGGAGCAGGAGCTAGACCATAATGTTGAGCCTTCTCTTGGTGATCTTGATGATCATCATTATACTGCAGAATATGAGATGCCGTTTGGAAATTTTGCAGAGAATGAAATTGCATTGATGGGTCGACCTCCTGCTGCAAAATCTGTTGTTGAGAGACTTGTAACGGTGGTCTTGACAAAAGCAGATAAAGACAGTAATAATACTCTTTGTGCTGTTTGTAAAGATGAGATTAACATCGGAGAGCGTGCCAAACAATTGCCATGCACCCATCGGTACCATGGAGAGTGTATTTTGCCTTGGCTGGGAATCAGGAATACTTGCCCTGTTTGTCGGTATGAGTTGCCTACAGATGATGCAGATTATGAGAGGAGAAAAGCAGCACAATGACCAATTCCTGCTGGCCTTTGGTTGACTTGATGATCAGGTGTGATTGGCTTGTTAAGAATGTAAATATAATGAGTTGGTTTCTTTCTGTCAGGATATAATGGAATTGTTATTAAACTTTCAGCCTTAGGTGGAGTCCATGGGGATGATCTATCATTGCATTGTATACTTGATGATTTGCATTGTTTTCATATAGATCCACAGCTTCCTTCCCCTGCTTTCTAGAATTGTATTTTCAACAACACAGCAATAATGCTGCTGCAAGTATGCCTGCCAGTCACTGATGCCGGTCCTTAGTACTGTGCCAAAAACAACATAGCTATGAAGTTACGTAGGTAGGAATGATTTGACTCTATCTTATAATAGATAACCAGTTAATCCACCTGAGCTAGAGCTACGGGACATTAATGAAAAAAGAGGAGACTGTTGTGGAGAGAGATATGGGTGGGTGCTGGAAGCCAAGTTTTTCGTACGAATCCTTGCGTCCTTTGCATGAAAGGTAGAGAATTGCAGAGAGGATGAAGTAAACCCAAGGACCTCAAAGTTGGTGCATGCACATTTTCAGGAATAGCCTGTCCACCTTTTGTTGCCCCATTTCCTAACGAAAGGAACTAACGAGGGAAAAGAGGAAAACCTGAATATACTCCATTCTTCTTCCTCCCAAACATGAGAATTAATGGCGTCTGTGTGCATTGTAATGGGATTTCTAAACCAAGCTAGATTACTGGCTCTCTGTACTAATCTCGCGAAATGATCTTTCTGTTAACTCTTATAATGAAGTTGTCGATTACGCGATGAAATAAAGTCAGATGCAAGAACCAGCTTCAGCCAAGCACTCAAGCAGAAGCTACATAATCTACCGGAGAGCAATGCCAGCACATATTCGATCATTTACACTATTTTTTATTTTTTTTTTCGCAGTTTGAAATTCGTTAGACTTGTGACTGCATTGTTACTAGGTGGAAAAAATGTATGCCAAAGCATTGGCCCCTGAATTACCGTGTCTTTTTAGGCATACTAATCGTTCACAATAGAGCAAAATTTTCTATGGAAAATTTCAAGTTAATATTACCCTTTAGGGTTTTTTATTATCAATTGATCAACTTTATAACATGTATTTATCATAATAAAATTCTTTGTAGTAACTAATTAAAAATTAATTATCTAGACATATATCACGTACATCAAGTTAAATTAGAAAGGGTAATTAATTGTTTCTAATTAACAATTAATACGTAAATTATAGTTGCATTTCTAATTTATTTAATTAAGGTTCCATAAATATTATATTATGAATTTATGATGAAATAAATCAACTCTTAATTTTTTAATAATGAAAAGAAGCATTAAAATGATCTTGAAGTAATTAACTCATTAGTTTCTCTACTAATTTTTCAATCTTCATGCTCTGTTAACATTAGAAATAAAATATTAAAGCTGAAGAAATACGGAGAGATGATACATATCAACATATGCAGCAGGAGCGTGTTGTAGAGTATCCAAAGGAAAAACCTTTGTTAAAAATAGAAAGCATTATAGAGAATATGTATCAATATATAAAATCCATTAAAGATGGACTATAATTAGTAAAACAAAAGATAAAGAAAATTTACTTTTTCAGGTATAGATACAAAATTCTTTCTTAAATGCTGCCTTCCTGCTGTAAATAACAGTTCTTATGTCAATTCCTTGTCTATAATGGATATTATTTTAAGTGTATTTAGAAAACTCTTTTCTTAAGTTAGTATCCACAGTAAAGGCAAAGTATTCTACCTTTCCTAAAGTAATAAGATGATAGGACTCTTTTCTTAAGTTAGCATCCACAGCAAAGGCAAAGTATTCTACCTTTCCTAAAGTAATAAGATGATAGGTATTATATCATTCATCTTCATGAAAAATCTGGACTAGCAAATAATATCTTTAATATCAAGGTATAATTACGGGGGTCATTATAGGGTTATTTAGATAACAATCCTTAACTCCTCCTTGAATCCATCAGGGAAGTAATGATATCTCAGAAAATTTTGCATTTGTCGAGTGTACAACATTTATTATTCCAAAATCATAACAATATTTAATAGCTTGAGGATTAGCTCCATATAAAAAGTTAAATATAGGGCATATCCCAAAAAAAAAATCAATGTAGCTGGTATCTTTATTTTGTAAATGGATACGTCTCTCATTACCTCATAATGTGCATGAACAACAGGATGACTCATTGGAAGACTATTAATCATGATATTTCTCTAAACCATCAATTTGCATGTAGTATTAGGCCTTTGAGAAATGTTATTAAGAGTAGCCTTTTTTGGCTTAATCTGTTCACTAGTATATTCCTTTATTGGGGAAGAAGAGCTTGTGGATGATGAATCTTCAACTATCTTAGCCTTGTTGACTAGGCTATAAAGTTTTTGTTCTGAATAATTATAATAGTTTATCTTGGCTTGTCATATATGGTGAAATGAAAGAAGTAGCTCTTTAACTTCTTTAGGTATCAAGTTGAAGCTAGCAACATCTAATAAGTCACTGATTTGTGCTTGAAAAGTATCGTTGTCTTTAGACATTTGTTCGAATCAGTCAAATATCTCTTCTTTGATGTTAACCGTCTTTAGTTAAAAAATCTCCAAGAACATTATTATCAGATTTGATATTCTCAAAATCAAAGTTGTATTCTATTAATAAAGTTTGTCATTTAATATATCTTTTATATTCAGGTTTAGAAGGTAAATTATTTTGAATAAAAGCCTTAACTTGAGTATTATCAGTTCTTAATAAAAATCTTTTAGGAAAAATTTTTTTTGACAAATTTTTACTATTGCTAATAATTCATTTTCATTTGTGTGATATCTTTGTTGGGTAACTGTAACAGAGCTCGAAGTATACTTGTAAAGAGACTCATTCATCTTAATATTAGAATCATCATAATCTATCTTTTTTAATACTCCACTCTATCAATGATTAGAAACATGAGTTTCAAGAATTAAATCATCATCATTAGATAGTAAAGAAAGTTTTGGCAATGTAATTCACAAAATCTTAAATTTCTTTACCTATTCATTCAAATAAGGTGAAAATTCAAATATTTAATTTTTCTTTAAAAGCGTTTGAAAATGTTTTCTTATCTTGGTTAGATTTTGAATAAAATATAAAGCATAATTTAATACTCCTAAAAAACTTTGAACTTTTTTTTAATCTATTAACTTATCAACAAATTGTGAGATTTTTGAGGATATAAGGTTGAAGTTTAACTCCCTACCATCTATCTCCATGCCAAGGAATTCTATTTCAATATGCTATATCTTAGTTTTTTCCTCAGAGAGAGTTAAACTATGTTGTTTATATAAATCCACAAATCTATTGAGGTGTATAATATGTTGGGCAATAGTATTACTAGCTTTTAAAATATCATTCACATAAATATGTGTGAAATTGTGATATATAAAGATTTTATCCATTTGATTTTGAAATATTTATGGGGCATTTTTTAAACCAAAAGGCTCTACTAACCCTCCATATTGACTTTGTGAAGTGGAGAAAGTAGAATATGGAATACTATCTTTATTCCTTTTTATCTGCCAAAACTCACTCTTACAATCAAATTTAGAGAAGATCAATTTTCCTCTTGTTAAGTTTATTAAGTTTTCTTTATGGGGTAAGAAGTATCCATCAAATACTATATTATCAATTAATTTTTTATAATTTACTATAATTCTAGCTTTATTTCTAATTAGTTTTGCATGATTTCTACCAGTAAAAGTTGAGGAAGAATAAGGGAATGTACTAGCCTATTATCATTAGATTTCCTAGTTCAAAAAGTTGTTTTCTAAATTCCTCTTGATCTTCTTAATTATATTTCATATCAGTAACTCTAATAGTTTTTTATTTATCTATCATTTCTAAGTTTGTTTCTTTTGTGTTTTTATCCTAAAATTGTAACTGATTATTAGAGTAACATTTCTTTGTCTTTTGATTTACTAATTGTAGTCCATCTTTGATAGTTTTAATTTGTTGATACTTATTCTCTATAATGTTTTCTATTTTTTATAAATGTTTTCCTTTTGGAAGGAACAAATTTTCTTTATACCTTACACCATGCTAGCCTATGCGAGGTTTAAATGTAATTGGTGTAGATCAAGCATAGGCATTTTTAATTTGACTAACTATGATCCAATAACCAGAAGGATTTTTGAAATGTATGTTTTGTTTAATAATATCAAATAATATTTTATGAAATAATTGGAGAAATTTATTTCTTAAAAAATATCAGTTTTAGTATCATAAAAGTAAATGGTGGCCATTTTATTAAAAATGATCCCAATCATATCTGGGGTTAATTAATACCTTTTGATAAATGTGTCTTATTATTAGAAATATCTAATCCCATTATATTTTTTATGGTTTAATGATATTATGAAGGAAAACAACTTTCTTTAGATAAACAAGAACTAACTACATTGTCTATATATACATCAAAATATTCTCCTCTATAATCTTTATAAGTTATTTTGATTGGAGTATAAATGCTAAAGGGACTAGTCATTATCCTAGAATATATATTATATTGTTATTACAATATACTTGTGTTTCATATTGAGTTATCTTATAAGGTTAGACTTGCTCGAGAATAATAGTTCATAACATTATCTTTAAATTGAATCCTTCATTTTCAACTAATCAAATTTTGTATTAGATTATAATTAATGTAACTTCCACTATCTCCTCTATCAACTAAGATATTATAGGGAATATAATTTGTACCATCAAAACATTCCCCTTTAATTTTATAATTAAAATTTATCTTTCTATCTACTGTTATCAAAGTATTAGCATATCGTTGACTACTTAAAACACCAAATTTTGAATAAGATAATCCATGAAATAATTTATTGTGATAAGTTATCAAAGGTTGTTGTAAATATAATGAAAAATCATCTTCTATCTATTCTATATATGTTATATAAGGAGGACGTATTCTTTCAACTTTAGAAAATAATTTTAAAAAGTCAATGTTGGACCCCGATTCTTTTCTTACTAACAAATTGTACTAAATTCTTTTTGAGGTTAATTTTTGATTAATTTGTTGTGATTAGGTATTAATTATAATTTCTTTGGGAGTAGAAATTTTTTTTTAAAGATTGAAGGATTAAGAGGAGAAATTGAGATTAAATTAGAAAGCATATGGTGTTAGTCAAAATTGAAAGAACATGATCTTGTAGGGTCATTTTAGGAAGATCACTAAAGAGGTTAAAAGTTAGGTCTTATAAGGAGGGGCATTTTGGTCTTTTTGGTTCCTAGTTAATGAAAGAAAGAAAGAAGGATGGAGAGTGTCGTGAGTTAGAGGAGAAGAATAAAATTTCATAACAAAGAAAAGGGAGTTTCGGTGAAGGAGAAGAAGAGAAGAAGAAGAAAAGTTAGGGTTCACCTTTCTTTGCTATAGAAAGGTGTTTTTGGAGTGTTCTTCAAGAAGGAAAGTGAAAGAGGAGGATTTAATCTTCCATTGGAGAGAAGAAGCAAAATTCGTGGGTGAGGTTAAGGTGAGTAAATTTTCGGATTTCTTGAGGGTTTAGGTTCAAATGGCTTAGGGAAAAGTATGGGTATGCTTGTTCTAGGATTAAATTCATGTTTCTATTTTCTTAGGTTTTCAATTTCGAATTTTCTATTAATTTT
>JANIIA010000006.1:51745189-51756019 GCA_027478495.1 Erythroxylum alaternifolium | reverse complement strand
AAAAATCACTCTTTATGCACATTTATACCGGGAAGGTGTCATGAATGCATGTACAGTAAATTTTCATGCGCAAAACTCACTATTCACAAATGCATGAGTATGAGATGTGTTGTCTTCTCTGATTACTCTCTCGTGTACCCGTTTCCCTGATCCGACTTGTGACATGGGAACAGGATGTTACAACGGGGGTGTATAGGATGCACAGGAGAAACATAAGCAACCACCTCTAAACATAGTGGTATGTAAGTGTAATGTTCATAAATCCTTCTCCAATTCTTCCAAAATTTCTGAAATTTACTCCAATTCTTCCTCGATTTTGCTTCTTTTCCTTGTACAGGTAAAAATAAGGCTTAAAATGATAATATTTCTAAAATTAAGTATCAAATCCTTAAAAAATCATTCAAGATACAAATAATATATTGTTAAATTATCTTATAATTCATGGACTACCTTAGGTCCCCTATATGAAGTTTCCTCATTATAAACTCTAAAAAGAAAAATACCAAATAATGCTACTATGAAAGAAGCTTTATCTTCAATCCATCCCAGTGAAATAACAACCTTAAACCTCATATACTAACTCAACCTAATCAAACTGATATCATTATAACGAGCTTATACCCCTTTGGGACCTAAGATAAAGCGTTAACCTCATCCATCCTACAAGCCATAAAGGAACAACTCATCATCCAATTTCCAAATGCTAAGTTAACACCTTATTGATCAACAACAAGAGGATCTAAGATCATAGCCATTATAAGAGTACTAGAAAAGCACTCCAAGTAACTAGAAACTAAGGCTTTGATAGATTGGATAAAACCTACAATACTAGTTTCTTTCAATAGGGTTAAGCGCTGATGATTGGCTATATTTTAGCCTTTCTTATGATATCTTATACTACCAATTTTGATCCTTAATAATATTCTTTAATTTCTTAAAATATCATAAAAATAGTGTTAAAGGTGTATTCTTAGCAAACATTACCAATTAATATATGTTTTTTGTTTAACTAGAGTTTGCTCTCTCTAAGAGCTTTTTTCTACTTAACTGAGCTTTACTTCTTCCTAAATAATAGGGGTTAAGGTATAGTAGATTCTAAAAAATTCTACAAATTTCTATAAGTCAATTTAAAAAAAAAACTATATCTACTCTAGAAGTAAAACATTCTTATAAGTGTTTCCAATCAAATTTGAATTTTGAGGTTTTAGTTATGTTATTATCCGTTTCAACTTAATTAGACATTTATTAGAGGATAACCTTGTCAATTTCCTTAACTCTCTTCACTACTAATTCAAACACAAGAAAATTAGTAAAAAGGTTGTTAAACTTTAAAATGTACTCTCTATTTTAAATTTCGTTATAGATACTGACAACAGAGGTAGAGTTATTAGATACACTGATGTAAACATAATTACCAAATAAAGAGGGAAATTATTTATCTATGACAGCTTAATGAGGATCATATGAAGTTTCTTTTGACTTTAAGGTTATATCTGTCTAGTTATTACACCAAGTAAACCAATTCCTAATGAAATTTTAATAACTTAAATATAAGGTAGAAATATATTTCCCTAAATCTTTCTTGCTTTAATTTCACCTTCTTGTACCACCACTTCACTCACTAAGAAGAAAACATTAGATATAAAGGATAAGTTAGAAACTTTAATCTTGTTTCCAAAAGTTTAATATACATTGCTTATAAGTTTTCAAAAATTTCTTGAGGGGTTATTCAATCCCTTAACTTTGATGTCATTATAAGGATAAGGATCTAAGCAAAACATTCATTTCCTTCCTTTCTTCTAATACTTATAGTGCCTTTTTATGATATTAGTTTGAGAGAAATCTAGTTATTGTGAGTTTTATTTCCTTTCAAGAGGGATCGATAGTACTTCATCAACTTCGTCTATTTTATATGCTTAATCCAACAATTATGAAATTTAGGACAAGAAATATTGTGTAAGTTAGGCTAAATTAGTGACCGAGAAAACAATATATGGTTGTGAATAACTAAATCTAGACCTTTAGGTTATTATTTTACTAAAAATCAATATGTTTAACAGAATGAATTGTCACATTTTTTTATTTCTTAGAGTGTAAAGAGTTAAATATGAGTGGTTTGTTATCTTTAAGAGTAAGCATAATAGGGAACATGTGGGAAAATTTTCCTTTATTAACTTTTTTTAGCTTACAAATATATCTTCTAAAAATGTTTTATCATCGAACAAGAGAGGGAGAACTCATACTTCATATAAGCCACATAGCAATAATTTGAAAGGATGAATATGATGTATCTTGAGGTTAGGGACATGTTTAGGGATTAGAGAGGAGTTAAGCATGAATGTGAGCAAAGGAAGGAACCTATAATTCAAGATGGGGACTTTTATTAACTTTAATACTATACCTTTCTTCAAGGGAGGATGATCAAGAAGCTTATTTAGAGTAGAGCACAAAGGAATAATTGATATGTGATTATCATAATAACTTTAAGAAGAAGAAGGTAAAGTTGGCAATAGTGGATTTTACCAATTATGCAATTATTTAGGGGCATTAACTAGTCAATAATAAAAGAAGAAATCATGAGTGACCTATAGATACTTTGAACAATTTGAAGGCTCCTATAAGAGAGAGAATTTTATGTCAAAACATTACTATAGAGAATTGTACACAAAGATTACAAAATCTTACTTAAGAAGTAAAAAGAAAGAAGATTATTATAAAGAGATGATCATGATTTAAGTCAATATAGAGATTGATAGAGAAGTAACTATAGAATAGTTAATAAATGGGTTGAATAGAGATATAGCTAATGTAAAAGAGTTATATCATTATATGGAGTTGGAAAGAGATGGTGAATATGTCAATAAATGTGAAAAAACAACTTGAATACAAAGGAGTATTAAAGTACCTTACTAGCACAAGTAACTTTTAGAGGCCTGATTGGAAAAAAGGATTATGGGAACCCTTCTAAAGCAAAAATGAAGCCATCAAATCCAAAAGAGGAAATCCACAATAAAGGTAAGGTTCATATTAACTCTCAACCTTCTTATAATGTAGATATTAAGTGTTTTTTTTATTTAGATTAGGGTATCACCTCTTAATGCACAAATAGAAGTGTTACAACTAATAGAAAGGTGGTGAAAGAATGATTTGAAGTAAAAGGAAGTTGTACCACTAGTAAAGGATTATAATAATGATGGTATGGAGTATGCTATTAAGGTTAACGTGCTTGTTAATTAAAAAGTATTAAGTCTCGAAATTATGGATGATGAGTTAAAGGAGTGGAGGTAGAATATATTTTATATTAAATGCTACATTCATATCAGGATATGTACTATGATTATTAATGAACGGAATTATACTAATATAAATAGTACTACTCTTATAAAGAAGTTAAGGTTATTAACTGTTAAGCATCTAAAGCTATATAAAGTAAATAAACAAATATGTCCATCTTTATTGGGAAGCCTTAAGTGATTTGATAACTATACAAGCTAGTCAAATACTACTAAGAAGACCATGAAAATATTATTAAAAGGTGACATATGATGGCTTCAGCAATAGTTATAGCTTTGTAAAAGACAATAAACCCATTACCCTTATTCCTTTAACACATAAATAGGTTTTAGATAACTAGTTAAAGTTGAAAAGAGAGGATAAAGAAAGAAAGAGTGAAGAAAAGAAAGGAAAAGAATGTGGGGGCAAAGCTATAAAGAGAGAGCAAGTTAGTTATGATATAAAAGAGCCGAAAAGTGATAGCTCTAAAAAGGAGAGGAAACAACTAGTATTGAGAGAAAAAAAAAACAAGTGATTTGTATGCAAACAGAGTGATATTAGTAGTACTTTTTATACTAGCTAACATATGATTATACTTTTGTAAAAAGAGATTTATCTTAAGGTCGAACAGCCCCACAAATCTCTTCCTAGAAATTTGTTTCCTCGTTGTAAGTGTATAAGGGCATTCTAGGCCATAATGTCCCTAATTGATTACCACTCATTATAGGTATTAGACATCAAAATGACTTTCTACTTAAGGTTTTGATTCTTAGTAAACCCACTTATAGGAGCAATGATAAGCGATATTTATTATATGATTATCTAATTGTATGTGATATTGTGTATTTTAGTATACATACTAGGATTTTTATCCTAGGTTTTGTGTTATATCAGTAACTTGCATGTGTATGTGATTGTATATGATAAATTGCATGTTAGTTTATAAATGAAGGTTTTTAAGCTTAGGTTTTGCATACTTTTCATATGTTTTGATGTACATACATTTTTCTTGGTTGTGTGTCAATGTTTAGATAGGATTTGAACTTTATTTGTGTTGATCATTAAGTTACTTTCATATGGACTTGTTGTAAGTATCAAAGGAGAAAGCTGGAATTTTCTAGGTAAAAGCTGGAATTTTCTAGCTTTCCAACTTGCACCACATCCATCCTAAGTCGGTTTAAGCACCCAAAGGGGTATAAAAATCCCATTTTAAACCATAGAAAGGTAGAGGGACGTGCAGCACAAAAAAAAGGGGAAGATAGACACACTTTTGTGTGGAATTTTACGTAGAATCAACTAATTTCAAGAGATCTCAAAGCTGCTACACCAAGTTCTAGCTTTGTTCTTCAAATCATAATCCTTCTATTTTCTCTTTTCTCATTTGTTTTTGTTTAGTTATTGTATGTAGAAGATGTATGGGCTTGTTTTGAGGATGTTTTTGACGATTTTAATGGATTTTTAAGTAGATTTTAGGGGTGTTCTTAACATAACTATGTAAGAACTCACTTTGGTTTAATATATGGTTTGCTTTAATGCTTATGATGTGTGGACTTTATATGCCTTGTTTACATTGAGAAATGGAGTTTTGAAATCAGTTTGGATGTACCATAATAGTGGGTAGCCTTGATAAGACTTCACACATCAAGGTAATGAGATATTTAGAGAGAGATCTTGGATATTTTAATGGCTGGCAAAAAGGTTAATTTATATCCATTTAACGGTTAAATAAATTATGTAGGTCGAGAGATCACATATTGAAATTTAATCATTATGTTGGGCTTAATTGGTTCAAGTATTGAGAGAGAAAAGCCCAATACATTAGAATGCCTGGGACTAAGTATGATTACATTACCAAAGGGAGGTATTATATGGTACGGAGAGAATGACCCAAACCTTTATAATTTGATTCTGTAAACCAAATTGTGTTCTTATTTTTGTGAAATTTTAAAGTGTGTTTACAAGACTTTAAATTATGAATTTTTGAAATTTCCATCTCTCATTATTTGGTTTACTCAAACAAAAGTCAATTTAAATTACAAGGGGACTAAATAATCCTCGAGGGAACAATACCTTGCTATATTATTTTATACCATTCGTATACTTGCGATATAGCAACTTTAATTCATTTTAAAACTTTGAGCTAAACACAAAGTAGCTATTAAGCAATCTAAAGGAAACAAAGAAGTTACAAAGACTAATAAAAGAGTCGATAAATTAAAGGGAATAAAAGGAAGAGCATGAGTCCTTATGCAGTTCTAGTAACTTCTAGTTCTAAATAAGAATGACATTTGGCAAATGTACATCTATTAACAACAATAAAGTTTTTGCAACTTGTCTCTCAATTAGATTATATGCTTGGTAAATTACATGGTTTTAACATATGTTCTAAAATTAGCTTAAGAAGTGGGTATCATCAAATTAGGATAAAAGAAGGTGATGAATAGAAAACTACATTTAAGACTACATATGGACTATATGAGTGATTAATTATTGCATTTTGTCTTACTAATGCACCTAGTATTCCATACGATTATAAATCATATGTTGCATGCATACATTGGCAAATTTTTAGTTGTTTACTTTAATGACATTCTAGTGTACATGAACGTTGAAAAGTTTATTTTTGTATGGCAAAATTTTTGTTTTCTTAGTTATATTATTAGTGTAAAAGTTGTCAAGGTAAATGAAAAAAATTGAAATAAGTTAAGTAACAATCAAGAGCTAAGTCCACAATTGAGGTAAGAATTTTTCATGGTTTGATTAGTTTCTATCATAGATCTTTTAAATATTTTAACAAAATTTCTACAACATTTACTAAAATTGTTAAGAAATTAAAGGGCTTTTATTAGGAAAGTTAACAAAAGCAACAGTTCAGTTTCATTAAAGATAACTTATATTTGGTACCTTTGCTAGCATTACTTGACTTTTCTTAAACTTTTAAGATTGATTGCAATGTCTCAAAACTAGGTATCAGAGTTGTTTGGTGTAAAAAAAGAGGCAAATAGCCTATTTTAGTAAAAACTTAATAGGTAACCTTGAACTACATAAAGGATGAAAAAGAGCTATATACATTTATGAGGGCATCAAAGATGTGATTCTTATGTTGTTTCCTTTGGATCTAAGAAAAAACTATTGACCGTTGTATATAACTACAGGTCTATGGGATGAAGTTTATTTTTCTAGTATTGGATGTTGATGATACCTTCCTTATGGCTAATGATCTTGGTCTATTAACTAACACTAAGAAATTCCCCTCTAGTCATTTTAAAACCAAATATGTAAATGAGGAAACATTTGTGATAGGAATAGAAATATTCTATGATAAATCACAAGGATTATTAGGTTCGTCTCAAAAAACATAGATTAATAAAATGTTAAAAAGATTTAGAATGGATAAGTGTTCAGCATCACCAGTTCCATTGCAAAAAGAGGACAAGTTTAAGCTTATGTGATTTTTAAAAAATGACTTAAAGTGAAAGTAGATGGGATCAATTCCTTATGCATCTATAATTAGGAGCCTAATGTATTTTTAGAAATATACAAGACTAGGCATAAGTTTTGTAATGGGGATGTTAAGGAGTTACCAAAGTAATCCTGGTATGGATCACTGGAAAGCTACAAAGAAAGTTTTCAGATATTTACAGGGAACTAAAGAGCATATGCTTAATTTTAGGAGATCTAGTCACCTTAAGGTGATTGGATACTCTGACTTAGACTCAGACTGAAACTTTTTTGGTTGTGTCAATAACAACAAAAAATATATTGTTGGCTATATTTATCTGTTAGCTAGAGTAGCCATCTCATGGAAGAGTGTGAAGGAGTCTGCAATTATTGCATCCACTATAGAGGCTGAGTTTGTAGCATACTTTGAGGCCATGATTCAAGCTAAATGGCTGTGAAACTTTATTTTAGAGCTTATGATTATTGACATTCTAGTCAGGCCATAAAAAATTTACTGTGATAATTTTACAACAATTTTCTTCTCCAAGAATGACAAGTATTCTAAAGTTTTTTTTAAGTTAAATAATTATTAAAGAACTATAGCGAAGCTATCCCAACATTACAATGAGTTTAACAAGAATAATTTAAAAAATTAAAGACAAAAACAAATTACAAAGGAAAATGAAAGGTAGATAGAAAAAGCTACAAATTCCATCTAATCTTCATTCCTGTAGATAGAGCATAGTGATTAGATTTAGCAATCAAAACAATTCGAATCCAATTTATGGTAACATTATCTAATATGTACTTGTTAAATTCGTCATTTTTTTAAATCCTCTTGTTCCTTTCCTTCTATACTAAATAAATAGCAATGGTGAAGACAACTTTGTAAATTGGGGCATCTTGCTTTCTATGATTAGCAGTGCTAATGATACAATTAAGAGTGCAAGGCCAATCATAAGCGAGGGAGATGTCCGGTAGCAAATGTAAAATTCTACTCCATACCACTTTAGAGTAGCTGCATTAGAAGAAAAGATGTTCCCGGTCCTCTACAATCTCTTTACACAACAGAAAAATAGGGTCATAAGTTCCAAACCATCTATTTTTTGTACAGATCCTGTTCTTTATTACCAACCATGTGAAAATAGAGGCTTTATGGTTGATAGACCGTTTCCAAATGGGATTGTACCATTGAACATTCATGCCTCCTCCCTACATAGCTTTATAGCAAGATTTATTAGTAAAAGTACTTGAGTTATCTAGGGCCCAGGTTATAGTATCCTAACTATGATTGTTAGTGATCTGAGGTAGATAACCCACGATCAAATTAAAACCTTTGAAATTGTTAACCCAATGGATTTGATTCATCAAAGAACATGCTTTGGAAAAAAGCGGAAGCTTGTTCGTAAAACTAGATACTTCAGACCTTTATAGTAGATGGCGATTATCAGTTCACTTATCAAACCACACCCATATATTCTCACCATTGCCTAACACATGTTTAATTAAAGGAAAAACTTCATTTCTCAACTTTAACGATACCCATATATTCTTACCCTGGAGATAGACAGTTGCTAAACATATAGAAATAAAATACTTTGTTGTTAAGAAGAAGGTTAAGAATTTTAGAGTGTTAATAGAGCTTATTAGTACCAATCTTATATTAGTTGACCCATTGAAAAAAAGGTTACCAAAATGTTTTCTAGTCATAAAAAAAATATAAGTGTTATGTGCGCAAATAATTATTAGATAGTATTTTTATGTTGGCTCTTATTATATGTTCGGCACTCTTTTCACATTAATGAATGAGTTATTTCTAAATTTTTTGTTTTCTTCTTTATGTATTTGACTGATATTTCATTGAAAATAAAGCTGAATGGTAAATCTCGTTATATACTTCCCATTTTATAATGATGATTAAGCAGAAGGGCTAGTATAGTGCATGGAAGGGAGTATATTGAATTAATAATGTATGACCCTGATAACCCGTATTAGTCTTATACTTGATTATGATAACTAATAATACCATAACTAATAATACCAGTGTATATGAAAAATGACTATTGTACATGTTGATTGTTTGAATTATTGATCTAATAGACTGCATAAAGTCATAAGAGTCAAATGGAATAATCTTGGAAAATAATCCTTTAAATAAATCATGTGTTAAAAAGGTAACACAACGACATCCTAGTGGAAATTCTTTAAGACATAGGGTTTGGAGAGGTTATCTAACTCGTAACTAATAGAAAGACGTGTTAAAAATAGTTAAAGATTAATAGTTTAATAAATGAGCCTTTGAGCTTTTAGTCCATTATGATGGAAAATTTTAGAACTAACTGATGGTTGTTATATTTTTAATCATACTAGAGTTTGTCTTTGCACAATAAATTATTTTCTCACAAAATATCATCACTTACAAAAAGTGGGATAGAAAATTTAAAGAGAGAAACAAATTAGATAAGGAACTTATTGAGAATAGTTTCCGCATTACTGAATAATAGAGAAAGATTATTATTTGAAAACTTTATCTCTGTATGAGAATAAAAGAAAAATATCTATGAATATTTATGAGCACCATGATTTTTGAATCTTATGATTTTTCATGAAATTATGCTTGAATAAGTAATTGTTTCTATCTTTACCTTTACCAGAATCCTTTAATAATTGTTATATCAAAAGAGGATTCTCTTATACTTATTATAATATCTTCAATGAAAAATAGGAGTTCATAAAGTCTGATTATTAAAGTTTGGAAATGATTTTGTATATCATAATCTTATAAAAAGCCATTATCTATTTTTAGAATTAGAGACTTGGGTTGCTCCTCCCATCACTATATTCTTTCTGTTTTAAGTACAGATCGCTCCCTCTAAGAGCTGTTGTGGACTTATTCAAGCTCTAATCCTTCCTAAATCATGAGGGGACAAGATATAAGAGATTCTCACAATTCTCCTAGTCTACTATAGAAGAAGAGACATCTTCACAAGTATTGCCAATCGTATTTGAATTTTGAGGCTTTAATCATATCTTTATCCTTTTCAAGTTGATTACACTTCTGCAGAGGGGATGATCCTATATATTAGTTGTCCAAGCTTTCTTCACTGCAGAATCAAACCTAGAATAATCAGTCAAAAGGTTGTAAAACTTTGAATGATACTTTTTGAGTTAAATTACCTCAAGAAATATTGCCAATAAAGGCAGAGAGGTTGATATGTGTTTAAATGTTGATTCATTTGATATACTAGACTTAGTGATTAATGCCTTAGAAACACTTAGGATACTCACTTTAGCTCATATTTGATCTTAAGCACATTTTAGAAGTGAAGGAACTAAAGTGACCCGAAAGCATTTCCATTGAAGCTATCTTCTCAACTTCTATACTCTATTAATTCATGGAGCATGAAGAAGAAGAAAATTAAAACAAGAAGAAGACAATAAAATGAAAAGAACATGAAGAAATTGTTGTCAACATAGCTCACTACCATCCAGAAAATTTCATATTCATGCAACGTGAGTAAATATTGTTACAAAGCAACTTATTCGCGTGAATCATGCAAGCTTTCCATTTGTTGTACATTTCTAACATGAATAACCTAACTTTGGCTGGACAAAGAAAGGAGAACTGAGAGTGAAGAGTAGTGGAGAGAAAGTCAGTTGTCTATTCCATTTTTAACTTAGCATTTAAGGTATAAATAGAACCAGTGTGAGTGATGGTTGAAACCGTGAATGGGTAAGGGTTGAAACAAAAATGTGGGATGGCTATAAAAATGTTAGTGTATGGTATTGCATGGTGTCTCACATGAGTAAGACACAACACACACACACACACACACACCTGTCCATTTAACATAGATTTTTAAGTATAACACAAAGGTATAAAATGGATGGTGGACAGCTGTACATAGAGGGCTGGAGCATCATACTCACTGCATGGACACCACCAAGGACAGCAACCAAAGGACATTTTGTCCTCTTTTATTTTGAAAGACACTTGTCCTATATCCCTTTTAAACCTAGCTGCCTCACTTGTTTTGGACGTAACTTTTCAATAAAGAAATTATACAAGTTTCGGCTACATGTAGCGGAAAGGGAGGCAGAATTGTGAGTGAGTGG
>JANIIA010000006.1:51665521-51677035 GCA_027478495.1 Erythroxylum alaternifolium | reverse complement strand
CGCCACCCTCGCGGGGCACGGATCCGGGTATCACTGTCGATATCGGGTTCGGGTTCAGCGGGAATGGGGTGTTACAGATAGGATAGTAGCTTTAGAGATGTTAAGTTTTTGAATGATTCTACTCCTCTTTTTAGATGAAGATGTAAGGTCTTTACAACTAGGATGTACAAATCTTTGATCCTTGGAAAGTGTGGCCATGTTGGAAGATAAGATACTATTTAGAAAGAATGATAGAAGAATAGATTAATATGAAAGAAAACAATAACAACACAAAGAAGAATTTTAATGAAGTTTGACTATTATTATATCTATACCTTCTAAAGAAAAAAATTTATTTTGGTATTACTTAATCCAATGATCTAGGTTTATAAAAATATTTTTGTGTAAAATCTAACTAATATAATTCTACTCAAATTTCCCCACATCATACTTAACTTATTTTAAACATAATTCTAATATGATTGAAATTCCTTTTAAAAATAGAATTATACCAAAACTTGTATGTTTAAATAAGAAATTCATTATAAAAATATACATTATTTCTTTCTGGTAAGGAATACAAGCATAAAAATGTTAGTGTTGTAGGCCACATTCTTTGTTTTAGATAAGAATATAGGTTTTCATATGATTGTGTTATACACTTTGTACTTTTTCAAAAATTACTCTACCATTCAATACACACTTTGCTCTAATTGTATATGAATTTAAGAGGCTAGCATACCCTGACACACAACCTTGTTAACCCAAAAACTCCTAAAATAGTCTTGTTTTTTTTCTAGAGACACCTAAAGATTGTTCACTTATGTATATGAGCTATACACAATTATCTCTATTTTATGAATATTCATATCTAACATCTAGAGATAATGATCAACTGTAAATAATACTTGAACTTATCTATGGTAACTGAGTTTATCAACATGTTAGATGCATTCTCCAAAGCGTGATCCTTTTTAACAAGATTTGACCATACGCAAATAATTCCTTGATCTTGTAAAATCTCACATCTATGTGCTTTTTTCTTGCATAATGCACCTAGTTCTTTGCTAATGGCTCTTTAACTATCATAGTATATGCAAACTCTGCCTGACTGATGCCTTCTTCCTTCACTAGCACTATAAGCCATAATTCCTCTTTAGTAGCCTCAGTCAATACCATATGCTTTGTTTCAATTACAGATAATGCAACCATAAATTGAATCGTTGATTTTTGATAAATAGTTCCCCTTGCAATAGTAAATAATCCCTTATATTAAACCCTATATTACTCAAACCACTTACATAGTCTAAACCCATACACTCCATAACTAAAGGATCAGCCTACTGACTACTAAACATAATGACGTAGTTATTTATACCTCTTAATGACTTGAGTATTCACTTGAATACTTCCTAATATTATTTTCTAGGTTTTTCTATGTACTTACTAATATGACTAATAACATGAGTCAAATCTGGCCTAGTGTAAACTGTTATATACATTAAACATCTTACTGTGCTAACATATGATATCTTAGACATGTCTTTGACATTTGCACTTAATTTTGAATATTAATCTAAGGAAATCTCAAAATAATTTACCAATGAGGTACTTACTTATGTTATTTTGCTCATTCAAATTTTATCTAGCTCCTTCTTAATATAACTATTTTGAAAGCATAAGTTTTTAGAGCTCATATCCCTATGAACCACATTTATAGTAATTTTTTAGCAATAACCAAATCTATCATCTTAAATTCTTTTCTTAACAAATTCTTTAGTTCATTTACATTTTGTATACTCTTTGTATAAATCAACATATCATCAATATATAATAGTAGGAATATATAGTAGTGGGAAAATAAATGAATCTTCATCAAGGCTTTTCATATACAAACAAAAATAATACTTAAATATCATATAATTAATTCCAATCATACAGGAGTGAAACCTTTTGTGTTATTTCATGGAGATTGTTTCAACCTATAAAGTGATTTTCTCAAATTTACAAATAAGATGTTCTATTTTATATTAACTTTAGGCTACTTCATATAAACATACTCCTTTAAGTCACAAAGAAAAGTTGTCTTGATATCCATTTACTCTAAATACATATCTAAAGTTAGCTACTAACTATGTTATTATTCTGATGGAAGTATGTCTAATAACTAAGAAAAAAATCTCATTATAATGAATCCCCTTCTATTATGCATACTCTTTTACTACTAAATTTGTTATGAAAATGTTGTCTTTTTTTATTTTATTGGCTTTCATTTGTATATAACATTTTCCCTTTGAAAGTCTACACTATCTCTCATGTCCCATTCTTTTTTAGAGATTTCTTTTTTCTATCATATCACCAATCTCTTTACGCTTCTTTGGATTATCCATAGCCTCCTAAAAAATAGTAGGGTCCCTATTACTGATGATAAATGCAAAGAATATAAAGTCTTTCTAATTATATCTAATTGGTGGCCTAAAAGTGTCTTTATTTATTGGTGACTATACTGTGATATTGCTCTTTAACCGACATAGATCTTTTATTTCTCGAATTAGAATTTCCAACCTCTCTGATATTTGTCATAGTTTACTCTAATTCTACTTATACCACCTTTGAGTTGGTGTTATGCTCTATTTACCTTAAGACATCCTCTCTCTATATCCTTTTCAATATAAAGTGCTCATTAATTCCCATATCAGTTGGAGAGGGGAATGAAGTACACTTTATAAGGGTATGGATACCTCTCCCTCGTAGACGCGTTTTCTAAGGGTGGGAAGAGAAAAACCATGAGGCCAAGGCCCAAAGCAGACAATGTCTATGAGCGGGTGGTATGGGATGTTACAAATGATATCATACGTAGTTTTTGAACTGATGTGTCAGCAAGGACGCTGAGACCTAAAGGGGGGTGGATAGTGTGAGATCTCATATCGGTTGGAGAGGCGAATGAAGTACTCCTTATAAGGGTATAGATACCTCTCTCTCATAAGACGTGTTTTCCTAAGAGATTAGAAGAGCAAAACCATGAGGGCTTAACTGGGCCAAAGCCCAAAGCGGACAATATCTATGGGCAAGTGGTCTAGGATGTTACAAATGGTATCAAAGTCAGTACCCGAATTGGTATGTCAGCGCAGACATTGAGCCTTAAAAGGGGTAGATTGTGAGATTCGCATACCAGTTAGAGAGGGGAACGAAGTACGCCTTATAAGGGTATGGATACCTCTCCATTAAAGACTCGTTTTCCCAAGGTTGGGAAGAACAAAATCATGAGGGCTTGGCTGGGCTAAAGCCCAAAGCGTACAAATATTTATAGGTGGGTGGTCTAGGATGTTACAAATGGTATCAGAGCTAGTACCCAGATCGGTGTGTCAACAAGAATGCTGAGCCCTAAAGGGGGTGGATTGTGAGATTCCTATATCGGTTGGAGAGAGGAAAAAAGTATGCCTTATAAGGGTATGGATACCTCTCCCTTATAGACACGTTTTCCCAAAGGTGGGAAGACAAAAACTGTAAGGGCTTGGCTGGGCCAAGGCTTAATATCTATGAGCAGGTGGTCTGAGATTTTACATTAATAATCACCACCTTTTTCTATCAAATCCTAAAACTTGTATCCTTTGATATCTTTTGGATAGCTGAGGAAGATGCACTTCTTTGAATTTGGACCCAATTTAGACTTCTTATAATAACAAATCAGTATATAAGTAGGATAACAAAATATATTTAAAATTTTTAAAAAATACCTTATTCTATGTCCATACTTCCTCTATCACTATGATGTCCAGTGAAGTTCTTTGTAATTATTAATGATGTATCACATCATACTCATTACTTATGTCTATAAAATTTTAGGGAACCTTGCATTTAGTCCTAAATACCTAACCCTTTCAGTTATAGATATATTGATTGTCTTTGAAATGTCATTCTGTTATGGTGTTTTCCAAACTATGTAATGCCTCCAAATGTCATGGTCTTTATAATTTTTTTTTAATTATGAATATACTTGGTCAGGTCATCTAATCTTAGGTACTTGATATTTCTTCTTTTCTAATTCTTTGACTCAATTTTTCGTACCTTGAACTTAACAAAGAGCTTAAACTTTTACTTTATGAAGTACACCTAAGCTTTCTTGAAGAAGTCATTGATGAAGGTAACAAATAATGAGATTTAACTAGTAAAAGCTCTATAGTATGGATTATTATGTGATTATGCATATATCTAGAATTCTTCTAAGTCTTATACTTATCTATCTTAAATGGAACCTAATACTGTTTTCCAAGCATTTAAAACTTATATTAGTCTAATATACAATGTTTAACACCCTTCAATAAGATCTCTTTATAAAGTTCCTTTATCCTTCCCTTAATAAGATGACCCAGTTATATATGCCATGATGTAGCACTGTCTTCTTTTGACTCTACTTTAGTAACTTAGCTACCTATTATTATGTTCTTTTAAGCTATCATCTTCTAACAATTTCATAGTCTTTACCATCTCTTAATTGGATAATGTCAAAGTTTCCTGACATGTATGAACAAAATCAATCCTTATTTAATGTCATGTGATGTGATCATCTTGTTAGTATAATTTAAATCCTCACTTTACACTATTTTTTCATATTTAAATGAGTCATTTTACTTCCTTTCATTACCCTGCATCTTCTTGTTTAGATAATCCCTTTTAATATATCCATTTTTCTTGCATTTATAAAACAAGACTATCTTTCTACCATCAAACTTTAAACTAGAACTTCTTTTATAAGAGCCATGTTTCCTTTGCTTTCTTTTACAATTATAATATCCTTATAATGCCTTCACCTTGAGAGTTGTCACTAATTTTGTCTTTATTGGTTGTAGGCTAATAACACAAAGGTTATATCTTACAAACCAACTATCTCCTTACCCAATATGAGTGTGATAACCAGATATTACTAAAAAGAAGGTAAAGAACAAAGTAAGATAATTGCTTTATCACCATCCACAATATTCAGCTCGTGTCTTAGAAGGTTGCTAGATGCATTGATGTATTGTTCTAAGCTTGTTCCTTCATACATCTTGAGCTTATAAAGTCTTTACTTTAGATACAATTTATTTTTGACATACTTTGGATATATCAACTCTTTATGTTCTTCCAAATCTTTATAGGGGAATCAACATCTATAATTTCATACATAACATCATTTGTTAGATATAGTCGAATGGTTCCACCTGCTTATATATGTAACTCTTCCTAATTAAATGCATCCATATGTTTTGACTTATCTCATGCAACCCCTTTAGCATGTTGTATTATATTTACAAATCCTTCACTCTTATGTTCTACAATTTGAAACTTTTAGTTTTATTGAACTTTCCTACTTAGAACTCTGCAATTTAATTTATTACTACCTTAACCTGACTCTGATACCACTAGTTAAGAAAGAATGCATCAAGAATAAAGTATTATGAAATAAAACAACAAAAACATAAGAAGAATTTTAACAAGTTTTGGCCAATTGGTATGCCTACATCCTCTCGAGAAAAGCAACTAAATTTCACTATTATTTAATTTAGTGATCCAGAGTTACAAACTGGGATATCTATATGTAAATCCTACATTGTACAATCCTACACAAATTGCATTTACCATACCTAATCTATTTTAAACACAACTCTAATATGGCATAGAGTCCATCCAAATATAAAATTACACCAAAATTTGCATTTTCTTGTAATGCAATATATTGCTAATACGATCTGGGACATAATTATATCATAGGTCATATTTTACAATGTTTCTTTACAACACAAACACATTCACATTCCAATTTGTGTCCTCCATTGCTTCTTTGTAATTCGTTCCAAAAAGGAACAAGGGTATAAACATGTCCTATGTTTTAGGTCATATACTTCATTGAAAAGTCCTCCACTATTCAACACGCGCTTTAATCTAATCATGTTCTTATCAATGTCTCACCTTGGCATTTTAAGGAAGACTACATCCCAGTATGAGAACTTGTGTTTGGTTGTGTTAGCCTAAATACTTCTAAGATACACCTATGTTCTTTGATAAATTCTTTAAGATTGTATATCCATGCATATGAAACATACATAATAGATGCATTTGATGTGTTGGTAATCAATGACGTTTATATAGATCTAGTGCTTAGTTTTGAGCTTAATGTAGTTTTATTGATGTATATACCTAATGCCAAATGTATAAATTATTGTAAGAATTATGGGGTTGGAAGGGTAATAATGATTCATATGATGTAGCATCTCGTCTCTCAAATTGTTGAGAGATTTAAAATGTTAGACTAATAAGTCATATGAGTGGTATCATATAGAACAAATTTGGTACATTTATGACATTGTTTTTATAATTGTGTTTAAATGCATAATATTAGCAGACACACATTAATTGTGAGATAGATAAATTACACTCAATTGACATATTCCGAGGTATGTAACTAAGATGAATGTGATAAATGACTGAGCATAATGAATAAGATAGGAATGTGTATTTCCAATGTCTTGTACTTTGGTTTAACAATGACAAAAATTGATGGATTATAACTAGTAAATTTGGAATTATTGGTTACAATTGGGAGATTTGTGAATTTATATGTATTTTTGGACTAAAAAAAATGCTAAGTGATAAGACAAATTGACATATGGAAGTAGAAATAAATGACACATGGCATTAGGATTTATCGACAAATGGCACAGACAATTGGGTGAAAAATGGACTGATTATCAAATGACTTTGGGTATCATAATTAGAAGACATTAGTATGATTATTTATATGGTAAATGTCATGACACTTACCAAACATTAAACCCACAACATTTACCAATTAGAAAGACCATCTTTATTATCCTTCACTTTGTTACATGCTCTCATCTTCTTCATTTCTTTATTCTCTCCATCCCACGACACTCACTCCTCACACTCACGATGTGGAGTTTTTGCTAAAATCCAAAATCTTTCTACTTCAACAAATGTTATTATCTCTTCTTATTGATGAAAACCCAGCCTATTTTACCTTGAATGTTTGATGATTGTGTAATGTTAGAGAGCTAGGTTAACCCATGTTTTGAAGAGGCTTGGAGTTAAAACAAGTAAGTAAGATATGTTTCTTCATGGTTTGTTTTAAATAGAAGCCTTTATGATGATAGTTTTGAGATGGATTAATCATGTTAATGATGATAGTTTTGAGATGGATTGATCATGTTAGTGGAGTTAAATGTATATTGTAACGTGGATGAAGAAATGGAGATGTTTATGTTCTGTTTTTGCATTAATGATTAATAATAGATCATGAGCTACTTTATGGATGTTTTTAAGTTGGAATGGAGGTGATTTTGATGAGGAAATGAAGTAGAAATGATGGACTATGAATAAGATGTGTTAAATGTAGCATGTAGGAGTTAAAAATCTAGAAAAAACATAGAAGAAGATGGGTAAAATTTTTTGCATAACAAAACCCACGATCGTGGGAATGTCTCCACTATTATGGGAATTGCATGGAAAGTGAAAATATATTTGGATGACATATCCCACAATCGTGGGATGGCCTCCAAGATTGTGGGAAAGTCTTTGAACATGAATTCTTCTCTTATTTGTGATTTTTAAATCAACCAATGATAAGATACTTTCTTATGGTGTATTTAGACTTAATTGAGGCTTGAAATGAACCTAGTTTGATGCTTGAATAAGTTGATAAAGTGTTTTATATGTTTAGGCTATTAATTGAGGTTTTAACTTAAGAATATATCGATGATATCAACGTATATGAAATCTGGAAAATTATAAGTGTTATAGGAAATGTGATCCAAAAGAATGAATAAGATGTATTAGGTATGAATGAATGAGAAATTAGATATTATGTGAACATATAATACTAGAAAAAGGATTGGAGAATATATGATTGATGATGTTAAAATAACCAAGTTCTTTGAGGTGTAAACCTTAAGAATAACCAAGTTCTTTGAGGTGTAAACCTAAGTGTAAATTAGACATATCCAAGTGATAGTGTTTGAGTGATCGAGAATTATGATTAAGGACATATACACAGGAATAGTCAATTGAACATGCATTTTACATAATATATATACATATGTGTATGATTGAGTATTAATATGATTGAGCAAAATAATAATGAGTATAAATGTGTGCATTGCATGGTTTAGATGTACAAGTCAAATGTCAACATCCAGACATTGTCGGCTTATCGAGGCAATAACTATCTGAAGCTTACAGTGAGTAACCTAGATGTTTCTAACTAGGATTAATTGTATTTACTTAAACTTCAATTATTGAACTGATATTTATGTGAATGTGATAATTTCAAAAATTGATGGTTCGAGGAGTTTGATAAACTTAGATTCATTGGAAGTCTTCATAACTGAATGTGAATCAAGAAAAAATAGTGTACTAAAAAAATGTTGAATATCAGACTTAGGTCCAATGAAAATGTGAAAGTGACTTACAAGGTGAATGAAAGTGATTAATTGCATATATGTGAAATGATGCATCTCATTACATTGAAATGTATGATCAAATAAAGGAGTGTAACCGGAGTGACTAGTGAAAAAGAGCTTAAAGCTCATAAATGCACTAAAGAGCCACATGTTCAATATATAAAATAAGCCCAGTATCCATAATGGATATAGGACAATTATCAATGAGCTCGGTATCCATAATGGATATGGGATAGTTAAAAAGCCGCTAAGTCATAATAAAGCAACAATGAAAGTGAGTCATGTGTGCATTTACTTATTTGTTTATGAATAATTGAAATGAATTAAGTTGTATAATTCTAAAATGGAAATGTGAAATCGTGTATATAAATGGTATTTATTAAATCATGAAGAAATGTGAAGTGATATGAAATGTTTGGCGATATGCTTTGTCTGTGAAATGAAATTTGAATTGAACTTGTGTATTGATATGAGTGAGCAAATCAACAATGGTTCACTCGTTGAGTTCTCAAAACTCACCAAAATTGCATCGTTGACTTTTAGGCTCAGAGTAGATCTAATTGGACTAAATGGAGTATGAATACTGCATTGGACATGAGCTAGCAGTCGGGATCAGTTGTACCTGCAAATGTTTTCAGTGATTATTGTATTTGAATTGTATTACTCAACTGTTGTACAATGTATGTATAAAATTTAAAATGTAATGACATTTATGATTGGATAGGTTTGTTAATGAAATGGGCAAAAATGATTATTGGTTTGTTGAAAATGTGATTGATGCTTGAACAATTTGCAATGAGTTTGATTGATTGTCTTAATGCGCCATCCTCGTAAAGTATGTTCTTGAATATCATCGATACATTTGGGCATATGCTCTATAAAAGTGGTGTGTTACATATGAGCTAATTTCTAGCCTCTATAGGGTGAATATTCAAGGTATGACTTATACTCTCATCTTTATAATATTAATAGAAAAGGGGAATCTTTAAACCATAGGTTGCCTTTTTTCATTGATTATTAAATGTTAAAACTTATCACCAATCCTCGAAAATCACATTGCTAATAACTTTTTGGAAGCTTAAAAATGGTGTCACTACAAGAGATTTCAGGGTGCTTAATATGTTATTTTTAAAAATTTTAAGGTTAGTAAAGATGTCAAGAAACTCCTTTAGCTTGGGTCGTTTTTTAATCTTTAGGAACTAAAAATGATATTTCACATCAAACCACTATCCCAATTCTTACAACATTTAATATAGATTTCTCAGTGAAAAAGTAGACGTCATTTGCAGATGTGTGTGTGTGTGTGTATATATAGGTGTACGTGTGCGTGTGCGTGTGCATGTGCGTCCAGAAATATTTTTATTAAGTTTGATGTTTTTTTCTTTATTTTTACTTTTTCTCCTTTAAAGTGGTGTAAGGAGTAAGAATGATTTAAGTGCATTTGGCTGTTAACTATAAAATTGGTGAAGGTGTTTTAAATATAATGAAATTGATAGACCTGTTGAATTTAACTTTTATCTTATCTTATTTCAATAAAATATGACTAACTGAACTTAACAATAAATTTTAATAAATTTAATTTAAGTGAATTTAGTAGTTTTGTTGAGTTTAACTCAATTCTACCTTATAAAATGAACTTGATAAAGTTGTTGATTCTTACAGTACAAAAATTTAATACAATCCATGGTGTTTTATTTATAAAATGTCAATGAAACGTTACGAAAAGTTTACATATTCTGCTATATTTTATGAAAACATCGCGGATTTGTGAGACTTTTTGCGACTTTTTATCAATAAAATGTCACGAAATAGAAACCGTGACTTTTTGTTGAATAAAACATCGCAGAAAATGTTCTAAAAATGTTCTCCTCCCATGTGTAAAACGACATCATTTTGTTAAAATTGATTTATTAATATCAATATTACATGTGGATAACAAAATTCTCACCCTCTTATAGAAGCACGAGGGTGGCTCGATAAAAATGTCACCACCTCGTGCAAAAGCACGAGGGTGACAATGTGATGACCTTTTACATACAAGCACGAGGGTGACTTTAATTTATTTATAATAAATCATATAATTATAATTTAATTTGTTATTAATTTTAATAAAACCCCCGCAGCTCCGTCGTTCTTCTTATTGCTATTTCCTTCTCCACAACTCCATCGATCTTTCTCCTCTAGATTGCTCCGTCATCCGTCGTGTGTGTGTTCTCCATCAAATTGCTGCGTCTCAGGCCATTGTGGTCATCTTCTCCGATGTATTTTGTGAAAGTATTTTTGTCTTCTTTCTATCTCTTTAATGTATTTTTTTGGACTTAAATGTAGGATCTTTATAGTGTTTAACACTGAAATGAAAACTCTAGGCAGTCGAATAGCTAAGTAATATATGTCCCCTCCTATTGCTAGAGATGGGTTGGTTAAGAATCGTAAATTTCTAGAACAGATTAGCTCTGTTTTGAAATTAAATTTTATGTCCTTTCCCATACTGCTTTCCCTATCTAAATTGTGTTTTTGTTTCCTCATTCTTTGAATCTTTTTACCATGTTCTTTTCCGAGTACATTCATTTCATTTATGGATTTTTATTGTCTACTTTATCACTCCCCTAGTTTTCTTTTAAGAATCTTACCGATGTATGCTTATAGATTACTAGCAAATTGTGTTTTATCTTAATCTTTTTCATCATCTTCTTTTTTGGGCTCATTCTTTTAACTTATTTAATTCTACTCTTCTTTGTTAAAAGTTGAGAATGAAGACAAATGGTCTTCAAGAAGCTTATCATATAGACATTTTCAACATGTAATCAACCTATAAATATATAATTATTTAATGACCAATCGGATTATGATATTTATTTTTGTATACAAATTAAAAGTATCTTATACACTCATTAATCCTACAAGATCTGTTGCATCTAAGCAGTATGAAAAAGACTTGAGGAAGAAAAGATACATAATTCATCTAGTAATAGGCTAATGATTTTGAATTACTGATTATACGTTGATCAAATTAAAGATTTGACCACTTTAACAATATTTACTAAGTTAACAAATGAGCATAAAAGGAGCTTGATTTTAG
>JANIIA010000006.1:51589924-51601527 GCA_027478495.1 Erythroxylum alaternifolium | reverse complement strand
GCTCCAGTATCTTAGGTTATGTGTCGGAATGACCCACGGGCGCTCCGGTACGTACTCTAGGGTAATGGGGTGTTACACATAGTACAAGAGCTCCTCAAGGGCTACTCTAGATCCAACCTTCCTCCAAACTGCACAATCAAGATATACTTCCATAAAGCCTTCGATAGTGTGAGCTCGAACATTTTATGGTAAATGCTAAAAGCCTACAGGTTCCTAGACATATTCACTTAGTGGTTAAAAGAATGCATATCTTCAGCTTCTTTTTCTGTTTTGATCAATGGTAGTTCTACCAAATTCTTCAAAGCAACTAAAGGTATCAGTAGGGGGATCCCTTGTCCCCCTATCTCCTCATTTTATGTATGGAGACTCTTAACTCAATCATCCAACAGGAAGTTCTCAGTAACTTCAACTTAAAACATCATGCAAAGTTCAAGAAAGTTGGTTTAACTAACCTTTGTTTTATAGATGATCTCCTTTTATTTTGTAGGGCAAAGATGGACTCCATTCATACTTTCATGAAAGCTCTTGACACTTTCAAATGCTTTTTAGGTCTGCAAATTAATACAGCTAAAAGTCACTTCCTCCTACTAAAAAGTGTCATTGCTTTGGACCTCTCATCTCTCAAACCATTGGAATGAAGTTCAAATACTCACCTTTTATGTACCTGGGATTACCTGTCTCTACTAAAAGGCTCAACTTTATGGAGTGTACACCACTTTTATAGAAAATTCAGAAGAGGATCAACTTATGGGTTAATAAATTTCTCTCCTTTGTTGGGAAGATGCAACTCATCAAATCGGTATTAAATTCATTACACATATATTGGAGCTCCCACATTCTTCTCTTCTAAGGCATAATCAAATTGGTTGAGAGGCTGCTCAAAAATTTTCCATAGATCCATGCAAATGGTGATAAAGGATTGACCAAAGTGAAGTGGCAAATATATGTCTCCCCAAAGATGAAGGTGGACTGAGCATTACTCCAATCAAGATAACAAATCAAGCTTTGATTCTTAAAAGGCTCTAGTGGATACTAAATGATAAAACTTCACTTTAGATGAAATGGCTTCATTCTTACTTACTCAAAGATTGAAGCATATGGGAAATTAAGAAAAATGCCTTACACTCTTGATTTCTTAACAAACTTCTAAATTTGAAGGATAAGGTACAAAATGAAGTCTCATGTGCCATCAAGAATGGTAACTTGGTATTTCTTTGGTATGACAATTGGTCAGGCATAGGACAACTTATTCAACATTTTAACAACTTAAACAACCAGCAAGCCTCATCCCTCAATATAAAACTCAACTCTATGATTAATGATGTTTCACGGAATTTCCCTTACAAATTGAGACACCTCTAACCTACTTATCCACCAATGGAAAATCTCCTAATACATTTTACTGGCAAGACCAACCCATCCATCAACTTACCAACAAAAGCACTAAGGATCTGCTACGAAGAAGAAGCTCAAAAGTAGTTTGGTACAAGATCATATGGAGTAAGCATTAACTCTTAGAATTCCTTTGTGTTGTGGCGAACAATCCAAAATAGACTCAACACAGTCAATATAATGTAATATCTATAAGTAGACAAAATTTATCCAATGTGTCGAGTTCGTATAGAAACTAGAGATCATCTCTTTTTTACATGTCCTTTTAATAGCACCATATGGGATAATATCACAAGGAAATGTCTATGGTTTGATTCAGCAAACTCCTTAACGAAGATTACATAAAAATTACTCAACCTAACAACTCACTTAAAGTCAAACAAGTTGATTCATATTATTTCTTTGGGATTATGTGTAAATGCATTGTGGAAAGAAAGAAACATCAAAAGGTTTGCCAACAGTAGTTCTTCCAAGGAGTCCATCATCACAGAGATCTACAGGGAACTTCAAGAATTAATCCTCCTAAAAACCCTCAAACAGACCTGTAGAACAAACATCCTATCCTCTTTGAATATCTAAACCACTGTCTTACTATCGCATGATTAATTGTCATAGTATAATCTTCTCCTTTGTTTAATTCCCACCCCATGTATATGTATGCTAGGATAGTTTCGGGTACTACCCTTCCTATTTTGTTATTTTGATATATCGTACTACCTTCTCATTTTTATTAATTCAAACTATTTTTTCTTTTCTACAAAAAATTTCAAACACTCCAATGGATTATGCAAAAAAGAAGATGGTTGATATAATAAATAGGGGAAACTTGTACTATAAGACTTCAGAAGTTGTCCTAGAGTTTATTAAAGAGATGGAAATGAATGACTATCAGTGGAAATTAATTAGGGTAAGGAATTAACTCAGTATGTATAGATAATGACGATGCTATCACTGTATTGACAACTCATATAAAGGCTTTCACGAGAAAAAATGGATAGCATAAATCAAACAACAAAATTAACAAAAATATTATAATGTGAAGTGTATAGAGGAGAATATAGAAATTATTTTCAAGATGTGAATCCTTTTGCTATCCTTCCTTCTTCATATTAATGTAATTTAATCTCATTTAGATCATTTTATTTATTATTGTAATTGTTGAAATGATTTCTAACCTTTGAGCCTTATTAGGATCAATTCTATCTTGAATAATCTTGTTACAACTCTTGTCTAATCTTAATAACATAATTTTTTTTAATAATTTATGATTTTTGAGTTAGAATATAATATGTGTGGTGATACATTTTATTAGTTTAGATTAAAAGAATCTTTGATGATGTGGTTTTAATGCTTAGCTTGAATTATAATCTTATATTTTTTTGTTGATGATAAGCATACATATGAGATTGTAATTTTTGTAATTGATTTGCTTAATAGTTATTGATTTTAGTCATAAGAGGAATAATCAGTTACTATAATTTTTGTGCTTGATATTTTCTTACATGAATTGAACAAATTAGATAGATACCATGTTAGTCTTACTCTTGAAATAATATATCATAGCTTCAGTTTGGAAGTTGGCTTTACATCTTGGAAAGTTAATTGAATTCACTAAAATAACAATAGAGATTTAATTAGTTCATTAGAAGTTTATTCAACTTGGAGAAAGGACTATAATATTCTTGAACTTTATCATCATATAAACTAGTTTTCAAGATTAAGATCAATCAATCTAACTACATTGTTAATAGTAAATTTGAAGACCTAGCTAAGAAAAATCTCATTGGTTAAGCTCTATAAATACGTTTTATTACCTTATTTTCTTCACTTTTCTTGTTTTTAGTATTGTTTTAATTTATCTTAATTCACTCTTTCATTTGATCAAGATAAATTATAAAAGTCCAAGCGAGTAGTTTATTAGTTCTTATAAGATTGACATTTGATTCCCTTTTAAGAAGTCAACCTTGTTATATATTATGATTAGTACACTTACCAATGTATTTCAATATATATGTTTTATTTAAGAAGTCAACCTTGTTATATATTATGATTAGTACACTTACCAATGTATTTCAATATATATTTTTTATTTACATTATCCTCCTTATCACTCATCTCAACCAAATATAAGTCACTATCTGAGCTTGAGCTATTCTTATAAACAATATCTGCTATAATATCTACCAATGATATATTATGACTGTCTGTATCTTTGTTATTATTAATTACATTTTTTCCTCTTACCACATTACTTGGCGATGCAACTTTGCCATAAACATCATCTTCATCAAGACATTCATTACTTAAATTCTTTGTTGGAATGCTTCATACAATCTCTAATTCGTCATCCTCATCATCTTTGGTAGAATCATACTCTATTTCATCACTTAATTTTTTATTATTCACCATATACATGTGATTGAAGTATATATCAACTAAATTAAGTTCCATGACTCTCATATTGTCAATCATATGAAGCATTTCTCTGTTTGATATAGTACTTAAGTCCCTGCAACTCATGTATTCATTTGAAAACTTGTAACTAAATGTACCCTTATACTCATCACTATCTTTTAAATCTCCCATCAATTAATTGTTGAAGACTCAGGTCTTATTGCAACTTCCTCCTACACAAAACTTAGGAGTTCGGTGTTGTGTCTTCCTTTCAACTTATATAAATTGAGCTTTATTTCAAAATGATAAGAAAGGTCCCAACCCCCAACTTTTACCAAAAGTGGTTTTAATCGACCTATTTAATTCTTTATTAAGAGATAACTTTTTTTCATCCAAATTATGTTCCTGCATGTCTCACTTTGGTCCCTCTTTATTTAGTTTTCTTTAAAATTAATTTATTTTATTTTAAATTAAGCATAAAATGACAATTACTTATGTCCTTTTACTATTGGCTTTTGACATGTAAATATGTCATGTAGGAAAAGTTAAAGCAAGTATTAACTCTATATGTTAACTTATAAGTACCAAAAGTTAATTAAAGACTTACAAAAGTTTTTATAAAAGTGTTACAATTAAGTCCATAACTTAGTCAAAGATTTAAAAAACACAAAAAGCAAATACTTTTTTAAGTAAAAAACATTTATTTTATCGACATTTAAGGAAGTTTTTCATTTCTAATAAATTTCAAAAGGTAAAGAAAGATTCTCATGTGTTTTATTTGAACATATATTTTCAATTCTTCACTTTTTAGAAATGCATTTTTTAGTGATTATACCTTTACTAATCTTGTCATACTTTAGTTATGCATAATCATCAATACGGTTGCATTTTACTTCTACTTTAACGAGTTTTTATTTAATTAATTACCTTATATTTTCTTTATGAACATTTATCATTACTTTATCTTCAAAAAAACTTCCAAACTTAATAAAGTTAAGAAACTATACACAAAGAGGAGTTAGATTAATTTACACTTACTAGATTAATTCATCTATACGGTAAAAAGATAAATGACTACCTTATGGTTTAAGTAATTTTTAAAAAAATCTTTAATCTTCAATATTTTCAAAGTTTTTGTAATTTTTAGTTTTGTAGAAAATACTTTTTCAGAACATTAAAAATAATAGAGGAAGGCACATAATATAAACATTACACATAAGTGAAACAAATGTTATTGACATGATGATCGAATGAATCCAAATCATAAAGCCAATATGAACTAATTACACCTAATCTAAACTAATAATTTATTGTAGTTATTTTGAATTATTATTTTGAGTCAGGATGAATCAATTTAAGTTGGGTTTAAAGTTTTGGTTGAATTATCATATTAGTGACATTTGGTTAGTCATTCTGTGATATTCATGTTATATGTGTACCATCACGTTCCCATACTAAGGGTTGGAGCCCGGGAATACCATATATGAGGAATATTATTGAGAGATTAGAAAATTGAATTTTAAACTTATGCATAATATTGGTATACAAACACATGAATTTGATCATTGAATACATTACAAGTTGGACCCCGTTTTCGGAGCCCAACTATCCGGAATATCAAAAGATATGAAAATATTATCCTATAAGGTTAATTCCATGGGATCTCTCTAGCCAAAACTAGTCCAAACAGTGGAATCACAAATTGAATTCTTCAGAAAAATTGTAGTTCCATGTCTCTAGTTTATTTTGAAATAATAATCATCTCATTCGGAGCTCTACAGGTCAAGATATGATTAAAATGCAGAAGTATGTTCGGTAAAACAATCAATCCATGCTCTTTCGGTCGCTTCCCTCAATTTCTCTCAATCAATATTTTTCGAATCAACTTTAATGGAAACCAAAATTTTATGGAGAGGTAAAGAAATATGTTAGGAATCTATTAGTTTAAAAATCACCTCATTTGGAGATCGTGTAATGAAGTTATGGCCAAAAGAGTCAAACCTGATTATGTCCTCAATCATATTGTACCTATCTTGGGACAATTGGCATAACTTTCACTAGAGATATCATATTTTCGTTGTTTTAAGATGATTTCGAAGAGGACTTCGAGATCTACAACTTTTGTGAAGAACATGAAGAAATTTTGCCATTTATAGGGTCAAAATCGCTTCATCTAGAACTTTATCTGGTGCCCATGCTTCGTCTGGCGCTTCGTCTGATGCTTCGTCTAACACTTCGTCTGATGCTTCGTCTGGTACCTATGCTTTGTCTAGTGCTTCATCTAGTACCCATACTTTGTTTAATGCTTCGTCTGACACTTCGTCTAGTGCTTCGTCTGACACTTTGTCTGATGCTTCATCTGAAGGCCATATCTTTTGCATTCGAAGTCCAAAAATTCCATACTTTATATCGTTGGAAAGCTAAGAAAAAGAACTACACTTTTCAAGAAGACAGCTTTGGCTAATTTTACCTAAATTGATATAGCTTTTCCCTTAAATTCAGAATACCATTTCTACACCTATGAAAAATTGCAAAATGCCATATCTCTTCATATCACTTCAACTACTAAGTACTTTTATTAAATTCTTGAGTCCCACCACAAATGATTAATCCCATACAACCTTTCCAATCTCTAACATGCTATTCTAAAACAAACAATGATTATTTCAATCTCAACGAAGAAGAATATGCACATACCCATTCCACTTCCATAACCATCATACTCAACCCGTAAAAATAACTTTATCATACGCAAAAGCAATTTCTCAAATTCTCATTCTCATTACTGAGCAAAGTAAATATTTGATCAAGGTTTATTACACATCAACATACACATCACTAACTTAAATCAAAATGCCAAGGATGCTCATGTTTGATATGCATATAAAGCTATCCAAAATGTTCACTAACTTAGTACAAAAGTCTCTAACTTTTAGACCCCGAGTTCGGAGTCTAACTCCTGTTCATGCTTGCTCTGATACCAACTCTATTACTTTTATGCATACAGAATATCTTAATACGTCAGTTATCTCCCAAAGATAACATCTACCTTTCAACCTGAATCCTCTCATTATCAGCGTGGTTGAGTCCTCACTTTACACTTATACTTTCTTCGGGGCTCTTAGTATAACTTCTCTTACCAGTATCCAAACCAGGGTTTCTTTAGTTAGATGGAAAGAGAGCTTCAAGAACTACAATCTTCCTGAAGACCACGAAGACTAACTTTGTCTCCTGAGGGTTCAAAAAAGGGATAGAAGATTCGCGTGAACAGTGACCCAGACGATAGCGTGAACTGGGTCACAGACGACACAGACGATATCTTTCAATCCTCATAACCTTCTTTAGCATAATTGGATCAGAGTATTCTCCATATGGTTTGAAAGATGATTTCAAAGTCTACAACTTCCCTGAAGACCTCGAAGGTTGAATCTAACTCCTGAGGGATCAACAATGGGACAAAAGATATGCTGTGAACAGTAATCCCAGACGATAATGTGAACAGTGTCACAGACGAAGTCTGGGAAACACAGACGATATCTTGTAAGCATCCTAACTTTCTTTAGGAGAATCGGTTCAGGGTGTTCTTTATACGGTTTGAAAGAGAATTTCAAGCTCTATAACTTCCTTGAAGACCTAGAAGGTCGAATCTAACTCCTGAGGGGTCATCAATGGGACAGAAGATTCAAGGTGAACAGGAACACAGAAGATACACTTCAACTCAAGTGACTTCTTAACTCTTTCATAAATTTCCTTAGTCCTTTATCAATCTTCTATATTCTATCCTCTTTGGTTGCTTTTTTATCTTCTGGGTTGACCCTTTATCAACTGAGAATTATCGTCTGAAGTCTGTGAACAGTGACACAGACGATGTCTTGCACAACACAAGTGAAGTCCATTCGTCTGTGAACAGTGACACAGACGATGTCTTGCGCAACACAGACGAAGTCCATTCGTCTGTGAACAGTGACACAGACAATGTCTTACGCAACATAGATGAAGTCCATTCATCTGTGAACAGTGACACAGACGATTGTCTGGTGTTACACAGACAAAGTCCATTCGTCTGTGAACAGTGACACAGACGATCCCATCCTCTATGCTCTATCTTCTATGTTTCACTCTACTCGTTCTTCATACTCTTCATCTATCCTTTCCTCTGTGTTCTGACGTCAGCACAGAGGATACTTCTACTCTTTAATCCTCCTTGCCTCTATATTATGACGTCATCACAGAGGATACGCATACGCTTAAATCCTCCTTGCCTCTGTGTGTGACATCATCACAGAAGATGCTTATGCGCTTAAATCCTTCTTGCTTCTATGTTGTGAAGTCATCACAGAGGATACTTATACACCTATATCCTCCTTGCCTCTGTGTCATGACGTCATCACAGAGGATACTTATACTCTTATATCCTCCTTGCCTCTGGGTTATGATGTCATCACAGAGGATACTTATACTCTTATATCCTCCTTGCCTCTGTGATCTGACGTCATCACAGAGGATACTTAACCTCTGTATTTTTCCTTTGCATTTTCCTTATTTAATGTAGTCCATTATCCTTCTCAACCTCTCTCATTTATTCTATACTCATATCAGAATCACCTAAACGGGATTGTTAATCTTTCCTCACATCTCAAAATTTATTTAATCATAAACAAAAATTGTAATCATACACTGAATCATATGAATACATATCTCATTCATTCATTTCCAAATATATCTGTTTTACAAAGCTTTAAAATCCTTACAAGTCATAACTACATCAGTGCTCATAGACAATAAAACTTGAAAGGAGACTAAAGCCTTAGCTATCAAAAATCAGTCCTAACTATTACAAAAGACATTTACAGACTTGTACTGCCTTGCATCCTGACCTATTCACTTTCTTGAGCTTCACCTGAGTTTGACAGAAGTTGGAGGGGGTAAGCTTAAAGCTCGTGGGAAACAGGCTTATAACTTAGAACAAGCAGAAAATCTTTTTGTACAGTTTAAAACATAATCAGTTTCAAATCATGCATGCATTCATCTTGACAAACAGAACATGAACACATCAGAATGATTTCAAATCATGCTTGCATTTTTCTTGTTAAACATATCATGAGCATATCAGAATGGTTCGGGTGAGTCCGGATTCTTAACGTACTACACAGTTCCATATAATGGTTCTGTGCAGTCGTAAACTTGTGGAGTCTTTGGAGGAGCTCCGTGCTACTAGCAGGCAGGCAAGAGAAGCCTTTTCTTGAGTCAACGTGCACGTGACAGTTCTTGAGGACTACCACAAACCCACATAACACAGATTTTTCATGTTCTTGAAAACTTTCTGCCCAAAATGGCAGTTCTTGAAAATTCTGATTTTCAGATCAGAAACTTGATTTCATAAAACATGCAGCTTTTTGTAGAAACAGCTTTGTATGTAGAACATGCAACACAGAACAAACAAATGCACTTTTATACAGTATGCAGAAAACGAAATCATTGTAGATAAACATTTTGGCTTATTTCTTCATTATAAAACTGTAACCCACCTTAAGTTCTTTGCTTGCTTTTGTATCTGACTTATGGATGCCTTTCCTCTGGGTTTTCTTGCCTCTCCTATACCCCTCCTTGATTTCCTTCATAAAAGAACACAACTTTCATTTAACAAAACTATCTAGATTCATCTAACTCATAATGCTCATTCACTGAAATGCTTACTGTAAATCTTCATCAATAACTGAGATTCTTACCTCAACAGAACTCTTTCTTCCTCCTTTCTTTCTCCCTTATTGAATGCTCTCAGATTCTCTCTTAAGTCTCACAAATATGCAGCTTACTCTCAACTCTCTTCTTTTCCAATCTCATCTGAAGCCTCTCTTCTCTTCTTCTATTTTTACTTCCATTCACGCAACCACTCTGCTACGAAGACAAGTCCACCATGCCTTTCCCAAAAGTCCACTTTACCCTTTGTATTTAAGCTACATATTGAAAATACCCTCAATTCCCTCTCATGCATTATTCCATAAGCTATTATGCTTAAGTTAATGCAGAAAATTTTCATGGGGCCGACATTTCTCTCCCTCTTAAAGAAATTTCGTCCTCGAAATTATTTTCTGAGCCATTGAAGAGATGTGGATACTTTCCCTTCATGGCTTCTAAGGGCTCCCATGTAGCTTCTTCTACTGAGTGGTTTCTCCACAGCACTTTCACCAATGGAACAGTCTTATTTCTGAGAACCTTCTCCTTGGTATCCAAAATCTTCACTGGAATTTCTTCATAGCTGAGATCATCTCTCAATTCAATCTCATTGGTCTGGATGATATGAGATGGATCTGACCTATATCTCCTTAACATAGAGACATGAAAGACATCATGAATCTGAGACAATTCTGGAGGCAATGCTAACCTGTAGGCTAATGGTCCAATCCTCTCCAGAATTTTATAAGGACCTACATATCTTCGACTTAGCTTGCCTTTCCTGCCAAATCTTATGACTCCTTTTCAAGGAGATGTCTTAAGAAACACTTTGTCACCAACTTCATACTCCATCTCCCTTCGGTGTGCATCAGCATAACTCTTCATTCTATCCTGTGCAGCTTTTAGCCACTGCTCAACCAAGTTAACCTTGTCAACTGTCATCTGCACTAATTCTGGCCCTATCAGCTTTCTCTCTCCCTCTTTATCCCAGCATATTGGAGTTCTACATCTCCTTCCATATAATGCTTCATAAGGGTCTATTTGAATGCTCGAATGGTACAAATTATTATAAGCAAATTCGACCAATGGCAGATGTTCATCCCAGGCTCCTTTGAAATCCATTGCACATGCCCTGAGCATCCCCTCAAGTGTCTGAATGGTTTTGTCAGATTGTCCATCTGTCTAAGGATGGAAAGCTGTACTGAAATTCAGCTTGGTTCCTAAAGCCTCTTGCAAACTTCCCCAAAATCTTGAAGTAAATCAAGGATCCCTATCAGAAATGATGGAATCTAGAATCCCATGCAATCTCACTATCTCATCAATATACTTCTTTGCTAGGACATTCAAAGAATCAGTATGCTTAATTGCTAGAAAATGGGCTGACTTCGCCAGTCTATCAACAATAACCCATATAGCATCATGCTTCTTACTAGTCTTAGGCAAACCCATCAGAAAATCCATAGTCACCCTTTGCCACTTCCATTCTGGAATTGATAATGGTCTCAACTTGCCTGAAGGTGCTTGGTGTTCAGCCTTAACTTGCTGACACACTAGGCATTTACTCACATATTCTGCTACATCCTTCTTCATGCCTTTCCACTAGAAATGTTCCTTCAAGTCTTTATACATTCTTGTACTCCCCGGGAGCATTGCATAAGGAGCATTATGTGCCTCATCCAATATCTCATCCTTAACTTCCTTGACATTTGGGATACATAGTCTGTTTCCCACAACCATAATTCCATCATCCCTCACTACTATCTCAGAATTCTTTCCATTCTTAACTTCTTCCCGAAGCTTACTCAATTCTTCATCTTGTGCTTGCAACTCCTTGACCTTCCCTTTGAGTATTGGTCTCACTCTGAAAGTAGTAACTATACAATCTGGTTCCTCTTGCTTTAAACTTATCCTGAGCTTAGCCATCTCTTCCAATAGGGGCAGATATATTGTCTGAACATGAACCATTGAGGACTTCCTACTTAAAGCATCTGCTACTACATTTGCTTTTCCTGGATGATACTCAATCATCAAGTCATAGTCCTTAAGTAGTTCAATCCACCTTCTTTGTCTCAAATTCAGTTCCTTTTGGCTCAACAGATACTTAAAACTCTTATGGTCTGTAAAAATCCTTGTCTGAACCC
>JANIIA010000006.1:51489358-51508916 GCA_027478495.1 Erythroxylum alaternifolium | reverse complement strand
TTCTCTCTTTCTTTTTTTATTCCTTACTACACACGACTCTCCTGTCTTCTTTCTCTAGTTTCTTCTAGGTTCTTCTTTTCTTTCTTTCTTAACCTCACGAACACGTCTCTTTCTTTCTTACTATTATTTTATTTTTCCAACACTTCACTCACGCACCTTCATTTGTTCTTCTCTTATTAGTCTAAAAAAACTACTCTAATATTCTAAACTTACCCTTTCATATTTAATCTAATGCCTTCTAACTCCTTGACTTAATTCTTACACTTCCATTTAATCCATGGAACCATATGAAATCAAAAATATAAAATAATATTCATAAACTCCATAAATTTCTAGATTCAAAAATTCTAATTTTTACTCGTGACTAAACACCAACAAATTCCCATTTAATAATTCTAACTTTCAAGAAAAGTTCAGGGTCCAACAATAACACTCACACAATAGGACAGGGAGGCAATTTAAAGATAATGAAGAATCTAACAGTAACATTTTTCTAGCCTGAAGTGAAATAAGAGGTCAAAACTTAGGTTCAAAATTGTGCGATTGATCAACATTCAAAATACCAAGCCTTAGCTTCCATGCGACTAATTAAACCTTTACATATACCAAACTAAATATGGGAACAAATTTTTATTAATTTCATTACTGGACTTTCTAAATCTAGTGGTTATCACATAGTACTAATGGTTGTTGATCATCTCAGTAAATACTCTCACTTCCTCCCTTTATCTCACTATACACTATATAAAAGGTTTCCTTTGTTTTTTTCAATGAGATCATAAGCCTACATCGCATGCCAAAATCAATTATTTCATATAAAGATGTTCTCTTCGTAATCTCCTTTTGGTAGTAACTTTTCAAGCTTAGCCAAACACGTCTTACCATGAGCACCACCTATTACCCATAAGCCAATGGCCAAACGGAGGTTGTTAATAGAAGCTTAGAAAATTATCTTAAGATGTTTTACAAATGAGCAACCTGTTTCTAGCATAAGTACCTCCGTTGGGCTAAATATTCATTTAATATCAATTTTCACACCTCTGTAGGTTCCTCTCCTTTCAAGTTAGTCTATCGATAAGAGCCTTTAACCATCCATCCATATATCTGTGGCGAGACTCATATTGCTGAATTTGAAAAGCAACTTATAAATAGAGGCAAGATGCTAAAAATTTTAAAAGAGCATATGTTTTTATCCCAATCTTGAATAAAGCTCATTTTGACTTTTAAAGGCATAAGCTACACTATAATGAGGGTGATTGGTCTTCCTAAGGCTACAACCATACCACCAGCATTCCCATGCCAAATGAAGGTATCAAAAGTTATGTCCTCAACTTTTTGGGCCTTATAAAATTATCAAATGAGTGGGAATTGTTGCATTTGAATTGGAATTGTTTGAATCTACCCAAATCCATCATATTTTCCATGTTTTTTTTAATACAACCTACTTTTGGATTACACGCCCCCTATGCCACCATATGTAGCCATTAATTCAGATCAGGAGCTCACGTTGTCACGTTCTAAAGTCTTGCATCATCGATGGGCCCAAGAAGGGGAAAATATATTCTTAAGCTTTTAGTTCAATGGCATGATCATCCTCTAGAAGAAGCAAATTAGGAGAATTAAGTGTCTTTCCCAGGGGGAGTGATGATAAAACACTACCTTTGTTGACATATTCAAGGCAAACCAATTTTTAAAAACCTTCAAAATAGGAATTTGTTACTTATAGTTACATCCATGTTTTAGATTTTGCTATCCTAACAACCTTTAGAATATGAATTTGTTAATTGTAGTTACATCCATGTTTTTAGGTTCTGTTATCCCTATTTTTATATTTTATTATTTTAACTTGTTTCAAATAATATTAGGATATTATAAATATCCCACTTAGGCTTAGCCAGTAGAAAATTTTATTTTTATAATTACATTGCTAGGAGTTAGTTAACTTTGTACGAGCACTCTTGTTGGGAATAATAACTGTTGACATCGATCATTTCTAGTTTTTCTTACTACTATTTACCACTACCTTGGTACCTCACTATACCCCTTCTCCACCCTTAAAGATATACATTGTCCCCAATATAGATAATAAAGTTCATAAAAGCATAGAAAAATAATCAAAATAAACAAAAGATAAAGTTAATTAGTAGTTCCCTAATTTAAAATCTACAAATTTTTATTTACAACGTGATATTCATCCATTATCATCCTTAAAAAAGTAAAAGAAAAGAAAAGAAAATTTAAACAATAAAAGAAAAATAATTGAAATATATATGTGAAAATAACCAATGGTTTAGACTATTGACAATAAATAAAATAACAACTTAATATTAGTTTAGCAAGGCTAATCCCTTGCTAACTATTAAGTTAAAATAAAATGGAAAAATACATAAAAAGTAAAATATAAAACAAAAAAAATTGTTACTATCACTCGTCTTGAGACTCTCGGACAATCTGAGAGACCATATTGGACAAAAAGTCTAATACATGGTCATTTGTATGCTCCTCCTTTGCCTCTGTCCAGGGATTCGTCTGTATGTTTGGGAGTATATGGATCTTAAGTACCTCAGGGCACTGCTTTTATAGTGTTTGAAGCTTCCAACTATTGAAGAGTCGATGAAATTGTAACGTCTCATATCAGTGGAGGCAGTCTTGTAACTCCTAGGTTTCCTATGATCTATACTAACACCTCCTCCATCCATCGATCATTGCCTCGGTAAATCCTATAGTCACTCTCTGATGGTACACTACGCTCTTAAAATCTACCCTATGGACCTCTCTAATCCGATATGGAGGTGTAAACGACCCCTTAAGAGTGCCTATACTATTTGAGGATTCGTCTTGATGGTTCGATGCTATTGAGGGCTAGTAAGGACAATCCTGCCTAAACTATTACTCTCATATATTGGGGACTTGATCCTCTGTGCCACCAACCCTATGCCAATCCTGTGTCACTTCATCCTAGCCATCCATTCATGTGGGACCCACCTGAATGGATGGCTAGGATGGAATGGCACAGGGTTGGCATAGGGTTGGTGGCACAGAGGATTTGGGTTGCATATATTGGGGTGATCCCCTTCTACTATATCTATAATTGTAGGTCCCTAAACTCCCAATAGGAAATAGATTGGCCCTTGCTGACCTAACCTCCTTTCAACTATCTTCATCACTTTCAATATCTCAAGAGTGATAGGAACCATCTGTCACGCGGTGTCATACTAAGTAATCACTTTAGTATTTCGACGCTCTTAATCAATCTCATCACACATGGCCCCATGCAAATGGTTCCCACTTTGGTGTCCTAGGCCTAATGCTTAATGAACCAGTCCATGGCAGTTGAGGTGGATTAGGATCCTCTATATCATGCTGTAGAGATAAAACATGTTTTCCTTTCCTACCATTATTGTTATCCCCTCGCCTACTAATAATATGGCTAATCAGCGTATGTACATATCTTAACATAGGAGATCTCAATCGTAGCACCTTAGACCACGCCAGATTGTAGGACTACTATCGACTAATGCCCCATCAAAAGACATCCTCAACAACCCTTCTAGGAAAGCACAATAATAGCATTGCGTATTCTTCCATGGTGACATAATCATCTAAGTACCAACCATAGAAACAGAAAACCATGTATAGGTCATATTAGTCATTTCTTCGAGCACTTAAAACTATGTAGTGTTGTCAACATCCAAAGTTTAATATTACTTCTGTATTATGAAGGTGGTAAGGATCCCCATGGTTAACTCTTTGTATACAGACTCCTCAATCACAAAAAAACAATCCTATCCACTAAAACTAATCAATTCTTAGACCTTGAGCAAGTTTGATTATTTCTAGCAGTTTAATCAATTCTTTGGCTCTCACTATATGGCCTGGACTTCAATCTCTCGAATCGTACAATATAAGCTGGAGCTATGAATTGAAGAACGGGATATGTATGTCGTGCAGGCCCTAACTGTCATAGTTTTTTTTATGAACTAATCTCACCCCTTTGCCTCTTCTTGGGTACTTCCTTTTCTCCACTTTGGTATAGTGTAGTTGCTCTTTTCATCATTATTCCCTAAAATATGAAAAAAAACAACAATTACCAAAATGAGAGAATAATAAATATTGATCAAGCTATAAAAAAACCAAAATAATATCCCACGATAAATTATTTATGGATTAATAACAAAAAATAAACAAATCCTATAAACCACAAATGTCAAAATATAGCGGCATCAAACATCTAAATTTATCAACAACACTCCCTAATGCCAATTAATCATAAAAATCACATTTAATTCACTAGATGCCCTAATTAAAATCAAATAATCCAAAAAAATCAAAATAGTCCAAACATTATGCAATTAAATAGTAAGTTCAATAAAAATGTAAGACATGCAAAACATTTGCAATTGTATAATTGAATTCATCGAAAAACATCTAACAGCTATAGGGATTCAAACCACAAGAATATATCCATAATTGCTCTAAAATCAATAGAAAATTTTAATTTAACCATGCAAAATATCTCAAGAGTATTATCTAAGACCTTAAAACCCTTCTAACCACTTGGTTAATCTCAAATAAACTAAAAATAACAAAAAAAGTTAAACTTTGCGCTATTTCCATAAAATCTACAACATAACTTAAGAAAAAATGAAATAAAGTAATAAACATACTTTAAATTTATGAAATCTTAAGAAAAATAAGATAGAAGATGGTTTATGCATAGTGGTTGAGTGAGATAGTGTCTCCTATGTGACAAAAATGAGAGAGAGGGTGAAAAATGCAATCCTTGATGGCAAGGGGGTAATCTTAAAGTGATTTGTCCATAGGGAACAACATAATTGTGTAGTTGGCCCATGTTGAACATAATAGGGTTAATTTTTATTAGACCCAGATGTGTTAGGATAAAACATGGGCATGTAGGATTTTTACATGGGTTTTATCTCAAACATATTATGACAAAGTTTAACACCAGCCATAACACAGGTGTGTAGCTAAATCGTGTTAAAATTAAAAAACAAAACAATAACTTACACAAGTGTATTGGTACTTGACACAATCTTCAACATGGTCAACCACACAAGCATGTTTGTGATTATATATCTTACTATTTCTCAAACAACTTACTTGGGTTTGGAAATGTAAAATCCCAAACCTCTCCTTTCATTAAATATAAATTTTTATGTTCAGTAAATAGTATTTTTAGATGAATAGTGCTTTTTGGGGACCTAACCCTGAAATATTGAAAATTATCCTAAATAAGTATTAGAGTCCAATGATAATGAAACATATCAAAAATAAGTCTGATAGGATGGATTTCGTGAGTTTAGAAAGTTTAAGACTAAAATTTCCTTTTTGGAAAGTAATGGTATTAATGATCTTAAACCCATTCGATAATTTTCAAATCATCCAATCAATAAGTATTGACCCTAATTCGAGTATTTTATGGTCAATTTGATTATAAGACAGTTATGGAATATTTTTAGTATTTAATTCGATCAGTTGGTGAATTAAATGCATTAAAGAGCAATTTGGTCTTTTGTATGCATTAAAGGGCAATTTGGTCTTTCGGTATTCATTAAAGGGCAATTTGGTCATTTTACATGGTGTTGGTGATAGGATGAGTCACTAGAAGAGAACCAATAGGAAGGTGACTTGTGGAATTCATTCAATCAGTATAAAAAAGCATAAAGCAAGACATTTAAATTCATTCTTTAACATAACAGTGAGTGTTTGATAAAGAGTAAAAGTGAGAGGCCAAAAAATAAATAAAAAGAAGAGAAGCAAGTGTGAAGGTCGGCCAAGGAGAGAGGAAGAAAAGGGCTTCCATTGTTGATAGGCTTTGATAGAGATTTGAAGGGATCTTAATCAAGTAAAGGTGTTCAAAAAATACCCAAAAATTGGAGGAAAAAGTGGTAAGCTTTGCTAGCTTAAATTCCAAATTTTTGTCGGTTTTTAGTATGGGATGGATGTGTTTAAGATCAATAGTGCCTTGGTTTTATTTTGGTGTTTCTTTGCATGGAATTGGTTGAATATAACAAGAGAGTAACCTATAGTAGAATTTGGTCTTAGGTTTGTTTGAACCAGTCCCATTTGTTTGGCTATAAATCGACCTATAGACCTCCAAATTGGGTGATTCCAATTGAAAATGAAACCTAATGATTCCAATTGGAAATGAAACCTAAGACATAATACTAAATATTTCTATAGAGAACCTGACCTAATTCTAGTAGAATCATATTGGAATTTGATATTGAAAATGGTGATATGATGTTTCCCCTGTGTTGGAGCAGCTTATGATGTTTGGTTCATGTTTATTAATTTAGAACTTCAAATGGCCTAATTTTTTATGATATGGAAACTAGAGACATAGGGGAAAATTTTCTAAAAGACATAAAAACATAATGTGAACGTCTACTATGTGAACATTTAGGAATGGGTAAAATATGGCATTTAAGTGACTTTTGAAGTTGTATTTGAAAACGGAGAATAATAGGTTAGCTCACGGAAGCAAGCAAAAGTACAATTAGTATACGTGTTATGCGATTAAACTCTAATCTCAAATTCGGTTAAACCAAAGTTATAGTTTTAATGTCTTATTTCCGAATTTGGAAATAAATACCTAAGAGAATTACGTTTTGGGTAGGTAAAAAAGAGGCACCGAACACGTGAGTGTGCTTAGCTATAAGTTGGCAAAACTGTGAGATTATCCTTGCAAAATAATTGATGACATGTGAGTGTTATTTAAATTGAGTTTATGAAAATGATTAATTTCTATTCTATCATGAAGTGGATATTGATTATGAGTTTTATGTGAATATTGCTAGTATAAGTTTATGTTTTAGCGATATATGAATTCAAGTTTGAAAGTTAAATCTTATATGATTTAAGTTTACGTTAAGAAGATGTTATTGGTTGATAAAAAGGAAATGGTTTCTAGCCTACGGTATATCAATAAGTTTTATACATGTTATTATACCAGTGTATAACGGTTAACCTAATACAGGTAAATGATGTAAAACTAGCTCCATAACTAGTAGTTAATTAGTTGCGAGTAAGTGATGTAAAACTAGTTCCGTAATTAACCATTAACCAGTTACAGGTAAGGGATGTAGAACCATCTCTGTAACTACCAATGTATAACGGCTATCTTAGTGCGAGTAAGAGATGTAGAACTAGTTTCATAACTAGTGGTTAACTAATTGCAAGTAAGTAATGTAGAACTAGCTCTGTGACTTTATGCCTGAGGTACCATATGGCAAAGAAGTTAGTGATAGGCTATGTCGTGTAAGAAATTCATGGAATTTTAATACCACCGATATTTATTTGTAAAGTAATTTAAGAAGCGCAATTTTGGGAAGCATATATGTTTCATATTAGTATTGAATTATAAGAATTGAGATATGTTTGTTTTAGGGAGTTTTAAATTGTTAATTATGAATTGAATAGAAAATCTAGAACCCACTGAGCTCATTTATCTCACACTCTCTTTTATGTTTTTAAATGAAACCTCCTAGGTGCATACTCAAGGTCTTCAGTAGTAAGGACTTGACCTTACGAGTAGTCAACTTTGTCACGTGCTACTGTGTAAGGATTTTTTTTGTAAATGTTTTTAGGAACATTCGCATTTTCATGAATATGTTTTAGACTATATTTTGTGTAAAGAACACATGTATATGAATGTTTTAAAGTTAAAGGCATGAATATGTCTGAGCTTTTTTTTTAAGATTATTGAAGTGATTGTTAAGATTGCTTGTGAATGGATTTAAAGTCCAAAATTTATGGTGGGGATTTTGAGATGATTATAGAAGTTTTTTTGAACTTTTACTGAGACTTGAAAAAAATTGTGAAGGTCAAAATATAGTCATTGTGCTGCTTAAATTTTTAAAAAAGAAACTCCACTGCCTATGTCTTTTAATGTTAAGTTAAGGCTTTTAGGTAAAAAGGGCAATAGGCTTAGCTCTACCGGAGCCTTCCAGCTAGATCAGATATCAACTAAAAGGCCACCACAGGGTGCCGGTTAGGCTGCCTAGTTATTTCAGGACAGGAATCTATCAGGAAATGTTGGTGTACTAATGGATGTGTATGAGACTTATAAGTATTTTCTAGCAACTCACTTACTAACATAGGCATAGTGATAATTTAGATTTAAAATTAAAACAATAAATTATAGATAAATCAACATAAGCAAAGAATCTAAGATAAAAAAAGAGCAAAAAATCAACTAATAAAATGATGATACCTGGACTTCAAATCCTTTTGGGACTTCTTATGCAGTCATGATTTCATCAGTTAATTTATTCTAAAATTCATTAAACTATAGAAATTCTTAAATTGTGTTAATATCTTTTTCAAGACTATTGAAACCTAATTCTAAGTTAATTAATTGAAATGTCTTTCTAATTAAAACCCCTAGAATGCATTAAACGATTTATAGATCTCACTATCAGGATTGACCCTAATTCAAAAGATTTATGTCGACCTATCTCTAGGTTTGCTTGTAACTGCTTTCAATTATGCAAGATATATTCATATATTGGATTTCTCAATCTTGATTGCATGAAATCACATATAAAATAATATTTTTTGACAATATTAATTCACAGATAAATATAAACAGTAATTGAATATCAATAAATATAAAGAACAAATTAAATTAAATTAAATTCACTAAAAGATCCATCTAATATAAATACTAAAAGATATTTAGTCATAATCATATTTAACAAAACACAAACCAAATAGAAAACTATAAATCTAGGGAAACATGATTGGAATCTTTACAAACTCCAAACACTTCATCCTAAATTAATGAAAATCTGCTCCGAAGGAGTTTTATTAGTTATTTCTCCTCCTTTGTGCCAGTTTAGCATTTTTTATTCTATTTTATTTTTTACTCCCTCCTGTATGTGTAACTATTATCTCTTTAAATTTGAAATTTGGATACAGTGAGATATGAGGGCGTTTTAATGATCATATTCGTCAAACATTTCCATGATAATTTTCGAAGCTAAAACATGCATAGACACGAACATGTACCATCTATATGGCCTCGTCTCTACTCAACATGGGTGTCTTCTTAGCCAATATAGGCATGTTGTGCACGAAATATTCAACACACCTCCAAACTCTCCTACACACCCATATGCATTGTCTTGCACTTTATGACCAATCAAAACAACTCAAAATTGCTCTAAACTTTTTCAAATTTGTTCATTTTTTCTCTAAGTTAGTGAATTAGACCTAGAAACAAAATACAAATAACTTAAGTACTAAAATCAATTAATAAATACTTGGATAGACAAGTAATATGCATTAAATTTATGACAAAATATAACTACATCACTACTTATCAAGTACCACGCCTTAATACATCCAATGTTATAACTCCATATATCCAATACCACACTTATGTGAAAAAAATATATCATCATTCATGACAAATAAGCCACTCCTTCACTTTAATATATGAATACCATAATTGATTGTAAAGACTATCATACCTTATTTAAAAACAAAAAACAAAACTTTATACGTTCAATACCATTCATTCTTAATAAATAAGTCGCACGTTCTTTTTAATATGAGAATACCATGGCTTAATACAACTAATGCCAGAACTCCTTACATTCAATACCTTAACTATTTACATAAAATACCATCACTTATAATATATAAGTTACACGTACATGTTAATATAAGAATACCATGATTGAATATAAAGAACATCATACCTAGATACAAAAAATACCATAATTCCATTCCATTCAATAAAACGCTTATATAGATTCTACATTAGATATTAATATCCTACAATATATATTTATAAATATTAAATGTTCTCTATCCATTTTTTCAGTACAAAAAATATAAGTTCTAGAAATGTGAAAAAATATGGTTAATATGTTATCAAGCTTAATATTACCATAAAATTCAAATAAGTTATGGGCAATGCTTTAATTACACAAACAATTCTAACTTCCCAAGCAAGAGTAGTTATTAAAGATGACCAACAAATGAATTATTAACAAATGTCCCATAACTATTCAAATATGGGACATTTGAGTTTCATAAAAAAAGTGATTCATTTAAGTTAAACAGTGAACTATAAAATGTAATTACAAAATAAAATGTCTTTATCGCTATATGCTTACGTAATACTAAATGCTTGATCACTAAATTGTTAAGTCCACAATTACCTTCTTTATAGGCTTTCATTCATCATCCACATCTGGTGGTACACTATTATCATATTACTATTATTTTCAATCTTTTATTTCTTTAATTTCATAATATCCTTAATTAGGGCATATCTTTCATTTTTTTATATGACCTCATGATGGGCATATTATTTAAACTTAATTTAATACCAACTACCTAAAATCATGTAGTGATGTCAAAACATTTCATAATAAAAAAATTGGCAATTCAAAATACAAAAGGTAGTTGTGTGACAAATTAAGTCAACAGATTTTTTGTGACTTAAGTAGTTCATTTTCTTTATGAAGTCTCTTATTAATGTGTCTTAATAGAGCCAACTAGAATTTTAGTTCATAAACATATTTTTGACAATAGAAGAATCTTGCATATCTATTGACAAGCACATATTTATATTGGAGAGGGGGTAAAAATTGAGACAAGAATACCATAGTACTGTACTTGATATACTATAATATAACATTTATGCAACATAATTGATCCTTGTACAAATGAAACAAAAATTATGTTAAATTTTATACCCATCAATGAACTTATAATTTCTTGCTTTTATTCCTCAATTGTGTAAATAGTATTAAAACCTTATTAATGACTTCAATTAAACCTAGTCTATATATAGTTGGTCAATATGCTAGAGCTTTATCATGTAAATTGACAGGAAAATGACATTTAAGGTATAAAAAAAAACTAGACCATCGTCATTTAAAGAGGATGGCAAATTATGAAATATAAGATTGTTTGATTAACATAAGAAACTTGCTATTGTTATATGTATCCAAATAATGGTCATGTTAAGTTAAATTATGGGGATCAATAAAACTGATGGGCATATGAGAAGATACAGAGTTATGGCACTCTTATTCATAAAGGTGGTTAAAATTTAGTGATTATGAACTCCTCTATCTTTTCCAATTTAGAAGAATACATCCAAACCCAATTTTCATATCTTTATTTTAAAATAAAATAAAATAAAATATAGTTATAAAACTCCACAAAGTAGATAGAAATTTTGTAGTCAATAGAAATTTTGTAGTAAAGTTAATTTGGACCTAATAAATTCAAATTCAAAGTTTATAATTCTTTCAGCAACTAACAATTAAAACAAACAATTAAAAAGTTTAAATTTTACTGTTTTTAAACAATTATCAGAAACTATATATAGCAATAGCTTAATTTATATAAAAACAAACACTCATAACTAAGAAATTAGTGCCAAAAAATTGGCATGAGTTTAAGAAATTCAACCCCTAATGTTAACCCATCAATTTTCATAAGCAATGATAGAAAAGTTAACTGATAAGTGTTGATATAGTCATTTTTTAAGCTCATATTTAGTGCATTTTCTTTGTTTATTTAAGTTTTTTTAGTAGTTAAATTGTTAATATTTTATTTTTATGGTCTAATTCACTTATTTAGAGCAAAAAGAACAAATTCATACAAGTTTGTAGCATTTTGGACTAAGTTATAGAGTGTAAGATAAGTACATGTTCGTGTTTGAAGAATTGGAGGCTTATTAACTGATTTCTATGAGACATGCCTATGTTAATGAGGAACATACCCCTGTTGAGTTGTAAGTAGGCCATGTTGCTATTATATGGTTTTGTTGACTCTAAAAAAGTATTGCACCCCTGTTTAAAGTGAAGTAAAGGCTCGAAAAACATAATAAGAAACCCTAAAATAGCATAAACTACAAAGAACAACTAAGGAAATCTTTTTAGAGTGGATTTTCATCAATATAGAGTGAAGTTGTTAAAGATTAAAGGGATTTCATCATGTTATCCTTGATCTTTCGCTTTTTCCTTTAGTTTTGATGTTATGTTTGATATGATTAAGAACTAAACCCTTGGTGGCACCTAGATTAGAACCCTAAGATGGATCTTGTAGTGATTTTATTTTAATTTGGTCTATTCTTTAATTTCATTAAGATTCAATTATATGTTTTTATTTATTCTTGAATTAATAATGTTAGTATGTTAATTCATGTGTGAATTCATACAATTAAGATTGAGAAATCATTTATATGCATAGATCTAGCATAACTGAAAGGAGTTACATATAAACCTAGAGATAAGTTGACATATATCTTTTGAATTAAGGTCAAACCAAATTGATTAATGCAATTCTAGGGGTCTAAATTAGAAAGAGACCTCAATTAATCAACCTAGGATTAGTTGTTAATAATTTTTAAAAAGATAATAAAACAATTGAAATATTTTGACAGTCCAACAAACTCTAGATTAAATTAATGGATGAAGTCCTAATTACATGAGAAGTCCTGGGAGGATTCGAATTCTAGGCACTACTATGTTCTTTAATTGTTTTGTAATTTAATCATCATGTTAGTTGATTATTGTTTTGATTTATTTTAGTTTATAGTTTTAATTTTGAATTTGATTAACATCATCATTATAATTTGTTAGACTACATAATATAGATATATGTATTCAATAGTACTAGTTATAGTTATACCATACATTGCAATTAAAATATAAATCAAATGTCAATAAAGTTTTTAGCACTATTTTAAGGGACTAGGATATTAGGAACACTTAATTTTTATTAATCTAGCCAATTATTTCTTTTGCATTTATTTTCATTTTTTATTTTTATGTTTTTTAACTCTCTTTCTTGATCTTATGTTATGGCTTATTTTTTGGATTTAATTATTCGTTGTTACATCCACCAAGCACTATAAAAGGATGGTGATGATAGTATTCTATAAGGATTATGGTATGTCATCACTTAAGGCTGCTCTGAAAGCTTGGAACAAAAGGAATAGTGACACATTTGGAATCTTAACACGTATTCATAATGTGATGTGACATTTGTTATGGTGGCCATCTAAATCATGAATATCAGGCACTAAAATATATATGGGGACATCTAATTTTTAAGGAAAACTGGCCTCAAGATACCTCATGTGGGAATACTTATAATCTATAGTGGAGCAATTATTATGACTTTACATAGCATGATCACACGTAATTAAGATTTCTAGAAAAATAGCAATAAGAGGAGTATCAACATTTAGAGGGTTTCCTTATAAAATTCATTACTTCAAGCAAGGTTCAATCTATAAAACCTAAGATCTAGGTGCTTTATTTGGATAAACCGAGCAAGATTTTAGGGAATATGTGAATATAAATCTTATAGAGTAGAGAGAAGTTATCGATTGAAGAAAAGGAGGAAGCTGTTATTCAAAAAGACAAGGAAGATGAATAGGAAGAGTCAAATAAGGAGATTGTCAAAGAATTATCGATAGTCATCTTAAGTATAGAAGGCTTCTATTTCTTAAGTAACAAACTATCAGAGTCAATCAAAGATCTAAGGATTTTTTTTTATTCCTTGTTATATTGACAATTCATTACTAAAAAATGCATTAATGGATTTGCTTGGTCTTTATTAATTTGAAGCCATATGTCATTATATTACAGCGAGTGGCCTATTTGTAGAATAATAAACACTTATTTGGGATGAAAGGTAGAAGCAAGCTGCTAATTATAAATCCAATCTGAGTTGAAGTGAGAATGTTAACCTAATGACGTTAAACAAGCATTTTTTAGGAGGCAACCTAAATTTAACTGGTAATTCTTTTCCATTTATTTTTATTTTGAGATTTTGGTTTTCGTTTTCATAGTTTAATTTATATTTATGTTAATATTGTGGCTTAATATAATTTTTTTTTCATAGATTACGATTGTTATTTTTTGTATTTTATGCCTTAGGTATATTATGCACTTTCATATTAGAAGGAAAGTGGAAATTTAGCTAAGTCAAAAAGTTACAAAGAGTTATACGCCTATTAGTATGACAGTTTTTGAGTAGAAACAGACCATGCTCCATAAAAAGGCGAGGTGCAAAAATTTATAGAAATACATATGGGCACTAACACGCCTATGTTAGTGACCATGATGCTGAAAAAATCAATCTAATTACTTAAGCACCCACTAGCATACCCATGTTGCCAACACCAAGTAAGTGTTTAAGAAATAGAAAGAAACATAACTACCAGTATGCCCATATAGGTGACTGCGTTGAATTATGTCATCTTTTCCCTGTTTTTGCAAAAAAAGTTACAAAAAGATACATTCCCATTAACACACTCACAATAGTGTTCGTGTAGTTTTTAGGTGTTTTAATTTTAGAGTCAATACAACTATGTTAATTTCCAACATGTCTGTCTAGTTCATCTTTTTTATTTTTTTTAACACAATCTAGATACACCGTCATGTTCAACCTTGTCATAATAAGTTCATCAAATACGCCTATGGTATAATCTAACGTGTCATTTTTAAGTCAAATATGCCCTTGTTCTTTAAAATTAAACTATAAATTCTTTAACGTGGGGCAGCGACAAGCCCGTATTGAGCAAAATCTTTTTAAAATCTCTCCCTTCCACCCAAAAGCTCACCTTTTCACTTTCCCTCCTATTTCTCTCCTCTAGGCATCACTCTCCCACTTTTCCCTTATGAAAAAATCAAACTTCAACTTATTTTTCTTAAAATTTCAACAGTTTAAGGTATGTTTTATACCTTTTTTTTCATTATTCTTAAGTTGTTTAACAATTTTTGGTGAATATAGGTATGGAATTATAGGATTTTGTGGAGTTATTTTGGATTACTCATGTAATTAGAAGAGTTTTTAGGTAAATGAATTTCTTTTGGCTATTTCGCATGCTTAATTCAAATTTTTCCTAGTAATTTATCCTAATTCATATGAATTTGAAGTTGATTGGTTTTATATGAATTCAACATTGCAATTGCTCATGTTCTACATAAATTAAATATTTGGGTTTTTTTGCTGTTTAGATTGCATTATATTGGGAAATTTTGTTTTGGATAGTTTTCACTTAATTTAAATATGCTACTTAGTAAATTAATTTCCATTTTTGTGATTTATTAATATTAGGGAGTTTTTTATTAAGTTAGATATTTTGGGTTATTAATGCAACTATATTCTATAGTTATTAACTAATTTGAGGTTTATTTTATATGTTTTTATTAATCTGTAACTAATTTATTTTGGGATTACATTATGGTGTTTTGCTTGCTGTGATTTGATTAGTATAGATTATTTCTTTTTGTTTTGGTGATTTTTATTTGTATTCATATTTTAAGGAATAATGATAAAGAGGGAAAATATACCACAACAATGGTAGGAAAAAGAAGTGCCTAGGAAGAGACTAAAGGGCTAGGTTATATGAAAACAACTACCCAAACAGCCGAAGTCAACACAACTTTCACTAATGATACATCCCATACTTAATTTCACAATGCTAGCCCACAATGCTCTATACGAGAGATTGAAGTCCAAGCCAAATATCGAGAGAATAATTATTGATTGGGCGATGCTCGACCAGATTAGGTCCAGTCGGGATGTTCGAGATTTGATCAGCATTGGTGGTTGAGATCATTTCTTTATGATCGTGGAATCTATTTATAAAGAGTTGACACTTAATTTCCTCACCACATTCACTTTGGAAATGCCAAGTTTCATTTAGGATATTGATAACACAATACAATTTCAAGTGCTTTGGGGGATGTATAGTATAAGCTATACCAAATTTTCCCTCTATAAGGAGGAGTTGTTAGTTGTTCAGGGGGAACTAGTAAGGAACCCTACAAATGACCTCTTGTTATAGAAGGAGAGAGAAATGATAAGTAGATATCTATCTGTTAGTAAGGATCATTTAAGCCTCTTGGAACAGAGAGAAAATTTTAACTGGCTCGGGTGGGGGGATGTTCTAAATTTTCCTTTGACTCTATTGTGGCGTGAAGGAATGCTAACCAAATCTGCCCTATAACCTTGTCTAATGGCTCTATGATCGCAGGTTTACGTATGCTAAGTTTTGCTATTTTTAACCTCGATAATACTACGAGCGCACAGGTCGTTTGCGTAATATCTAAGGTATCGATCCCATAAGGAGGGGTAATCTAACCCTAAAATCTAAGGCGCAAGTTAAATGTAACAATCTAAAATAAACAAACAATGCAGAAAATTAATCAATCAAACAATCAATTACGCAAATTAAATGTCAGAAATAATAATGAAATAGCAAATCACACAACCCAATCTAAAATCAACCTAGGAACTAATAATTGAGAGAAAGGGGGTTTTAACTCGAAATTACTGAAAATCTAATCAATTATGCAATTATCAATTTACCGAGTCTAGACAGTCGGTTTTAGGGTGGATTACTCTCTCTCGAGTTATAATCTTTAAACTCTAATTAATAATCCCTAATTTAAATTATAGAATTGTGATCTCTCGATTCATAATTGACCTTAAACCTAAATTAGTTCTAAAATTGTCTATTAACCTACTAAGAACCTATACTCGATCTCTCGTTACACGATTCCACCGATTTGATTTAATTCTTATCTATCAATTTGCGCTATCAATTTACCTTACTCTCGTTAGCGCAAATTGATAATATTCACTTGGCTCACCCTCTTAGTTTGTTGCCAAATTATTAAGAACAAATATTGAATCATGAAATAACTCAATAAAAATGCAATAAATCAGATTTCATAAATCTCAAGAATCACAATCTCGAAGGTAAGTTTAGACAAAAATTGATATTCGACATAACATATTCTCGACAATTATCTCGATTTCATACATCAACAAAACTAAAATAAATTGGAAAATATGCTCAGAACGGACTCATGGAGGTAGCAACGGTAGGAAACCATCTGTTCTAGGAAGTATTTCACATCAAGCTTCGTCTCCGTGTCTCTCTTCCTTTGCCTCCTTCCTCAAATCACTCAATAGGTCTCTAGGGTTTTTGAATTTTGCTGATTTGAAAGCTCTGTCCAAAGCTACTCTTTCTATCTTATAATGTTCTTTTTATATCTTGGAAGCCCTAGGTTTAATCTAGGGTCAAAACGGTTTGAAAAATCATGCAAAACTTGAGTTTCTGTATCAGCCTGACGTAGGCCACAATCGTGGCCCTGCCTGCCACGATCTTGGTTGACGCCTAACCCTTTCTGTCACGATCGTGGCCTGGGTCTTATTGGCTTGTCCCTTTCTGTCACGATCATGGCCTGTTGTGCCACGATCATAGGTTGTTTTTTTGGCCCAACACTCTTCGAAACTTCCCCTTTCTTCGTTGTTTACCTTGAAATACTAATAAACCCATCAAGGTACCTTAAAAATATAACATTTAGGCTCAAAGAATCATACTAAACCATAAAAACAATTAAACACATAAACTAACACAATTAAAACCTACATATACACTAAACACTCAAATTAACATTAAATACTTAACAATTTGAACCTTAAAACACAATGCAAATCATAACTATCACTCTATAATCTCTAAGTAGAAAGATCTTCTTATCGTAGTGGAGAAACATTTTAGGAGATTCTATGGCCATTCAAATTCAGTAACATCTCCTTTGTTATTATCATTTACGAAGATGAGAATTACGTGGAAGCATTGTAAATTACTCATTAAGCCCATTCGTGATAAAGAAATAGAAGACATAATCTTTCAGATGAATCTTAATAAATCACCAAGCCCAGACGGTTTTAATGGCTTCTTTTTTCAAAAGACTTGGAGGGATTCTAGTCCTATGGTGAAAAGGGCTATTAAGGAATTCTTCTCTATAGCAACTCTTTTGTTAAATAGGACTCACATTTTCTTAGTTCCTACAAGCTCTAATCCTACATCTTTTGAGGACTATAGGCCTATTGTATGCTTAAACTTCCTCTATAAGGTGATTTTTAAAATTTTGGCTAATAGACTGAAGATAGTGTTGAACACTCTTATCTCTGATAATCAAACTGCCTTTGTGCAAGGTAGAATAATTGGTAATAATATATCAATTATTCAAAAGCTTATTAAAAGGTATCAGAGGAAAAGATACTCCCCTAATTGTGTCATTAAAGTAGATTTTCAAAAGGCTTATGATTGTGTTGAATAGGATTTCATATTACAAATCATGAAGACTTTGAGATTTCCTGTGGCTTTTACTAAAAGGAATGAGGCCCTCCTCAGTATGATTAATGGTGAACCTATTGGTGCATTTAAGAGTGCTAGAGAACTAGGACAAGGGGACCCTTTATCCCTTTATCTATTTAATCTTTGTATGGAGGTTCTTACTCAGATGCTTCTTCATAATGTAGGGAAGAACAAACACTTCAAATTCCATAATAAATGCAAAAGGGTGGAGCTTATTAATCTATGCTTTGTAGATAATCTTCTACTCTTTTCTAAGGCTCATTGTAAATCTGTGGAATCACTCTTTTTTACTCTTTTGGCTTTTAAGGAGCTATCAAGGTTGGAGATCAACTTTCAAAAAAGCCATTTCATTTTAGCCTCTAGCACAGAACAGATGGAGGGGAGAATTTCTCAAATCACAAGTATAGGTAGAAGGGAAGCTCTACTTTCCTATTTGGGTCTCCCAATAACAACTAAAAGGATTCAATTTTCATAATGCTTTCCTCTATTTGAGAAGATACAAATAAGATTGAATATGTGGGTGAATAAGACTTTCTCCTTTAAGGTCGATTGCAACTTATAAAATCTACGCTAAATTCCTTACACATTTGCTAGTCCTCTAACTTGTTCACTGCAAAAGGAATTATTAAGACCTTGGAGAAATTATTTAAAAGATTCCTTTGGGAATCTCAATTATGAGAGACACCATCCTAAAGGAAAATGGTCTCAGGTTTGCAAGAGAAGGGAAGAAGGAGGTTTGGGGCTCATTTCTATTGGCATTACAAACAAAGTTATGTTGATCAAAAAATTATAGAATATTTTATTAGAGAAAGAATTATTATGGATCAGATGGTTTGACACCTATATCCTTAAGGGGAATAATATCTAAGTCATACCAATTAAAACCTCCTTTTCTTGGTTCCTGACTCAATTGTTTAAGCTAAGGACCCTATTGGAACCTACTGTGTTTTGTAAGATTGATAATAGGGAAAAGGCTTCCTTTTGGTTTGATAATTAGATAGGTCAAGGCCCCCTAATCGAAATTCCTCAAGTTGTGGTTAGTTGGAACTCTATCCCTGTTCATTCTAAGGTCAAAAACTCTATCCTTATTCATTCTAAGGTTAAGTCATTTCTATTAGGGAGATAGTGAGGTAATTCCCTTCAAAATTGCAGTATCTCCTTCCTAATTACATCCCTAATCTTGGAGGTAGGGATTCTTATCAATGCCTCCACCAACCATCAGGTATCTTTAACTCTTCAAGATTCAAGGATTGAATGGTCCTTAAAACTTCTAAGGTTGAATGGTCCTCAATTGTTTGGGATGGAGCTCTCATTCCTAGTTACTCTTTTGTACTGTGGTTAGCTACTTTGGATAAATTGAGTACGTTAGATAGAATG
>JANIIA010000006.1:51470789-51486249 GCA_027478495.1 Erythroxylum alaternifolium | reverse complement strand
TATATTTAATTAAAATATTGTTATTATTAATTAATTAAAATATTATAATTAACTAATAATATAATTAAAATATTCATAGGGAGGGGTTTTCTTGTAAATTTATGTGTGTGTTTTGTTTCCGTCTCCGTCTCCGTTTTTTTGTCCTCTGGTTTTGAAAGGAACAAAAATTTTATGTCTCTGTCTTCGTAGTTAGGACAGAAATTGGTGGGGACAGCAAGCAAACAGGTCGGGGACAGAATTTTTCCGTCCCCGTCTTCCGTCCCCACCCATGAGGACAGCAAGCAAACGTAGGGTTAGGAAGTGTACAGATCTTTGAGGTCATTTGATTCAAAATTGCTTTGGTTACGTCCTGGCAAGAATCGATTTCATGAATGGGTAACTTGGTTTAAATGATAACCTTGCCCCAGTAGCAACCTTTCAATTGGATAACATGCTCCAAGAGGTTATTAAGCATGACCAAAGGTTTGATTTTAATCGTCTCCCAACAGTTATTGAAAAACGAGCCTTGTTGATGCACAGGTTCTCAAAATGACATTCACAGTATTAATTATTGTTGAAGAAACACTTTGAAGTGGTACTCTATAATACTATAATTAGTCAAGGATTTGGATGTTATGCCATGATAAGTGATAGGTCTAGTTTCCACAATAGATTTTCACTTTTTGACCTTCATTCATGGTAAAAAGTTTTGATTGTCACTTAAAAGTAGCTTATATTTTTTTCAACATTTCGACTTCTTGCTAATATCTGAATTCTGAACATACTAATTCTCAATTGTTTGGAGTTTCCGCCAATTTTATATATTACCGTAAGTTTTGTATGTTAATGTGGAGTAAATTGATTACTGTTGATGAGTTTGCAGCTCAACATGATGAAGAAAAATGCAGGAAACGGTCTTCAAAGCCGTGAAATACTTTAAATAAATAATCAAATGAATTTCATCGTTCTCATTACTATATTACGTACTGTTAAAACTAAAGCTTCAATAGTTTGTTACTCTTGAATAGTTTATAGTTTATTACTCTAACCTAGGTTGTTAAGCATCTACCCTGAATACTCCTAAAACATTCAACATTGTTGAGGTGTATACACCGTCTGGTTCAAGCCGTCATTTCTGCAAATTGAGCCAACCAGCATTAGGAAGAGTTCATAGGTCCTGACAAGCCATTAACTTTCATCATACAATGATATTTTGTTGGCACGACTGCACCAGCTTTCCAACAGAGATCCACCACTGCTGGGGCATGCCCATAAAATTGCTGCCTTTCATTCAAAAGAATTGGAGGATCTTGAGGCCGTCGGCACCACACAATTTTTGGAGGCACCAAATTATCCACATCTGCCTTCTTCCAGACATGGGTTCCACGCCAACTCTCATATTTGAATACCCCACAATTCCTTGCCTTATGTCCAGTCGGACCAATATGAACTTCTGAACAATACTCACAAACTTTGGCTGGATAAACCAACAATAGCTTTTCAACACCTGACCTAAGTGCTTCCCAGGCCTTCAAGGTTTTATTTGCTATATGTCTCAAATTCTCAGTTGACAAAGACTCCAATTGATTAACACCACTATGGACACTGCCCGAATTAGGTGCCTTCATCTTAATATTCTCATCAGCTTGACGAGCACCAGCCTGCCAACATAACTCAACAACTGCTGGGATCCGATTAAAATCAAACCTCTGGTCATGCTTAATAACCTCTTGGAACATGTTATCCAAGTGAAAGGTTTCTACTGGGACAACTATATCATTTAAGCCACCAGTAACCCATTCATGAACTTGATTCTTGACACGATGTAAGTAACCATGGCAATTTTGAATCAAATGACCTCTCAGTTCACCAATGTACACTTCATGACAGAACCTGCAAAAGTCATGATTCAAAACAAAAGGCTGAGATTCTCTCACTACAATTACAAAACCAAATCAATCATTATATATCTGACATTCAATAAAGTTAAATACTTGCAACCCAGAACAGGTACAAATTGAAGGAGAGTGGAAACGCCGTGAATAAGAAGCATTCTGGAGTTAAGGACCTGGGTGGCAACAGGAACCATAGGTTTAATAGGGAAATCATTGGCTCGATCTTGAATTCGTTTTAGTATCATAGGGCGCAGCTTCTTGAAGTCCACTTTGGATCCGTAGAATCTTGAGAACTCAATAAACCCACCGTAAATTTGCATCATATGTCCCCAGCGCTTCATTCCCACAGACATTACTGAGACCCGCCAACTAGATAGTTGAGAAGGAAACCCAAAGCCAAAAGACAACCTTAAAGAAACAGAAAAGCGCTTGAAACATGGAGACTAGGTTTTATTTTCTTAGTACCAATGACATCACTCATCACCGGGTGACAGGGGTCTTATACACGTATTTTCTAGAAATTTTGATAGTTTTGGAACTTCAAAAGGTTCAAGTAATCGATGCCATGAAGCCACAACATCATTTTGCAAGTAATGAATGAACTTTAGAAATCCTGAGAATCATAAACACAACATTAACTCAAAGTTCAACACAACTTAATCAAGGGTTTTATTAGCTGTCTAAAGTTTAGTCTGAGAAAATTCCATAGCAGCTACAAGAACAAAGAACAAAGTGACTTGCAATCGTCTTGCATATTAGTCAGAATAAACCATCATGAATACAGCGAACAAGATATATTAGAAATGCATAAAAAGAGCAAAGACAAATCTTGGACAAAGAAATACCACTAAACAGCAAATTATCTTATCCTATGACGTATAAAACATAGAAATGCCGAAAATAAATGACAAGACCAAGACCAAAGGATCCGATCAAAGATAAACAATCATAAAAACATATGCTTCTCATTTTATAATGCCTTAATACACAACTTTTTGTGCTTCTCTTTTCCACATGCTGTTCACTACACTTCTCTAAGTTACTACTCCAGCTTATGCAAATTTCTAAACAAAATAGATTCATCAATCCATTCAATTCTAGACAATTTACACCAGACCAGAATACCCAGATTAGCTAAGTCATCAAAAATTGAATTCAGGGTCATCTCAAGCAAACAAGACTACATATATAAATATATGTAAGTAGTAAATCAAGGTAAACAGAAATTTCACAATTAAGATATCAATTTATGTAGAGCTGGGAACTTCTGTTCATAACAATATTATTGTAACACCACATGGTGAACACAATTTTACATGCAAGGGGTAAATCCACTATTACCACACATGCAGAATAATAAGTCCTAGCATAACAGGAAAAAAAAAAAAGAAATAGTGATGTACTCTCTTAACTCAACAACTGCTGGGATACAATCAAAATCATACCTTTGGTTAAGCTTATTAACCTTTTGGAACATATTATCCAAGTGAAAGATTTCTACTAGGACAAGTATATCATTTAAGCCATCCCTAACCCATTCATGAACTCAGTTTTTGCCATGACGTATCCATGGAAATTTTGAATCAAATGACCTCTCAGTTCACCAATGTGCACTTCCTGTCACAACCTACAAAACTCAAGATTCAAAACAAAAGGCTGAGTTCCATAACAATTATGCAACGCCAAATCAATCATGATGTAAATTAAAAGATGTTACGAGAAAGCAATATTATATAGGTATTCGTTGTTAAAATTTTGTTAAAAAGACAAACTTAATCCTAATATTTACATTTAAATTCAAATTAAAGTTTAAATTAAATTTTTTATAGACAGAAAATGTAACAGAAGTATGATTTTGGTCACGTGGTAGAAATATATATTTTTAATATATTTATGAGTACTACAATGCTACCTATGTGCCATGTTATTTTGTGGATCCCAACTCTCTTATAAATGATAAATCAAAATTAAATAATTAATTAATAAATCTTATTAAATAACATTAATTACACTAATAAATATATTAAACCCTTAACTAAATATAAATTAATCAAATTCTTAACTTTATCTACATAATCCCTAACCCTAAAATAATTCCTAATTTCCCTAACCTACGCATTTCTCTTTTCGCCATTGTTTTAGTCGCTAGAGTACCTACTCATTGTCCTTCATATTTTATGTTTTCAAATCGATGCATCCTCTTCATCTCTCTTCTCTGCTTTTTGATTTCTCGAATTAGGGCTCTACTCATCTCCTTTTATGCAGCTCTCCTTTCACTTCTCTAGTTACTGGTCATTACTCGCTCTCTCTTCTCTTCCCTACTACCATGTTTTCCACTTCTCTATTTCCAATTTAATTCGTTTGGTTCTGCAATGTATTCCACTTGTTTTTTGCTTTGTCTATCTAAATGTGTTAAGCTTAAAAATATTATCTTTGTCCATTTTTTCTACTACCTGCTTCCTTGTGCGGTCCCTACCGCACCAGGAAGGCAACTGCTCATCCATGCCCACAGAAAATGTATAAAAGGATCTAATTGTCTAAAAGGAAATGATAGATCAAAATAATAATAAAAGAGCAATCCACTTTCCTCCAAACATTCACAGTCAATATAAAATACAGAAATCTTTTTATGCCCTAATAATTTATTAGGACATGTTCGATGATAATTGAACATTGGGAAATGTTCACTTGCGTTTGACTTATAGTTCTTACCACAAACTTTTAAAAATAAGATTCAATACTGTAGAAATCTTAAAGAAGCCATTTTACTGACTAATACTGGGTAGAGATTACTTGCAATGCTAATTATTAAAGCATATGTCTATACTTTTATTCTTGGTTGTCTGGTTTCTAACCATTCATTCTCTTCTTTTATCTTCTAACAACAATATTGTAGTCTTACACTAAACAAGAAAAAGAAAGTCGTAGATTGATGAAACAATAGAAGTTTAACTATAAATTATGAGCTAACTCATAATTAAGTATGATCGATAATTCATTAATCATCCAGTAAGCCATTATGGAAAGGTAATGCAATAGTTTTAAGAGACAATATCGTATACAAGGCAAGTTAATATTTTTGGCCAAATTGATTTCATCTGTGCTAAATGCTAAATACAAATTATTAGCTCATAACTTGCATGTTTAAATAGTGATGCAGAAATTACTATTTTCTTCCAAGACAGCTTCTTCCAAAGAAACTTTGGAAACTGAAATGGGTTGTTATGGAGGTAGAAAACATTGATGCATAGAGTTGGCTCATGAATCTACTGGCATTCAATTTAGAATTGGATGGTAGTGAAGGATTTATAGTCACATCTGACAAGAAGATATCTTCATCTTCATACAATTATAATTGATTAGAATATATTATTAAAGATTAACTAATACCTGTTCATTTAGATTAAGGATTGGTCAGAGCTGTAGAGAAGACTTCACCAAATGCAATTTATCGAATATGTGCCAAACATATTTATCACAATTGACAAGGGAACTAGGAGGTAAAGGACCTCATAAAGCAATTCTGGAATTGTGTATAGTCCAACTACATAAAAGATTTCAACGAGCAGCTCAAGAAACTTAACAAAATAGAGTCCGTGTGTACTTCAACCTTACTTAAATATCTTAAGCAGAGGTGAGCAACATGTTACCAATCCTTTTAATCCAAATTTTCAACAATTGACAACAACATAAGTGAAACTTTGAATGGATAGATCTTAGTGGCAAGAGACAAGCCAGTAATTACCATGCTTGAAACAGTTAAAATCATAATGATGAAGAAGTATGCAGATAGAAGGCATTTTTTAGATAGATGGAATTCAGATATTGCATCAACTGTAGTGAAGTTGGACAAAAACAAAAAAAGATACAATCCAATAGAGAATAGTATGGAATGGAGCTGGTGCTTATAAAATCTCAAAGAGAGATGGCAAACATAATGTAAGGAAACGACAAACCTATAGTTTTCGAACATGGGACCTATATGGATACCCTTACCAATATGCTATAAGTGCAATCCATCATTCAAAATAAAGGGTTGAGACATTTGCGTATTTGTACTATAAGAAGGGTTTGTATGACCATATGTTATAGCCTAAAATAGGTTAAATTTTTCGAACTTCAATCGATGCAAAAGTGATACATCCTTCAGCCAAAAAAGTCATGCCAAGTAGTCTCAAAATTGTAAGGAGGCGACAAAATGAGCCTAAGAAATTGAAATTTTAAACAAATTGTCTTAGAAAGGACAAGTGCAGAAATGTAGGAAATGTGACAATTCTAACCATAATGCCAAAAAAAAATCTAGCAAGGCTCAACATTGTATGTTGAGGCATCTTCACATTTATAAAAACCTTCTTTGGTTAAAATATGAATCATATGAATCATTTATAAATCTTGCAATAACTAAGGCTTATCATGTTATCATAAAGGCATCTTCACATGTATATAACCTTTCAATTTTTAGTAATTTATCTTAGTTGTAATAAACAGTAAATGTGTTTCTATTAATTAATATAGGTTAGCAGTGCAAACAGCGTAGATGATATTACTATACCAAGTCAAAAAAGTAACATCGTGAGTTTCATACATAACATTGATTCATTAAGTCATTAACAATTAATTCAAGCAATACTGTGAATTACATATTTGTTACTAGGTTGGTAGCTTTGAATATGCCAATTAAAAAAGTTTGGAGATGTTCATCCATATACATTCAAGTTATCGATGAAACTAAGGAGTCTACAGTTCAGAGAATAATCTAGCATCACTTCACAATAGTCACAAGTTAAAGTAAACAATAGGAGAATATTATTGGCACAATCATCACAAGAATAAGTTTTTCGTTCAGGTGCAAATGAGGGGAACCATATGGAATAACTTTTCTATGCATGTGCTATTGGGATGATTTTTTAATGTATGTATTGTTGGCATAAATTTTTTATTTATGTGTTGTTGGCATTTTTCATATTGGCATAACTTTTTCCTACATGTAAATATGAATTCCAATCCATATATTTGGTTCTCAATATATTACTAATATTCATGTGTTTGCCACTTTTGTATATAAATTTGTATCCATATGTTAGTTGCTCAAAGTATTACTAATATCTGCAGACAAACATGTGAAAAATGATGGGGAATTGCTTGATATAATTAGTACAATATAATTGTCAAATGCACAATTATTACATTCTATAAAAATCAACTTAATATTTAACATTGCAATTCGATATCATTTCCTCATAATATACCATTTTATATGATATCATTTTTTTACATTTATCATTTTATATGATAAATAATCCCAATAGACGATCACATCAATTAGGTAAATAATTTTTTAATGCTAATTAAAATAATGTTATTTTTAAAAAATTGTAAATAATAACTTGATAACTAAAATAATTAATTATCGGAATTAGTTACTATGATCGAAAGACATTGAGAGAAAGCAATATTATATAAGTGTTGATTGTTAAAAATTTTAATGAAAGAACAATAACAGAGGTAAAAGTAAATCCTAATACATGAATATTTTTACAATAACACAAAGAGACATGAGTATACTGTACTATCCTTTGTATATATAAAAATCCAAAGGGGTATAGTTAAATTAGATGTATCCTTTATATGTAAATGTATATACATCATTTGATGGTCGAGTTCTAAGAGAAATGTAAGGATGAAGCTAGTTTGTGTAAATAATATATTGGATCGGATTGACAGGTGGTTTCAATCTAGGTTTCAATACCAACAGTATGTCTAAAGTTACGAGTTATATAATTCAAAGTTGGATTTTGTCTCAAAGGGATCATAATCATCAATAGTACGCACTCCACCAACCTCAACCGCTAATAGAGTAAAATGGGAAAATTTTGCTATATAAGCTTAGCTAATGGAATAACGTCTCCCTATCACATCAGTAATCGCCGAGTTTATTTTTTGCTTCAAGGGATGACCTGACCTCTTTTTTAATCAGGTAAACAAATTACTCTTTTGATTGTTCATCTATTTTAATTTTAACATGTAAAAAAGAGATGGTTTGTTTAATGTTCATCAAATTCATTTTATTTTTTATCCTAACATCTTCAAGGACTTAATTGAAGGTCACTTTCTTTTAGGTTATGGACTTTGGTTCCGTGTGGGTATTGGTTCTTGATACTAGGATGGTTTTTTTTAGAAATGGCTAAATTGATGTTATTGCATCCATGTTAACCATCTTCTGACTTTTAAATGCTTAATTGGCGTAGCCAATGTTACGGGTAATGATTCTTGATGTGACTAATTCAAATGTATTCATTGTATGTTTTAGATCTGAGGAGAGTTGTTTGCAGGTTTTGTGTCCTGCTTCACAAATTTGATATTCATATCTGAACTCGACACCCAAATTCCACCTACTTTTGTTGTGTTACATTTTCCCCTATATTATTGCATTTGAATGTTGGAAATGAGAACTCCACTAATGACTCGTTTAAATTTTTTCCATAAAGATCCATTTGCTGATGTCAGTGTTGAAGACTCTGGTGGTAGGGCCAAAGAGTACATTCATGTGCATATACAGCAACGTAATGGGAGGTAAAGCTTGACTATTGTGTAAGGGTTGAAGAAAGAATACAGTTACATTAAGATACTCAAGGACCTCAAGAAACAATTATGCTATAATGGCACTGTCAGCCAGGACTCTGAGTTAGGCTAGGTTTTTATCTACTTACCTTATGTTCTTTTTCTACATTCTTGAACTAAGAAATGGAAGTGCATGCTGCAAATGTATCAATAAATATGTCAATGTCTTGTGTTGCATAACAATTTATGGTGGTATATCTTTGTGATTATTCGTTCCTTATTGCTAGATTGGACATCCATGCATGATGAACTTGTACAATCCATTAACTTTAAAGATCAAGAAGTATTTAGCTTGTAAAAGTTGTACCTTAGCTTTTCATTGCTTATAAACACTGTGATGTCTCTCTACTTTTGAGAGCTTGAGTCCAATTATATCTTGCTTGGTGCTTGACAATATCTAACAAGCATTTGTGTTTTATCTATTGAGAGCTTATAAAGCTCAACTTCTCCCCAGTACCAATTTATGCACTCAAGTTTATAATATCCTTCCTTCTCATTGTGCATTAATTACTTAATTTTAGGTGGTTGTAGCGAGTCACATGGAGAAGTGAGTTTAAGACTCTTGTTTCAAGAAGTGAGTTAGGACACTTTTTTCAAGAAGTGAGAGGAAGGAATTAGCTAGGACCCTTGTTTTGAGAAGTAAGAATCATGATATAACTTTAGCCTTTAAGAAATGTTTTCAAATATTTCATTTTGCAAGTGTGATTGATACCCTGCCAAATGTGCTCTAGGACTACAATTAAATCATGTTTGTTTTGAATGTTTTCTTTGCAGTGGTGGCTTTAGACTATCAATTTTTGAAAGTAGAGTAAACTATAAATAAATTGAGCCTTCAAGAAATGATTAATGCATCTTGGAGGCAAAGTTCTTTTAATCAAATCAGTGATAAGCTCTATGCAATTTACTGGAATTCCCACATCACAGACATATTACTGAGACCCGCCAATTAGATAGTTGAGAAGGAAACCCAGAGCAAAAGACAACCTTAAAGAAACAGAAAAGCACTTAAAACATAGAGGCTAGGTTTTATTTTCTTAGTACCATCGACGTCACTCATTGATAGGAGTCTTATACATGTATTTTCTAGAAATTTTGATTGTTTTGGAGCTTCAAAAGGTTCAAGTAGACGTTGAACAATAAAAGCGATGAGGTATCTAATTTACCATTTTTGCTGAGACCTACAAGAGGGAGAGGCAGATAAGGGTAGCGAGAACGATCCTTGCCAAGAAAGCAGTGGAATTTCAGCTTCTGCCTCAATTAACTCCTTAATCAGGAAGAATAAGCACTCAGAAGAACTATACCATATCCCTAATTTAAACATACCGATTCAGGTCATCCATTGGAGACAAAAGAGGGGAGAAGTGAAACTTCAAAAGGATAAGGGGATTTAGAATTTAAGCATGGTGAAAGGAGTACATACCTACAGTCAAACGTATACAGCTTGAGATTTGCTGGCTCTACCACTCTCGCACGAAGGGTAGCAACACCCGAAGCTAATCTGCACAGACCAAATGTAGGGGACACACTGCTAATAATCTCATGACCTGTGGATGTTATTGGACCTGTTTGTAAGTGTTTGAAGCAATTATGAATAATAATTAGATTATTAACGGATAAAAGAAAACAAAAAAAACGACACCGAAGAGGAATGCGGAAGAACGAGAAGGAGAAGATGAGTCCAAGGATTAACATTAGTAAATAAGATGAACTGGTTCTCACTACCCTTATCTGCCTCTCTCCCTTGTAAGTCTCAGCAAAAAATGGTAAATTAGATACCTCTTTTCTTTTATTGTTCAACATATGCTCAATAAGCCCTCTGCTTGCAGGTTTCAAAGAATGTGAGGTACTGCAACACCTAAAAACAAACGGATTGTTGTTTCCATAATCGTGAGTCATTTCCTTTTCTATTGAACTTCTACATCTTTTGCATGACCTCTCTGTTGTTTGTGTTCGTTATGTTTGAGTCTTCTGCCAATTTTTGCATGTTGATTTCGGAGTTGCCTGCTCATTAGGATCTTAAAAGGGTAGATTCTGATTTGGGTAATCTATTTTCTCTTAAAGATAAACGAGTTATTTCGTGAAAGTTTTTTAATTTTATTGGATAGTTAATATTTGGTATTTCTTTTAAACTAGTTTTTAAATTTATTCCTACTTTCGCTACATCTGTGAATAATTGATCTATATAAATTCGATATGTATTTTTGAATTCAATACTATGATGGGAATTAGTTAAAGCATAACTAATTTGATAAGTAATTAGTTAAAGGATCAAGTTATCTATAGCTTACTCCACTTTCAAAAATTGACAATCTACAGCCACCACTGCAAAGAAAACATTCAAAACAAACATGATCTAATTTTAGTCATAGAGCACAGATGGTAGGGTAGCAATCACACTGGTCCTCTAACTTGTTCATTGCAAAAGGAGTTATCAAGACCTTGGAGAAATTATTAAAAAGATTCCTTTGGGGAAATCTCAATTCTGAGAGACACCATCCCAGAGGAAAATGGTCTCAGGTTTGCAAGAGAAAGAAAGGAGGAGTTTTGGGGCTCATTTCCATTGGCATTACAAACAAAGTTATGTTGATCACAAAGTTGTGGAATATTTTATTAGAGAAGGAATCACTATGGATCAGATGGTTTGACACCTATATCCTTAAGGTGAATAATATCTGGGTCATACCAATTAAAACCTCCATTTTTTGGTTTCTGACTTACTTGTTTAAGCTAAGGACCATATTGGAACCTAATGTGTTTTGTAAGATTGATAATGGGGAAAAGGCTTCCTTTTGGTTTGATAATTGGATAGGTCGAGGGCCCCTGATCAAAATTCGTCAAGTTGTGGTTAGTTGGAACTCTATCCCTGTTCATTCTAAGGTTAAGTTTCTTCTAATAGGGAGATAGTGAGGTAATTTCCCTTCAAAATTGCAGTATCTCCTTCCTAATTACATCCCTAATCTTAGAGGTAGGGATTCTTATCAGTGCCTCAACCAACCGCCAGGTATCTTTAACTCTTCAAGATTCAGGGATTGGATGGTCCCTAAAACTTCTAAGGTTGAATGGTCCTCAATTGTTTGGCATGGAGCTCTCATTCCTAGTTACTCTTTTGTACTGTGGTTAGCTACTTTGGATAAATTGAGTACGTTAGATAGAATGCCTTACATAGATACTAATACTGCTTGCATTCTATGTGGATAAGAGGTGGAGTCTAGGGATCATCTTTTCTTCCTTTGTGAATTTTCGAAAGGCATTTGGAGTAGGATACAGGACCTCTGCCTGCAACATAGTTTTGGCAGTAAGATTTTAGATGTTCTTGAATGGGTTCTAAAGCTGAAAGCTCCCTCATCTAGTAAGGTGGTTCCTATCATCTCTTTAACTTCAACTGCCAAATAATTATGGAGAGAGCGAAACCTAAGGAGATTTCAGAGAAAGATTAGCACTAGGTATGAGATATTGTCCTCCCTAATTTCTGGAATTAGGAAGCAATTACTCTGTGTATCAAACAGAGCAAATCCTAACCTAGCAGCCTCGTGGAGAATTAACTAATATGAGCAATTATTCAGTAATAATCAGAAGCAGGAAACCTCTTAAATAATGAACAGCAAAGCTGAGAAAGGTGGTGTTTCAGAGAAGGTAGCCTACTTTTTCAACAAACAAGTACATAGTACATACGAGATAGGTGCATGCAACCCAAGCAGGTGAAGATTACCAACTTAATCTCAAGATAGTACAAGAAGAAGTGAGTTAACCGAAGGGTTAATCGAAGACTGATGATTGGTGTCCACTAACCACGATCTACAGTTTCGACGTCTACTCCAAGCTAAAGCAAAACAGAACCTTTTTCAATGGCTCGTAGAAGATAAGAAGAAAGTGTCAAGCTAGAGATTTTCACACCTTGGTAGCGCTGGCTGTCAGGAAAAGAGGATCACGACCGACTGTCGATCATCATCCATCGTCTATCGCTCATCGCCTTAGTTTAGCCCTAATTGGGAAGGTTTTGGAGACCCGACTATTAAAGTCATGTGACTTTTTACCTTGTTTACAAAACGCCCTCGTCTTAGCTTTCTTTTGGTCATTAACGTGTTCTTCTATTATTATGTTTGGTAACTAGCTATGGTTTCAACTGATGTTGTTTTGGCCCGTGTGAGGTAAGGGAGTCTTTCTCTCCAAATGTAATGCTCTAAATGACCAATTCAATGCATTTTTTAAATTTTCAAAAAGAAATTTCTTTCTTTACGAGCCTGTATTTAAGGGAATAAGTCATTAATGAGGAGTATATGGTGTTAGTAATTTGTTTTCCCATCAAACTATATGGACGACATATTGGCACAACATCAGTATAGAATGGTCTTACGAGCCTACGAGATCTAAAGTGTGGCAGTTGAGATCCCTTGCAGTGAGATATGTGCATTCACTGCTTTACATGATTAAAGGGAGAGGAGATAGCACTGGAGTAGTGGGGAAGGTAGAAATGTTCTATCTTTATAGCATCATGAAGAAAGTCTCAATCCACCTAGGATACAATTTAGTCTAGTTCTTTTAAATACCAGGCATATGACACCAAAGTGGGAGCTATATGTGTGGGCTCGTGAGTCACTCAACTAATCAGAGGTATGAGACTACTAGAGCGATTGTTTAGGATAAGATTAGTATACCAAATGGTAGCCATCAACTTCAAAATACTAAGAACAATGAGTATGATCCAAAGGAGACAAGGCCAACTTATATTATAATAGGAGCTCATAAGCCTGTTACTGCAAATAGAGCAAAAGGAGACAGCCTTGATATACAGAGAACAATAGACTAAACAGGATGCCCCATTACCACAATCTCTAGTAGCACCGGAGCAGTAAGATGGCTCATTGGTTGGCACAAGTACTCCTAGTTGGCCTTTTACACCTCCATATTGAGATCAACTCAAGATCCCCCATATGAAGATGTATATAAGTTCTATGAGCACAATGCACCATTCCAAAGGGACAGAGAGATTTGACAGAGAGGGTAACACGATTAAAGATACATGATCGATGGTCGAGCTGAGCTCAAATTCATACTGCTTCGAACCTAGGTCCAATCGACCACCGACTTGATCCAATCCATTACTCCTATATAAGATTTGTTACTCCTTACGATGGTTGAACAATGTCATTGATACCATTCCAAAAATAAATAAGAAAATAAAACCTGGCCTCTATTTTTCAAGTGTTTTATATTTCTTTATGGATGTCCCTCGGCCCTGAATTTGCAGTAAGGCTTGGGGAAATATGATGCAAACTCACGGTGGGTTTATTGAATTCTCACAATTCTACAAGTCTAAAGTGGTATTCAAGAAGTTACACCTTATGATACCAAAATAATTTGAGATCGAGCCCAATTAAATCCTTAATGTCTATAATGTTTCTTATTCACAAAATCATGATTGACTTGGCATTAATTGTTGTGAAAGAAAGCTTTTGTTTTGAATCTTGACATTTTCTATCAGGAAGTGTATATTTGTGAACTATGAGGTCATTTGATTCAAAATTGCTTCGGTTACTCGCATCCTGGCAAGAATCGATTTCATGAATGGGTTACTTGGTTTAAATGATAACTTTGCCCCAGTAGCAACCTTTCAATTGGATAACATGTTCCAAGAGGTTATTAAGCATGACCAAAGGTTTGATTTTGATCATCTCCCAACAGTTACTGAAAAACGAGCCTTGTTGATGCAATTCACAGGGTCTCAAAATGACATTCACAGTATTAATTACTGTGAAAGAAACTCTTTAAAGTGGTACTCTATGATACTATAATTAGTCATGGATTTGGATGTTATGCCGTGATAGGTGATAGGTCTCGTTTTAGATTTTTCCCGATTTTTCCTTAGATCTTAGTTAATTACGAAGCACTCCTAGCTATTAGGAATCCTAAAACAAGATCTCTAAGTTTATCCTAAAAATCGCCTTAAGAATTAGGAAAATAGACCAATCTAGGTAATAATTATACAAGCTCAGATTATTTAACCTATGTTATGTTATCTCTAATGATTTGGAACCATTAGTCGCTACACATGAATCAGGAATACAACGATTACGTATTACATTCGATTCTAGCGATGAGTTTTCATAAAAAACAATTCAATAGAACATTAAAATCATCATCATTCAAATACCCAATCAATCCACACAAGATAACATAATCAATTTCTAATGAGAGAAAGAAATAATGAAACAATAAAAATGCTTAACCCAAGTCTTCGGCGTTGATATCACCTCTGAACCAGCATCGGGACATCTAACCCTCTATGGTTCTATCCCAAAAAAATAAGCTTAGGCCCCATATTTAAACCCCCACTGAAGACCCCCTTGTTCTTCACTCTTTTGTTTCTCTCCTAGCTACTATTCACTATCCTCACTATTCACCGATGGGACAATTAAAGGTTAAGGTCCCAAGCTACTATTGACTCTTCCACCCCTCTCCTTTGTTTCTACAGTAAGTCCCTCTTTATTCTCTGATATCGCAGCTCTCCATTATTCCTTCTTTCACGCTACTATCTTCACTTCCGTCACTCTTCACTATTCATGATGTGACAAATAAAGATGGTTGGCCACTGTCACTATTCACTTCTCTAAGCTCTCTCTCTCACAACTCTTCTATTTTTCCCACCACTCACTATCTCTCTATCACAGCTCTCTCTATCCCCCTTTCATGTTGTAGCTTTGATGTGACAATTTTACTTGAGGGTTTTTGGTCCACGCCTCCTGTTCATGCTCTTAACCCTTGCAAATACCTTTTTTGTGTTAAAAGCTAGCATTTACCGTTAGCTTTCACATTTAATGCTAGTGTTAACACTGCTTCCTTCTGCTTTATCCTTTACATTGTGTTTTATTCATCTTGCACTGTCGTTTTGTGTTGGGCCTTGAATTTTTTTATTTTAGTAAACATGATTTGAATGAATTTTGGTATTGTTAGATAAATTATTTTTG
>JANIIA010000006.1:51256521-51283183 GCA_027478495.1 Erythroxylum alaternifolium | reverse complement strand
AACTTATCCAGCATAGAATGTAACTTGTTTGTGATCATCATCTTATTTATTAAAATCAGAAGGCATTTTGGAAGTAAATAGGTAAATTTACAAATTAACATTCATAACTCCATTTTTAGGTGTAGGTAATAGTCGAGCAATGCCTAGAGGGACATGATTTACAATTACACATAAAATTCTAAATCAAAATGATGCATAATTTGGGAACAGATTTTCTGTTCTTTCTACTCTATTTCTTTGCAATTTCATTCTTGTAATAAATTGATGGACAAAACACAGAAAGCACGGAGCACACATAACAGACGATTTGTTACGGCACAATTAGACAATTATTTTAAATTTGAACACCCTGGAAATCAACTCGTTCTCCAATAAAACTGAAGTTAAGGGGAAGCCAAAAACCTGCGATTTGATTGAATTGATTGATTTGATCGGGAACTTACTAAATGATTCTTGATTAGATTCGTATCCTTATCTTATATAGTGAGTGACATACAGAACGGCCAGGCAGCTAAAGTTGAGATGTGAAATGCATATTTCAAAAACAGAGGAATGGAAGAACTGAATTTCATGTGTTTATAGTAAAGCAGGAAAGAACCTCAGTCCATGGAAGACCTTATCGTCCCTTTTGTTTTTTTGTAATTTCCGTTTCCCCTGAGCAGTATTACTATATTATTATCACCCACAGATCTCATGGCGTTTGTGAAGGTGCATTGCTCCACTTTCAACGGTAGTTGTGTTTTCGTAACATTTCCCAGCTGTAGGCCAATTATTGTTCAAATGACAAAAGGAAGAAACTAAAAGAGCCGCATTAATGGATTACATGTGATTAATTATATGCTCAACAATAATACGTACCCTTTTTCCTTAATCCATGACTATGACTTCGCTGTAATTAGTTCAAAGATCTCTCCTTTTCTTTTTAATTATATTAGGTATTCCAGCTTAGTTGAACTAATCCTAAGTCTCTAAGACCCCACCCAAGAATCCTAGAGGATGTAAATCTGGAATCTCAAGACCCCTCAGGTTCCTACGTAGCCTGTACACTTCTGCGCACAAGGAGTCGTTACATACTTGATTGGTCAACTGCTGATTGATTGCTGGCTCCTCTACTCAGCATCAGGTTCCCAGCAGCCCTCGGGTTTCCTAGTAGCTTCAACTCCCACACTGCCGCTGGAAGCGAGGCGTCCGTAATTGATCCTATCAAAGAGATGTACCCAGGAGGCTAGAGGATCATCAGTAGGACAAATTTCCTATTTCTCCTTCTTTGGCGTGACTCAAACTTAAGACCTCCTATAAAGGAGAGTCTTAAGTGAGAAGCTGAAGTCATTAGGCTACTCTTCGTTGTCATGACATTATGTTGTCATACACTTAGAGCTTACATCTTTTTCCAAATTAAATTAGCTAAATTAAGTGCAAACAAGCTCGTATATAAGAAGAAATCTCAACTCAAAATTTTGAAGAATTGGATCGCAGATATTTGTTTAAATATAAATCACTTCTTCCTCTTGTCCTTTTACATAAACAAATACTAATCATATCCAAAAGACTTGCTACGAAGAAAGATATCTAGTCTTATAAAAGGAGTTACTTCTCTGGAATACATATTCTCAAATGTTTCATAAAAGTTGACTATTCACAAAGGAATAGTACATACGAGCCGCCACTAATGAAACAAACATTAAGTTATTTCATATTCTTATGTTATGTATAAATAACAATCTTAAGACTCAAAATAGCAGATGTCTAGAAGCATTCCCTTTCACAAGTTCTTCTAGCTCTCTATTAAGCCTACAGCGGAAGCTTTTTAACTGGGTTTGTATTTAAGTCAGCAAACATATGCTAAAATCGTAAATTGGTATTTTAGATCTTAATAAAGCCATGACACTATAATAAAAAATAAAAATAAAAATAAAAAGATGAAAATTTTGACAGAGTTTGAATGAAATAATCTTTCGCATTGTCATAACGAAATCTTTTGCTTTGTACATCAAATGGAGTTTTCATCATATTATAAAATTTTGAGAAAAGATCAATAATATCTTACTTGTGTTTCACAAATAGATCCAAGTGACTTGTATCCAATCATCAATCAAAGATATGAACTATTTTGTCCTAGAAACATTAGGACTAGAAAGAGACCTCAAATATCACTATGAATAATAGAAAAAAGGGTATGACTTCTTTTATTACTAATTGGAAAAGGTTCACGTTTGTACTTTGTAAATTCACATTCATCACAATGAAAAGACTCAACATCTATTTATCAAAGAAGGATTGAAACATTGACTTTACTATGTGAAAAGGAGTATGTTTCAAATGATGATGATAAAGCCATATTTTTTCTTTACTAAATATGACTAACTTTGAAAGAAAGGATGTGGGAAGAAAAATCTCGGGTTTGTTATGCCCTCCTTTACTCTCTAAGTAGTAAAGGCCATTACTCTCACTAACATGTCAAATCGTCCTCTTTGTGCCCTATTCCTGGAACATGCAAACGGAATGATAAAAAAAAAACTTCACATTTAGAGTCTTTGGTGAGTTATGCACTCATATCAGGTTAGCAAATTAGGAACATGGAAGACATATTTTTGGATAAGAGAGTCATTAAACTGAACATCTCCTTGTCCATCTACAATGGCAACTGATCCATTAGCTATAGTTATTTTATTATGGCTAGAGGAAGGTGTATAAGAGACAAAATATTTAGAGGAAAGTGTTATATGATCAGTGGATTTGAAATTAATTATCCACATAGTTGAATATTTATTTTCTAAGGAACTAAAAATATAAGAGATTGAGCAAATACCTGAAAAGGTCAATAAATATAAACTTGTACCCATAGATGATGGTTTCTCAAGTGTATCTAAGAGGAGTCTTAATTTTTGAATATATGCTTTGTTAAACTCTTGGGCTCCACTTTAAGTTAGTTTTGTATTATCCATATGTGAGCTCACTATATGTGTTTGTCTCCCTCTAACTTTTCTTTGAGTATTGGCCTTGTCATTTAGTTTCCAGCACCGCTCCCTTATATGGAAATGTTTTTTTATATTACGTGTAATAGAGGGTTTTTTATTGAATGACTTGGTTAAGGAAGACTCCCCATTATCTTCTCCAGCTTGTGCAACACTTTTCTCCTTCAAATTAGTGAAATTAGTTACTAAGGAAGATTATTCAGTTGTTGCTAGATGTATTTCTAGCATCACACTTCTTCTCTCTCTCAATTCTAATCATAGCAATGGCCTTATTCAAGGATGGAAGATCATCTCTTCCTAAAATTTGGACTCTCATAGCGTTGAATTCTACATTAAAACTGGTAAAGAATTCATAGGTTTGATCTTTTTCTATAAATTGTTTTAGCATTTCTGCATCTTTTGCACACTAGAATTTGATGCATTGGTAATGATCTAACTCCTGCTATAGACTTTATTAGAGATTTGTATACACAATTATTGAGCGAGTATCTTACTTAGTTATTGAAATTTGAGTTTTGATCTCATAAACTTGAGCAGCATCATTAACCTTAGAGTAAGTTTGTTAAATTGCCTCCCAAATCTTCTTAATTGTGCTAAGAAACACATAGGTGTCACTTATTTCAAGATTCATTAAGTTCCATAACCATGACATAACCATAGAATCTTGCTCGTCCCATGCATCAAACCTAGGATCAATTTTTACTGGTCTAGTCCCCAAAGGATGGCTCATCTTGCCTTTTCCCTTTAAGAATGTTTGAACAAGTTGAAATCACTTTAGAAAATTCCTTCCATTCAGACGATAGCCTGCCCAAATGTTTGGTAAGTCCTTTGTGAAGGTTACAACAATTTTGTCTAATTGAGAAACTATACTAATGGCAGTGACATGACATGGCTTCTTGGGTAGGTTTTAGTGGCTACCTTCCTTTGTAGAAGAACAAAATTTTGGACAAAAGTTTCTCCTAAAGTGTCGATGGTTGATACCATATAAAGCAAAATAATTTTATTTTGTTTTATTAGTTGAATAGTTTACAAAAAGATATATATATAGGAAAGATCCCTAGAATATATCCTAGAAATTAGGGATATACATAATCATATAACTAATTCCAAAATATATATAGCTAACTAAAAATCTTATCCAATAAAATTCTCTAACTAATTATTTCCTATGCATAATACTTATAGTTACCATTAAGCCCACCTGCGTCCAAGCTTTGTGAAAGAAGAATCCATTTATGCCATTTAGACTTAAAGCTTTTTGACCATTTATCTGAAAGACATTTCCCATGACTTCTAAAGGTTTAATAGGTTTCAAAGCATCCACTTCGTTGATTTGGCAATTGATGAAAGATTTAAGGCATTAAACTGAAAAGATATTTGTGGAGTAGGTTTCAATTGTGTTCCTAAAGAAGGACATTACCTTACTCAACAATTCATCTTGCTTAGAGTTTAATCTTTCTTATTGAATAACAATAGAATTTTTTTTTTCGAGTTCCTCTTTGCAACTATTGCTTTAAAGAAGTATCTGGTGCATCTATCACCCTCCTTCAACTAGTTATTTATAACCCTTTGCTTCAGTAAGGAGGCATGATCCTCAACTTTGCTTAGGTACTCCTTCAAAGCCTACTTCTCGTCTACTAAGATCTCTTTGATTCTAGGATTATTAGAGTCCTTACTGAATAACTAATAGCTTCCTTTTAGGATTAAAAACTGCTTCTTTAGTGCTTCAGTCCCTTTTAGCATTTAGCCTCCTTAGCTCCTATTTTACACCTTTTAGTTTTTTCATGTATAAAATTGCCTGGTTCCTCAAATTTCAGTTTGCATTCCTTTTAATATTGCTTCTTAGAATCCCTCATCCAAAGCCAAAAAATTATTGAATCTAAAAGGATACTTTCCATATACCTTACACAAAATCATTAATTTTGATAGGCTTATGACTTAAAAATAGGGCTCCATAAATCTTAGTTTACTTTTAAGAAAATTTGTCAGACATGTAAGGCTTACCATAGTTCTATCTAGTTTTTTCATAAGAAATTAGCTTAAATCATGTTTTTTTATTCCAGATGAATTTATTCCCTTCATATTGCAAATTAACTGTTGCAAGTTTTCCACTCATTCTTTAAGATCATCAGTATAACTTCTCAAGCTCAAGTGGCCTTTAGCTTTTGACCTAAGTAAGGTTGAGCTAAAATCACCAAAGATCAACTAGGATATATAATATTTACCTTAGATTCACAATAGATTTTCACAAAGTATCTTTCTCTGAAATTTGAAATTAAAGCCATAGATTATAGAAGCAAAGATCGTAGAGCTTTACTAAATACAGTGTATCGATGCATAGATTGCTTGATCACTAGCTTCTAACTCTTTAATAAACTAAAATAATTCTCCCATATAGTTGATGGTTTGATATAAAGTTCTAGTAAGGACCTAGACTTCTCAATTTATTCATGTTTTCTTGCCTTATCTTAGTTTCTAAAAGACCCAAGAACATGATTTTTTTATAGAGACAAAATCTTTTAAAGTTTGAAGCTTTTCAGGGCAGTTTAATCCGCTCGCATTCTAGATTATAATCATCATTTAAGGTGATTTTTGCCGTTGAAGCCATTTCTTTAATTTCCCATTTTAGATTTCCTTCTTTTGACACTTTAAAACTCCTCTTCAATGGTTTCATTTACATTATTCTTATTTTGGTTTGTTGCAACTTCACTAGGTTAAGGGGTATTTGGTGTATTTTCAACCATAGTGGACTTTTTGCTTTCTTTTTGTCCATCATTCATTTCCTCCTTATTCGCCGGAGGTCCTTAAGGAAACAGTCTCTGTATCTCTATCGAAGATGCGAGCATGACTGCGTACATCTTACCCTCCCCATACCCTGCTTAGGCGAGAATTTAGGTATATTTGGTTTGGTTTGGTTCATTTCCTCCTTATCCAATTCATTAAGTTGTTATCCCGTAGGAGCTTTGTAACTCTTCACTTAAAAGTCACCTACATCGCTTCTAAATGAATTCAACATTTGTTCCTAAGCCTCAGTCGATGCTTCCTCTTCCACTAACTCATACAATTACATCAGCTCACTATAGTCCCCTCTATTGAAAGTTTTACTCATAGGTTTCCAGTGCTTACTTCGGCCCTTGAGGGACAATTGCCACTGGTAGGAAACCATTATAGAATCCTCAAAGATTATGTTGTTTTCTCCTGGTTGCATAACGGGGATAAAGTTCAGAAGCTCTTTGGACATGTCAATGTTTATACAAAGCCTCGTTAAACCTATTCTCTTTCTCCTCGATATGTTTTTGTCCATACATAAGGGTTTCCCCATGAAACTCACAAGTATACCCATACCTCTTGTAGTTTAGTACTTCAAGGGATGTTATGTATGTTAACCCATAAAGTGATAGTTATTTCCTCAATCTTATCCAAATTGATGTCGACTACCAAGATTGGAGGAAAATAAGTAGTTGAGAGAGGTGCCAAGCCCCTTCTTTAACCACCCTTAGTGCTTCAGCTCTGGAGGAAAAGGTAAACAATACAAAATTTCTTCTAAAAGGAGCACCTCCACTAGTCTCTTCCATTGTTTCTGCACCTAGTTAGAGATAACCAGAAAAGGAGGTCAAAGTCCTAAAAAGAATCTAACTAGTGAGGATTCTTAGTTGGTACCTCCTGCTTTAAGCACCTTGAATTTTGGAGTTGTTATTATGTGATCCTCCTCTTCGTAAGAGGGTAATAATGCAATGTAAGGTTCCTTTAGCCTAGGACCTATTGCTAGCTTCTACGTGTCACATGGCTCGAGGATGATGGGTCTTGCTCAATCCCATTTGGGGAGTTTTCTAAATTTACAACAGGAGACAAGGTCAGGATCTAGAAAATAGCAGTGGAAAATCACAAGCTAGGGGGAGGATGAGCTGGACCAAGGTTACAGACCTTTGTGCTTTTAAAGGGAAGGAACCAACTTTTGACAGAGGTAACTTTAAAAAGGCATTTCCAAAAATACAAATAAAAGGCTTAGGTAGGAATAGAAAAAGCTAAAGGACCAAAATACCCCAAATAGCTCTAATAGGAATGAGCGAAGGGAAGGAGGGATGAAGAACAAGTCAAAGGCAAAGGAAGGTAAGAATAAAGGTAAGAGAAATTCAAGAAACTAATGAGGGGAAGAATGACCAGGAAGACAATAAGACCAACCCATCGCGAAGTCTTTTTCAATAGGGAAAAGCTTAGAGTGAGAGAAAAGAGGGAGCATAGTGTTAGCTATATCTTTAGTTGTTGATTGTCTTAAATCGGAACTTTCTTCATTGCATTAAGTTACATTCTCTAAACAGTAAATGGAATGACATAAGAAAGAAAGCAATTAAAATAATAAAGACATACTGAAAGATGGAGGAGATGGAAGTAGTTAGATTGAGAGATGAGTTATATGGTTGACTTTGTTGGTGAGACTAACAACATAAATGAGAGAATGAGAGAGAAGAAGCTCCTTAGCCAAAAAGAAGAAGGTGAATTGGTATTAGGCCAATTGCCTAGGGATCCTGAACCTGTTTGCATTGATCCACTTCTCATCTGCTATTTGCAACACCATACATAACATTCAGTTTCTAGAAAATAGACCCTATTGCCCCTCCTTCTCTCTTTGATCAATCAATGGATTCTCTCTCTCTCTCTCCCCTCTCTTTTTATAGAAAATCTAAAACATAGGGCCTTTTCTTTTTTTTTCTTTTCTAATCATATTTTATTTCTAGCTTCACAATCGCAATGGAGAGAGTTACATATATTACATACATATTTGTCAAAATATAATATAAGTATAAATATAAACCTAAAGTCAATCAGTTTAAAATCTATTTTGCTATTTAATGACTACAAAAGTTACTGGTGAAAATAAAATGGATTTAATTAAATAATTATACTTGCAACTGCAATTGTGGGGGGACGGCGTGGAGGGGAGAGAGAGAGAGAGAGGGGGGGAGAGACTGGAGATTAGAGATCTTTTTACAATTCATTCGAAAAGTTTAAGGTGAGGGTGTTGGTGCCACTTGGTGTTTCATTGCAAATTAGTTAGTTTTCTAAAGTTATTATACCACAACATCTTAAAGTGCTAGCTAGGTCCCTTTTTCTTTCATCTCCATTCATCACGGAACTTCTAAACCTAGGAAATTTTTATAAGAAAACAATTGGAATACAAAATAATTTTGATTCTTTTTTTCTTAAATTTTTTATTTATGATCTTACTTGTAGTTTCAAAATTTTACTAAAGAAAAATAATTAAATTATTCACGAAATATAAACACATTTATAACTTTGAATTATTAAAAAAATTAAAGTTTGTTCCACTAATTTGTTTAAGTTTAATAAAAAAATTATCAAATAGAAATTAATAGAAAGAGATAATGTAACTTAATCCTATTATGCCTTTTTATATATTATTCTTGTTAGTACAAATTCAGGGTAAATTTGATTACGTTGAATTTTATTTATTTAATATATATTTCTTTTTATTTATAACATACAATTATAAATTATTTATTAATTAATGCTATAATTTAGATTTTTATAAACAACATATCTATTTTGGGAATTAAGATCCTCAAATTTTTTAAAAAGGATTTTAAAAATTATCGATCAATTTTATTTAGACATTTTTCTATGATATAATATATTTAGTGAATGTTAGAATAACATATAAGCTGCCCTGATGAGATATTGAATACTATGCTTATTTACCATGATCGAAAATAATACATGATTTTTAAACATAAGATTTGATCACTAAATTGAACCAATCTTTTTATTAAGTTGGTTATCAATTTAAGAATAACGAAACTATGTAATTTGATTGAAGTGGTATTTTAAAAATAAGACCAAAAATTAAATCGTTAATAAGAGGTTTAAATGTTTAAAGATTCAATTGATATGATATCATCCTGATACATAATAAAGATTGAATAAAATTGAAAAACTTAAAAAAAAATTAAATAAGCTAGAAATTTGAATTTAATTGAAGAATGAGATTTTTAAATTAAAACCAACTAGTTCATTATAGTTTATAAAAATCGATTAGTTTATAAAAACCAATCAATTATTTAATAAATTGATCAATTTTAATAATAAAGATTATTAATAAGTTAAGAAATTAAAGATTTTTACTACTAAACTTGCCAACTCAATTCACTTTTTTGATTATTCAATTGAAATATGACTTGAGCATAAATTTCAAAAAAAAGAAAGATTTGAGAATGCTGTGTTCACCAGTACAGTGAGCATTAAAATCAACTTAAAGTAGCCTACTTCAAAGTATGTAGTTGTTTTGATTTGCTTTTTATTTTCTATAAATGGAACACTGATGGACCACATGTACATTAAAACCCCTTTACCCTAAATGCTCAGCGGTAATTTGCTTCAAGATTTTGGTAAACCTAATAGTATTATTTCATTTGGTTACACAGGAACTAAAAATAGGAAGTTTGAGAATTGTTTACTTAATTAAACCAAAAATGAGTAAATGACTAAAGAAGAGAGAACTGAAAAATATTAGCTTGAAAAGAAAACCAAGCTAATATGATGGAATGAAGATCTACGCCAACACATTTCCTCTCTCTATGCAAATTTTGTATTCTGGTTTAAGCTACTGCTGCTCCTACTCCCCTAAGTCAGAATTTTACCAAGTCCATACAATAGTCGGAATTATTGTACTTCATTGTTACAAACTATATATTCTCAACCAGAAACAGTATACAGAGTGCACTTTGCAGCTTAGGTAGTGCAAAGAGAACGAAACATATTAATCATCCATCTGGCTTATGAATATGTTTTGGTCTCACCTAATTCCCAGTTAGATGAGCTGGGCACAGCAGCTGGCTGTTGTTGGGTAATGCAGTGTATATTTCCACCACCCAAAACAATCTCTCTTGCACCTTCAATTCCCACTACCTGAGCCAAGGAAACCAAAAACAAAACATTCATTTCATAAACAACAGTGATAAGTCGTATGATGGGATGTCAGAAAGAAACGAATAAGAAAGCATTATTTGAGTCAAAAGTCCATTAAGTTTTCAAACACAAGTTCCATGCAGTACAAGACTGGTTGTGCCAATAAATATGCCATCGCGCTGGAGCTTACATCATATCAACGAATGATGTTGAGGAAACATAGAACATTTAGGATAAGTATTTTCTTACCCTGTGATCTGGGAAAGCTTGCGAAAGAACACGAACAGCTTCCTTATCCCACTTTTTGTCTCCAAACTGTGGCGTAATGATTGCTCCATTAGCAATATAAAAGTTCACATAAGAAGCAGCAAGTCTTGTATTTGCAGTTCGTGATTTGGCATCATCATCCTGTTACAGCCACATTAAATTAAGAACACAAATATTATGTAACGTTAATTAATTTGTTTGTGCAGCAGCAAATGAAAGACAATCGATAGTCTTATGCATTTAGAATAGTTAGGAGAAATAATTTCTGGACATCAACTATTCCAAAGTGAGAGAATGGAAAATTGAAAAACTAAAGGCTTGTACGTTGGTGCACTCGTTGTGTCCTTGTAGAGGACTAGATTAACATATATGTAGAACTTTGGCAGTTTCTTTTCAGAGAAGTGAAATGATTTGTATAAGAGACTCCACTAAAGAGACTATGATACATGGAAAAAACGTTTAACCTCTCCAAGAAGATATAGATGTCAATGGAGTTTAACGCAAATAAATTACCTTTTAGTGAAAATATATCAGACAAATTAATCTCTATTCTGCAAATTATGTTAGATTCATATATTAAATGTAAGATGCATCAAAGAGATAGGATCACATCTCTTGTAATCCAATTGCTATCAATTCTGCCTGTTACTATTGGCAAAACAGCGAAACAATGACTTTGGTACTTTCAAGTATCTTTTCCTGATCAAGGTCTCAGTTGAGGAAGCGCATTCGACGGACATAGTTGTTGGAATTTCAACAAAGTGAGAAATCCAACAATTGCAGAAATCAGATCAATTTTCAGGGATTTAAATACATCCATTACATGTCTGTGGGTGTTGGAAGGCCTAACTTGCATTTTATTTCTAAACAAATGTCAAAAGTCATTAACAGACATATAAAATTCTTACTTGCATAACTCCAGCAGCCTCTTCTTCTGTCATATAAAGTGGTCCAGGCGCGTGGAGTTTAATTATCTGGAATTTCCTACCATTAGCATCGGTTGCGTTGCTGAGAACATCAAATGCTTCCTTGGATCGTTCATACTGAGGATCTTTTTCATCATCAGTCCAGGACAATATTACCACACCAGGCCTCACAAAGCAGCACATATTGTCAATATGACCGTTAGTATCATCATCACCTGTTAAAAACCATTTAAAGAATTTCCATCATTTTTGTATGTGAGCCACAGGAAATTTACTGATCATGTTAATCTACAAATCACTTAAGTGAAGAACTGCTAAAAACAAGACGAAAAAACAAAATATGGAATAAAAACAATATAACTTACTAAAGGAATCTGCCAAGATATATTATTAAGCAACAGTCAATTCCAAAAGTTGCTAGGCAAGATCATGGATGGACTCTTCATTATGCATGTTCTTGCTCAAGCAACAATAAACATAACAGTCTCATTAAAGAAAGCTTCAGATCCAGGGAATTGCATGCAGATGAATACAAGATTACACAGGTAAACCAACAGAAATTTAGATAGTGCATTAACTAAAGCAAAGATGGAACAAGCATTAATCAGCCTTCAGTCAACGAAGAACCCAAGAAAGAAGAAAAAAGAAATGTATGATACTAAAAAATGGTTATGAACAGTAATATCTTAGTAAGTCTGATCAATATATTATTGGTCTAATTAGGTTAGTCCCGAGAGTTAAGCTATCAGAGTAAGGCTTCAAAATAGCCAGCAGTTCTGCTCTACAACTGTTTGATTCATTTTCACTTCGGGCTCTTCTTTACCACTATTGCTTGACTTGTTCTTTATCCAATCTGCATCAAGTTCTCCATACGACAGCAAGCTCTTGAACATACTAATCATTGAACCAGACCATGTAAGAACACGAATTTATGAAAAATAAATAAGTTTTACTAGACTAAACTGAGAGCTTGCAAAACAAGAACATGAGGATAATGTATGGGGAAAATGACAATCAACAAATAAATTACATAATGAGCCTTTGGTTGGAATCATATTCAGAAGTCGAGAGCATTAGATTTAGAGCTAAAGGCAATGAATGAAGATGTTCAAAAGGTTCTTTCTACATCAATGGCTATCTCATATCATGTAGATGTTACACACAGCCAAAAGAAGCTAGTTAGTCTCATACAGTGTGCCATAATTTCTTTGCAAATCCTTCCCTAGGATGATAATTGCAGTTTTGATTGGTCAGAACTTACAAGAATTGTTGCATAAGAAATCCAACAAATATTGACTCGCAATAATCATGGGGATGGTGGTACAACTCTTTGGTTTCTCACATCAAGAATGAACAGAAAAGAATTAAAGCCATGCCAAATGTACTGAGGTATTTAACTAATCCTAAGATATCCCTACAAACTAGTTTAGCAAGTACAGAGATTCCCATTTCCAATAGTCTACATCTGAAAAATTTTAGGTTTAAATGTCATTAAAACAACTTAGTATATCAAATCTGTCAACATTTAGATTTCAGCATAATGTGAACTGTATATTTTATGGTGATTAAAGATTTGAACCTATATAACGAAAGCATAATCAAAATACCATGTGAAAGTTGACTAATGTTGCTATCCTAGAGATAATTAACTGATATCCTAGAGATAATTAGCTGATTTTCTATAAATTAGTAGCTGAATTAGTGATATTTTATTGTTTAGAGAATAAATAGATTCTCCTTGATTTAAGGAGGTGCTTAGGACACCTTTTTTTTATATAGTTCCTGCACTATTAAAAAAAGATCAATGAACAAGTACTTTTCCCTCTTTCATCTTGACATTAAAGCCGTGACTCTTTTACAATATTTTTTTCTTTCTTCGTGCAAATCAGTCCTAAATGGACTATCGTCTAGCGATAACCGGTCAGGGAGAAACTCCTCATCCAGCATTTCAGTAATTCAAGTATAACTAATCCTGTTGTTACAACGGGAAACACACGATGCAACTATATGATCTTGACTTGAACTTGCCTTTTCAATTGACGAACCACAAGTCAAACGGCCAAAATTACCTAGAATGGGCGAAAACAATAAAATTGGCCATTGATGGTAGAGAAAAACTCAAACCATTTCACTGAAGAGATAACAAGGTTGGTTTAGGATGATCCAAATATGGCAATATAGAGGTTCAAAAATTCTTTAATCACACCTTGGTTGAATAATTCAGTGTAACTGCAATCATAAAACCCCATATGGTTTTGCCAACAGCAAAAGATGTATGGGATGCAGTCCGAGAGAGCTATTAAGATATTGAAAATTCTTCTCAAATTTTCCAACTAAAAGTGAAGCTATGGAAGGCCAAGCAAGGAGACTACAACATTACTTTGTTTAATAACAAACTTGTAACCTTGTAAGAGGAATTGTGCCTACATTGTGAAGGTTATTGGGACTGTCCAGGTGACAATGTTGGACATAAAAAAAAGGGAAGACAATGATAGGGTATGTGTTTTTCTCGTAGGATTGAATCAAGAACTGGATAAACTAGAGGCCAAATTTTGGGACGAAAGCCATATCCCTTTATTAGAGAGGTTTTCTCAGAAGTAAGGAGAGAGAAGATAAGGCAAAAAGTGATGCTTACAACATTAGATCAAAGGTTGAAGGTTCTGCACTTATATCTAAAGGAATAAAAGCTAAGGGAGATAGGAAAAACAACAAAGGCCTTAGTGTGATCACTATAGACGTGATTCACACACACTGGAAACATGTTGGAAAATCCATGGAAAGTCAAAATATTGGAAGAAAAAACAAATCAAGGTGACAATATTGAATCTGAGTGAAACGTTTTATAACATGCAACCTTTCACAAAGGAATAAATAGAGCAAATTTGTAAAATTCTTTAGTCTCAAAATTTCTCTAGTTCAAAACCTTCTTGTTCTTTGGTTCAAAAAGGTAAGTATTTAGTTGACTCTTGCTTCAATTTCAATTCAGATAATTATTAGATAATCAATTTTGGGCAACAAAATCATATGATTGGGTACGTCTAAATTGTTTTCTTTCCATAGATCTTGTGCAAGAAATCAAAGAGTAAAAATTGGCGATGGTTCCTTCTTAGCAATAGTTGGGAAAGGATCAATTGTTTCCCCTAATCTTGAAGTTCATGTACTAACACCCTATAACAAAAAGAAATAGAAGAAAGGAAAAATAAAAATCTGTTAGAATTGTAAGATCTTCAATGCTTTCAACTAGTGCTCCTAAGTAATTATGGAGTGAGGCTATCTTAACAGCTAAGTATTTGATCAATAGGGTGCCTTCAAAAGTTTTAAAATTCTAAACCACTCTTAATCGTTTTAATAAATGTTCTCCTTCCTCTCGATTATCACATGATCTTCTATTTAAACTGTTTGATTGTACTGCATTTATTCAAATTCATTACAACAATCGGGGAAAACTGAATCCTAGAGAATGAAAATATGTTTTTATTGGTTATCCTTCGACTAAAAAAGGTTACAAGTGCTTTGATTCGATATTCAAAAGATTTTTTGTCTCTATGGATGTCATCTTAAAAACTTTTTTCTCCCTCACCTCATCTTCAAGGGGAGATGTGTACCAAAGATTTGTTTTTTGATATTCACAAGGAAATAAGATTATGGTCAACACAGACAATGATGTAGATATTTTTCCATAATCCTAATTCAAAAATTGATGACGTCTCAAATAATAAGAACTAAGATCCATCTTCGATGCCCTTACAAAGTCAATCTCAGGAAAGAGTGAAATGTATGGGAGGAAAGATGGACATTGTTTCAAAGGAATTTTTTTTTGAGAAAATATCCAGAATGACACAAAAGAGTACAAACAACTTGCAACATGATCAAGAATTTAACCCAAAAATAAATCCAAAAATTGGAGACCAACTAGGTAAATCTCAGTCTGAACCTATTCCTATCGAATGAGGGTCTCTTTAACCAATACCTATTCCAAAGTCAGATAAAACCTTATATTTATCCATTGCTTTTAAGAAAAGTTCAAGAACTTGTACTAAATATCCTCTTTGAGCATTACTTCTAAATTATCCAATGTTTCTATTTCTAAGAATATACTCCCGGCTCTAAATATTCATAAGTGGAGGGAGACAATCTTATAGGAGAAGGGAGCTCTGGAGAAGAATAGAATATTGGAGAAAGTTGATCTTTCGTGAGGTAAAACACTAGTTGGATGTAAATGGGTATTCAATGTGAAGTACAATTATGAAAGATCACTTGAAGATATAATGCACGCCTAGTTGCTAAGGAGTTACTTAAACACATGGCAATGACTATTCAAAAACATTTTCACCTATAGGTAAGTTAAATATTATGAGAGTGTTGGTTTCTATTGTAGTTAATTTGGATTGGTCTCTACATCAACTAGATATCAAAAATGCCTTTCTAATTGGAGATTCAGAAGAAGAGGTCTACATGGAGGTTCCCCTAGGATTTAGTGAAAGCTTCAGGAAAAGGATATGCAAACTAAAAAAATCCATGGCCTGAAACAATTACCAAGGGTCTGGTTTGATAGGTTCACAAGATTTGTAAAGTCTCAAGGTTTCTTACAGGGACATTCTGACCATCCTCTATTCATAAAACTTCTGTAGACGGGAGGATTGCGATTCTAGTTGTATATGTAGACAATATTATCATCATTGGTGATGATTTTAAGGAAATAGAAAATCCAAAAAAGAATTTCCCAAATGAGTTTAAAATTAAAGAGTCGTGATCTCTTGGATACTTCCTATAGATGCAAATTTCGATCTAAGAAGGGCATGATAGTCATCCAACAAAAGTATATCCTAGATCTTTTAAAAGAAACTAAGATGAGTGGATGTAAAAAACAAGGTACTCCTATGAAATTTAAGAAAGGTGTTCCAGTGGATACACGTAGATATCAACGCCTAATAGAGAAGCTAATTTACTCTCAGACACTGACCAAATATTTCCTTTGCTATCAATGTGGTAAGCTAGTTTATGCATATTCCCTATGAAAAACACCTGGAGGCAGTGTTCAAAATTTTAAGATACTTGAAGGGAACTTCAAAGAGAGGATTATTCTTTAAAAAAAGTGATCAACAAAGAGTTGAGGCCTACACTGATGCAGATTGGACATGGTCTCTTAGTGATAGAAGGCCTACTCCTGAGTATTGCACCTTTTTGTGGGGACATTTAGTAACCTTAAGGAGTAAAAAACAAAGAGTGGTAGCCAAAAGGAGTGCAGAGTTAGAATACATGACAATGGCTTAAAAGATTTGTGAAATAATATAGCTTAAAAGAGTAATGAAAGAACTTAAGAGACCAGTAAAGCACCTAATGAAGTTGTCCTATGATAATAAACCAACTATCAATATCAACAATAATCCAATTCAACATGATTGGACAAGACATATGAAAATTGACAAGCACTTTATAAAAGAAAAACTTGAAAGTGGACTTATTTGCTTATCATTTGTACCTATAACACAAGAAATTGTTGATGTCTTCTTCAAAGGGCTATTAACGAAAAACTGTAAGTTCTTTGTACGCAAGTTAAGCATGATCAATATCTATGCAACAACTTTGAGGGGGGAATATTGATATTCTAGAGATAATTAGCTGATATTCTATAAATTAGTAGTTGACTTAATGAGATTTTATTGCTTAGAGAATAAATGGATGCTCCTTGATTTAAAGAGGTGATTAGGGTTATACTTTCCTATATATTCCTTAATACTATTCACAAATAAGCCAAGGAAAAATTAATTTTCCCTCTTTCTTCAACTGTACATTAAAATATACTTCATATGAAGTGAAAAAAAAGGCATTTGATAGAAGATGCCCCAATCACTAATATATGAATAATATAAAGTAGGAGAATCTATTGTCAACCATGGAGTTAATGTAGGAAAGAAATCATCCACCCTATAAAATACAAGCATGATGCAAGAACATAGATTAGAAGATGATCAAAATTATTACGGAAAATTTAATAATTGAGTTTTAATTGTTGACTTGATCTAGAGGATACCTTGAATTTTCATTACTTTATAGTTTGTGGCAAAATCCTACTCATAAACAGGGCCATGTATGTTGTTCACACATTTGTTACAAGACGCGGAATTTAACATGAACTACAATTTTATGCCTCTCCTAACCTCTTCTCCCTCTTTCTCCTAAACTTCTTGTTTCTCACTCTTTTATTTTCTCCTCTTTTCAATGTCCTAGTTCTTCGACTCTATAATAACAAAATGTTAGGCAACCCATCATTAGATCTTAGGTTCCCGCTGCTTTTCATCTTCATTAGGGCTTTTCTTGTTTGACATCCTTCACATTGCAAACAAACCATTCATAAGTCTCTTTACTAGGAAGAATATTCCAACCAAAAGTAAGGGAGATAGAAAAGAGAAAGCTAGACAAGTTTCACAATCTTAAATTAAGAAGTCAATTCAATAAAGGTTTAGGATTCTAAATTGGAATCTTAAAGAAAATCTGAAGCTAAACACATGTTATTAAGAGGACACAGTGCCTTAATTAAGAAACAAGACCCAAAAATAGATTTAAATGCAGTTGCATACCATATAACCCTTGAGGCAACCAGATAATCTTCTGGACCCCAAGATATGCCTTAAGTTCATCTTCTATTTGTGCTCTAGTCAAATGGGGATTCCTGTTTTTGTTTAGGAGGCACTCCTCAGTGGTGAGGCAAGTCCCTAAAAAAGCAAACATAGTATCACAAATGAATCCAAAGGTGGAAAATATTTAGTGAAGAATAAGGGAAATTGCAATCTATTCGAAGATTTTGCAATTGCAGAAAAGGAAGCAATTTCTATACTACGCAATAAGCAAGAACACATGTAAAAACCAACTTAAATTGGATCTAGAATGTTAGGCCCTCCACTCCTGCAACTTCCAATCCACCCAATCTTAAGCTATCTATGAAGAACATGTATTATGAAATATCATCTTGAGAATGAATAATCAAGGATCATATCAATTTCACAAATTCACATAGCTAGGAGACCAGTTTTAGGTTTACAAAGTTGGAATGTAGAAATAAAGAAGAAATCTTTTATCTTGCGTAGATCAGCAGAAGATTTCTAAACTTCTATAGCTTTGATGTTTCTAAGTTGACATCACATTACCTAATGAATTAACCAGAAATCCATATACAGCAACGAGACTAATCCAAATGAATTGTCAAAGACTGTTGATTTAAGATTGCGAAAAGTGCAAGATGGAAAGAATAATGTGTTATATTGCCAAAATTGTAACTAGAGGTGCATACCTTCTCCGTCTACATGAATGCTTCCACCTTCAAGAATCATAGAGTTGTAAAATCTCGGAACCTTCTCAATCTCAAGAATCTGACAAGATATCTAAATTATTGTTAATTTTCAAAAAAACCAAATACTCATTGCACTTGAAAAGTAAAACAACATATAATATAAATTGTTTGTAAAAACCATAATACGACCTTCCTTGCAACAAGTAGGTCATGACTCCAGTCTTTGTAACAACCATCATCAACACCTATGATTAGCAAGAAAAGATAATTTTAGAAAAAGTACCTACCATGAAAATAGACTTCTTCTACGACCAACAACATGATAACTCGAAATTGTTTCTTAAGTTAGACCATGACCAGGTATGTATCTTGTAGCACTACTGATCATAATATTACAAAGATATATGCAAGCAGATTCTTTTATAAAACTATATGCATGAATGAGCCAACCACTAAAGCAGGACCATATCCATCCAATGTCTCATCTTCAAGATGGATTTATTTACAAAGGAGAAAATTGTGTATCAACAAAGATACAAAAGATAGTTGTTGTATTTGACTCTCACCTCCCCAACTATTAAAAGTCCAATCAATTCCAGCAACCATTGGCTCTGGAAAAGTAGAAATTGAACCACTTTTCCTTACTAGAAACTACAAGCAGAAACAAGGCATGTAAGGGTGTTGTAAGCATAAGAAATTCAAATGAACAAAAATATAATTATGAAATATGTCCTATTAAAAGAAAAAGAAAAGGAAAGAAAAGAAACAAACACTAACAGTTGGTCCAGTATCACGAAACCAAGAATCATTCATACTCATCTCTATGACCCTGACGTTTTCTGGCAGCTGATTTCGTGCATTTTCCCACTAAGAAAGAACTTAAAGTTTTAACAAGGGAAATCAAATCTCATTAAAGCAAGTATATCATTGCTAAAAATGCCAAGTAACCTGAGCTGCACTTGCACAAACTGTCACGGGCTCAAACCTTGAAATTGCAGCTGCCACCTTGGCAAAAACTTGTTGTGCATGTACTGCATTATCTCGCCAGTTATCTGGGCGTTCCTGCACCACAAGATGAATTTTTTTAAAACGAGACATTAACCACTTTTATAGAGAAATATGCGTTAAGTTCATATGCAAAAAAATAATGTGAGACTTATTCAGCCACAGAGACAGGAATTGAAAAGTTAGTTATAGATCCCCAAGTCCTACAAGAAGAACATGCGCAACTCTACCTGAATCCTTAAACAGGTCACTGGGTTTCAGAACAAACTGTTCAACCAATAAAACAACAAACTAATTTAGCAAGATGCACATAAAGACGGTTGCTTTTGTGTACAAGCATGTTCATTTTCTACAGAAGTGAATAAATCATGCTAAAAGCAAAAATCACACAACTTTCGAAGCTTTGATAGGACATTTCAAAAAGAACTAAACCTCCGTGGCGGAAAAACATTATGAAATAAAACTGAACAGCTAACAGTATTCGTACACGAAAAAGATCACGATAATTCAAGAATACTTATTGTTATCAAGCTGAAGTATATCTAACATAAGCCAAACAGAACACCCAGAAAGGATAAGACATCATCAAACTACCCATAAGCCAAAACAAATGATTCAGAATAAACTTTCTGCATCGACCTAAACTAAAAGAAAATGGGACAGGAGAAAACGTAGACATAAATAAGTAGATAGCGAAAAGATACACATACGGGCCAACCCATCCAAGTGCGTGAGTGGGGCTCCCACTCTGCAGGCATGCGGTATCCATTGTCAACTGGGTTGCCTTTCATGTCCACCATTTCTGTGACGCCCCAAACTAAACTACACACTTAAGTTCTCGTCAGTCTGAAGAGTGGGAGAATTTATTGGCGTCTCGAGAAAAGCGGTTTCAGACTAAACGACAAACTGCGGTGCTTTAGCATTAGTTATGTTGGGTTTGAGTACCTTAAATATGCTTTGGACTTAAGTGCCACACATGACAACCGTAATAAATCTTTCTGCGTTTGGTTATACCTCGGTAGCTTTCAAGGACCTTTTGTACACTATTTTAAATATCGGAGATTGTTTAAAGAATTAATGGCCATAATATATTATATAATAAATAAGAGAAATATTTAATTTAATAATTATGATCATGATAGAATCATCTTACTATATTAAAATGATTAGCACAATAACAAGATAGAAAGCGTGTACTTGAAGTTGATTTCCATCGACTGAGAAGAAGGCTCATTTATCTTTTAATTAAAGTCGCACGCAAGAAATATTTGCAATGTTTTACTCGATTTTTTTATATTTAATTTTCATTTGCTTTTCTACAAGGGTTAAGTAGCAATCCTAATGACAACTTATGAATTGCGAAACCCAAGGATCCAAATCAGAGAGTAAACTTGGCTCTCATTTCCTGAAAATTCAGTGGCTAGCTCGAAAAGTTTGCTATCTACGAATTGGTCGTATGTCTAGCCATTAGAATCTACACCAGCATCAACACGAATACATGCGCTTAAGATAATTAACCTTTCATTTGTGAAGTTCTTTTTCTTTCATGGTAGAGTATAACATACTACACAAGCTGCCCGGTACTTGCCAGAGTGACAAAAACGCCATCGCAGCGCCCGGAAACATTTATATGCAGAACAACAAACTAGGTGGGTGGAGTTGCAGAAGGTCCAAAAGAAAGTTTCGACAAAATACAGGTTCTCAAAAACATATATGAAGCAACTCCTCAACTTCTTGCATCAACATATCTATCAAATTCCCCAGACCACGAATCAACATCTACTCAAAGAAGTAAAGCACATAACAACCTATATGAATGTCTTTTATTCTTTTTGTTGCTGCAGACATTTGACGCAAATAATTAGAGTCATAGCATATTAGCATTGACAAAGCAAAGGATAAACTAAACAGGCTGGAATGCCCGTATATTTTTGCCAAATTGACTGAAGTTTTTTGTTGAATGAGCTTTATCCTCTCTCTTTCTGATCCTACCATGCAGGCTCTTGAGAAATTTTGCTGGGACAGATTATTATTATGTAGTACCTTTACATTCTATAAGTGTTTCAGTTACTAACTAATTAGCTTCTACTTGTCTAGTATGTGGTTTATTAGCTGTAGCGACAGATGTTTTTAACATGAAAACAGCTTCCAATCCTTTGTGTTATGCTACAAGAAGCATATGAAAAACAGGCATTAATCAAGTCTCATACTAAGATCTTAAAGAAGTTTTTTGGGATGTTGGGAAGTAGCAATTGCTCTGAGAGAATCTAACGTTGGTGGAATAACAGCTTTCTTTAACTTTCTAATATATTCCAAATATAAATGCTCTGCAAGAATTCATTCTACAAGGAAAAAATGATTTCCTAGTCCTAAACAACAGTTTCACCAAGAAAACATCAGCCAATAATGATACTTCAGCAAATAAAGCATTCTTACACAGCAGTTCTGCTGTATATAAATCTCTTGAACACTGGAATAAAGTGCCAAAAAGATCCCATTTTCCCGTAAACTGCTGAACAATACTGAGAAAATGCCGAGGTCCGCATGATTATGGGAATTTAGGGCTCATTACCCTCTTTCAATATTAACTTTTTCATAATAAAACAAAGACCACAAGAATTCAGCAACAAGTGCAGCATGCATACACTCAAAATAAAGGTCCACTTAGATGAAACTGTAGGTTATCCACACAGAATTTAAGAGACACTTATATTATTACATGAAGAAAATCATATCAAAATGGTCTGAACTGAAAATTCTCTCAATATTCATTATTCATAGAATTCAAATGCATACAAGCAACCCTCAACGTGTCACATTCTTCTAATCATTATTCAGTAGAACAACTATAAAATTTTATCAATTGATCCAGCAAAACCGATGAAATGTCACCAACTGACAAAATTTTGTGGTGTTGCTTCATTAGTGTAAGGAAATGAGCATCCAGAAACAAAGTTCAAAAGGAAAATTTCAGTAGCAACAACCATTCTCTGCTCTACCATCCAATATGAATTTCATAAATTCATGAGGATACATGACACTCTAAACATGTGGCTTTATCAAACCATGTAAGAAAACCTGGATCTTTGCAGATTGCTACTTTGATATTTTATCTGCAGATGGTGAAGTAGTTTCGAATGATGAACTCGATGGCGAAACCTTTCCAGTAGACGAGTTAATTGGAGGCGAAACCTTTCCAGTAGTTGAGGTAATTGGAGGCGACAGTTTGATCGACGAAGCAGTGTTAGCGTGCTCTTCATTCTCAGCAAGTTGGCGAAGTTGCTCTTGAAGAGCACGTACCCTGTCCTCAGTCTTACGAAGTTTTCTCCATCTATAAGTAAACCAGAGGCCTAAACCACCATATACAACAATGTAAGAAGCCCACACATAAGGATAAGTTTCTGCATGCTCTTTGACTTTTCGATATCGGTCAAGAACCTTCTCAGTAAACCCAGAAGGGACATTAGCAGTCCGCTGATCTTCTTCTTCTCTCACTTCTTTGGATGCCGACATCGTTAATAAAAGTCTATAGGTACTGCAAAGCCAACAGAAATCAATCAGATAGCACTTAGGCAAGAACTATATTCACCAACACAAAGGACCAGTCTTTTGGAGTAAGATGACAATGGGTGAGGAGGAAAACAAAAGCTGGGCATCAAACCTGGAGGTGTGAAAGTGAGTATGACGAATATTTAGTGATTTCAGGATGCTTGATTGAACGAAACACGAGATCTAAGTATAGAGTGTGTGTTTGTGTGTATGGGCTGGGATTTTCGTCAAACAGTGGGCAGGCTCTCAAATGAATGATATTCGAACTTTGGACGTGGTGAAACAAGAAATTGAAAAAAGAAAAAACAAGTAAAGAAACACCCGAGAGAGAGCAAAGTATATGAAGCACAGCGGACTAGAGTGGAAGGACGACGGTCGTCACTCTCTCGTTCTCCGATGACCAAGTGGTTTGTTCGTGACAATTGAAATGGTGTGCCCAGTTAACTCTCCCAAAACGCTGCGTTGCACAATTTCTGTCCAAATAAGATGAAGTTTGTATTTTAAATAGTTTTACGAATACAAGATCCCTTGCTATAAGTTTTTGTTTTCCCTTTCTGATCGCCAATCTTTTTCTCAAAGTTCACTTGCCACCTTCATATATTTCTTGCTTACTCAAGTGCACCAAGCGGAATTTGGTTTTACTTTTACTTCTTATTTTTGTTTACTGATTTTTATTTTTATTTAAGCAAAAATAAATTATAATTAAATAATAAATTATAAATTCATTGAGCAAATAATTTTAATTTACTTATACAATATTTATTAATAATCTAATTTTCAAATTTTTACTTGTTTGATTATCTATTTTAATAAAACATATTTAGATTTCGTGAAAATTAATATTTATTTGTTATTTTTTAATTATAAAAACTAATATTTTTAGAATTAAATATTTGATATTTAAAATTTATTTCATAAAAAATATTTTAAAATTTAATTTCATAAAATAACATGCTTTTACAACAAACCGGTTATTTTTCGCTACTAAGCAACATTCTTCATGAAAGCACCGTCTCTTCACTCCTTTAGTTGATCTAGCTCATTCCTCAACTCCTCATTTATTGGTCTCTTGCAAGCAGTTGATTACCCTCTAGCCCTTCATGTTTTATTTTATTGGGAATAAGGCTTCCAATTCGAAGGCTGATTCACCATAGATCTTGGACATAGTGTGATATGTCTAAATGAGATTATGGATTTGATCTACCTAAATTCATATTTTTGCACCTTAACTTGTAGGCCTCAGAGGATAGTCATGCGTAATAGACGTGAAAACTATTTGATTTGCACTTGACTGCAGAATTATGAATGTCCTTGCACATACTGAATATCCTATTTAACCAGCCACCCAGAAGAGTCAAATGCAAAGGCATATATGTGACTATTTTCATAACATGAGCCTGTAAGTAGGGTTCGAGCATTCTTGCTTGGATCAGGACTACTTTTTCTACCTTTATACATCCTTTTTGTCCCTGAAGAGGACCTTGTGGACGTAGTACTTTCTCTGCTTTTCCCTTACCTATACTGAGTTGATAGCTTAATTTTAAAAGGCCAGGTAATGAAATAAGGTTTCTATTACTCTCAGTATCGATGTACTGATAGGTTGTAATAATGAATTAAAAACTGAATTAGACCAAACAGTAACACTGAGTTAATTATGAATTGTCTAATTAGTTGTTTTGATTATTGGTAAGAAGCCCTAAAACTTAGAGCTGGCTGATCAAAATGAAAAATGACAATTTTTATTACACCTTTAAGAAACCATATAAACCTGTCGGGAGAGTTACATTGTCAATACACTTCTCTATTAACATCATCCTCATTCAGTCAACTATCCACTATAATTAGCCTTTATTTTCTCCTAAAATCATGTACATTAATTTTTTGTATTATTTAGTTGATTTATTACTATAATTAGAGTCATCTAGAGTGTATAAATAGGTGGATGTACATCGCTTACAAATATACATAAATACAGAGAACATTTTTACATTTCTTTCTTCGTTCTCTATTTCTATATGGTATCAAAGTCTTCTTTGTAACAAAAGGAGTCAAAATTCTGTAACTTTTTTCATTCTTTCTCTTAGCACTTTGCTTTCGTATTCTGGGTTTATAAATCTACTCCAAAAATAATTTATCATATACCAAGTTGTTATTCTTTTTTAGCACATTACAATGGTGCAAAAATTATCTCCAAATGTCTCTCCATGCACTAACACATAGTCAAAAGCCATTGTTTTCCGAATGTGAATTGCAAATGCCTCTCCATACATAGTTATGTGTTTGAATTGCAAGAAATTTGAGATCAACTAGCACTTTGCGATCATGTTTAGCCTAGTCCTAATGTTGCTATTATCTACGTAAATCTTCGAGATCATCAACATATATGGCATTTGCTTATGACTCTCAAAGATCAATGTGAACCCATTTGTAGAACTTGACACTGCCATTAAGGAGCTCATCTCAGAGGAAAATCACCTTAACATACTCTAGATTGAAAAATCTATCCCATCTACTAATGTTGTCTTTGTAACACATACTTTGTCTCAAAATTCTCACAAATCAAGTAAGAAGTTTTATAAAGGATCTTACAGTTATTACAAAAAGCCCGGACATCACATCTTTAAATGTGGAAAATGACTCAAGAAAAACTCTGAACAAGATAATTATTTTAAGTCTCTCCAGCTTGCTTCCACTGCTGCTGTTGCCACTAAGAAGCTAATAGAAAGTACTTATCCTAAATTCTCTTTAAAGGGCCTTCATACCCTTCTTCAATAACTTCAACTAGATTCTGGTACAGTTTTCTCCTTTGCATTATCTGTCACATCAGGTACCTCGAATTCTTGGTATCTCGATTTTGCCTCATATAACCTCTAATTCTTCCATTCTTGAATCTTTAACAATATTATCTATTTCACACATTTTTCACACTGCCAATAATTCTACTATGCATTTACAACATATAGGTATTGTTCACATATCCATATTACATTTACGTTAAACCTTTTCTATTCCCAAACTCTCATTAAATCTTATTTCTGTTGGATATGTGAACTTGGTGTTAACTTATCCTTTTTGAGTCGTAGTTGTATTATGCAGGATCCACAATTGGACAAGATCCTTAGGAAAGGCGTAAGTTTGGACGGTTTTTTGAGTTTACTTCACTAAATCCTCGTTCAAAGCTTGTTATTAATGTTGTCACCTCCCATATATGGCACTCTTATTTAGGTTAACTTTCTACCTTTAGGTTATGATCTTTAATCTCTAATGGGGTTAGAATAAATAAGCAAGAACCTAATCGCATAGATCATGTTAAAAAAATATGATCTTTGCATATGCATACAAAACAAAATCACATACTTGGATTATATTAAATTGCCACTGGTTAATGAACACTGCACTGCATATCTTTTTCTTTTATTCTTCCTCATATGATAAAACAATCCAAAGAAAGAAAATCACGCAAATTTTTTTATGCTTTTGGTTTTTGATTTTTACATTCGAAAACACATAACTACCTTTGGTAGTTATTGAAAGCATAATTACAATACTACCTCTCATGGGTGTAAAATGATTCAGTATCTCCCACTCACATATGATGGGTTGTAATCTAACGAAAAAGTCTGCAGTGCTCATATTTGTTCAATAGCTGGTGTGACTAGCTATGATGAGAGCACATTGCTATATATCTATTAGGAGTATATGACATTTTGATTAACAAATTGATC
>JANIIA010000006.1:50990971-51002914 GCA_027478495.1 Erythroxylum alaternifolium | reverse complement strand
TTTGGTTAACAATTTTCTATACTTTATGTTTATGGTTTTAAAAAAAATTATATCGACTTTTGATTGTTTAGTGATGTGGCACACCTCCCTCGTGGGGCACAGACTCGGATATCACTATCGATATCAGGTTCGGGTCCAGCGGGAGTGGGGTGTTACAACTACATTAAGAACTTATTATGTTTAGGTTCATAAGTTGTATATAAACAACATACAATCCACATACTTGTTATGAAAATAAATACAAATTTCTTATTCAAACAATCATGTATACATAAACATAATGAATAAGAAATACAAAATTCAGAAACATATTATTATTGAGCTTAAAAGTGCTAAAACATCATCATCAAACATTATTATCAATCATTAATACATTCAAGAGCCATCTTAAGAACATGTTCTTTGAATGTCTTTGGTTGTAAACCCTTAGTTAGAGGATCTGCTACCATGAGATCCGTCCTAATACGTTCTATATGCACTCTTTATTTCTAAATCTCTTCTTTAACAACAAAATACTTTAATTCCATGTGTTTTAATTCCCTAATGTATTTGTCATTTTTAGTGAAGAAAACTATTGCAGAATTATCACACTAAATTTTCACCCGCTTGCTTACTGCGTCGATAACCCCAAGCCCTGAAATAAAGTTTCGTAGTCATAATGCATGAATTATAGCCCCATAACAAACTACAAATTCTACTTCTATAGTGGATGAAGCAATGACAAACTGTTTGGCACTTTTCATGAGATTGCTTCTTTAGCTAATAGGAACAAATAGTCAAATGTTGACTTTCGACTATCAACACAATTGGCAAAATCTGAATCTGAATATCTAATCACTTATAAATGATTAGACCTCTTATGAGTGAGTATGTATCCTTTGTTCCTTGAAGATATCTCATCACTTTTTTTGCCGCCTTCCAATGATCACTACCAGGATTACTTTGATATTTACCCAGCATCCATACTGCAAAACTGATGTCGGGTCTAGTACAGGTTTGTAAGTACATCAAACTACCCACAACAGAAGCATATGGAATTGTTTCCATTTCCTTACGTTCCACATCATTATTTGGACATTGTATAAGACTAAACTTATCTCCCTTTTGAGTAGGACTATATATGCTGAGCAGTTGCTCATGTTTTACAGAATATTGAAATTCCATTCACATAGGATGCGTCTCCCATATCTTTCATTTCAAAATTCTTAGAAAGAAATTCTTTAGTCTTATGCAATAAACCCAAGTCATTAGCAGCAAGCAAAATGTGACCAACCTACAGAACTAGAAATATAAACTTGCTCCCATTGATCTTTCAATAAATACATTGATCAACAGTGATTTCCTCAAAACTGAAATAAGTAATGGTATTATTGAACTTAATATACCATTGCCTGGAAGCTTGTTTAAGTTTATATATTGACTTCTTCAATATACACACCACACTTTCTTTACCTTCAACGGAAAAACCTTCAGGTTGATCCATGTAAACTTCCTCCTCAGGATCCCAATTCAAAAAGTTTATATTCACATCCATCTGATGTAGCTCTAAATCAAATTGAGCCACTAATGCTAAAATTATTCTCAATGAATCTTTCCTTGAGATAGGTGAAAAAGTCTCCTTATAATCAATGCCATCCTTTTAAGTGTAACCTTTGGCAACAAGTCTAGCTTTATATCTTTCAACATTGCCATTCAAGTTACATTTGGTCCTAAAGACCCATTTACAGCTAACTCGTTTAGAACCTTCTGGCAAGTCTACAAGATCCCAGACAATGTTTTGCGACATTGATTTCAACTCTTCTTTTATAGCATCAATCCATCTTTTAAACTTATCACTACTTATGGCTTGTGAAAATGAAATAGGATCATTATCAATGACACAATCATAATCCGACTATTACAAATAAACCATATAATCATCATAAATAGCTGACCTTTTAACCTTTACAGGTTTATTTAAATCTATACTAACTGGTTCATTTGTATGAGTTGGTGGTAAGTTAGGTTCTTCATAGGATGCTTCTTCATTATTTAAATGTTGTTCATGATTATTTTGATCTTCCAAACCAGGAACAACATTTATTGTAATTGTGGGTTTAAGAACATTTATGGGTAATGGAACATCAACCCTTATTTCATTAATATCTATAACTTGATTTTCAGCACTCCCACTGACCTCACCATTCTTTAAAAATTTGGTATTGGTTATTTCAACAATTCTAGAACTATGGTTCGGATAATAAAACATGTACCCTTTGGATTTCTTTGGTTAACCAATAAAGTAACCACTAACTATTCGAGAATATAATTTTTTTAAAGTGGATTATAAATACGTGCTTCTACTAGACAACCCCAAACATGTAAGGGTCTTAAACTAGGTTTCCTTTCATTCTATAACTCGAAAGGAGTCTTAGGAACTGCCTTGTTAGGAACCCTATTTAGCAAATACATAGCAATTTTAAGTGCATACATCCACAAACTTTTAGGTAATAAGGAATTACTCATCATACTCCTTACCATATTCATTAATGTTCTATTTTGCCTTTCTGTCATACCATTTTGCTACGGTGTGCCTGGCATAATGTACTATGCATATATGCCATGAATTTCGAGGAACTTAGCAAATGGACTAGGTCACTATCTAGATCCATCATACTTTCTATAATACTCACCACCTCTATCAGATCTTATAATTTTCACTTTTCTATTTAATTGCCTCTCAACCTCCTTTACAAACACCTCAAGGGTATTTATAGCTTGAGATTTTTCATGTAATAAATAGATATATTCATACTATGAAAAATCATCTATAAAGGTGATGAAATATTTTTCTTTATTAAAGAACGGAGTGTCAAAGGTCCGTAAATGTCGGTGTGTATTATTTCAAGAAGCTGACTGCTTTTCGTGGCTCCTTTCTTGCTATATTGGGTTTGCTTGCCCTTAATTCATTCCATATATAAGCCAAGATCAGTAAAATCTAGATTTGGTAGAATCTCATTCTTTACTAATCTTTCTAACCTTTCTTTGGATACATAACCCAAATGTTTATGCCACAAGTAAGCAAAATGTTCATTTGCTAAACTACGTTTTATTCCAACATTATGATTAACAATAAATAAGGATTCAGAAAAAACATTATCAAGTTTCAATTTATATAAACCATCCATAAGCATTCCATAACCAATAAAGGAATTCTTTTATACAAATTTAAGCAACCACTATCCACCCTTAAAAATATATCCACTAACATCAAGTTTAGAAACAGAAATTAAATTTCTAGAAATTGAAGGTACATACAAAATGTTCATTTAAATCAAGTAATGCCCAGTATCTAATGTCAGCTTATAAGTCCCTACACCTTTAATTGGGGCCTTTATTTGGTTTCCCATAAACAGAAAGTTAGTAGTTGGGCTTATAGTTTGGATTGTAAGGAATCCCTGTAAAATATTGGAAACATGAGGGGTGGCATCAGAATCAAACCACCAATTATTAGAAAGAACTTCAGATAAGTTTGATTCAAAGCATACAGAAACATAGTGTATACCTTTCTTTTCGAACGAAGGCTTACGTTTCAGACAATCTTTCTGATAATGTCCTTCTTTCTTGCAGAAGTGGCATTTATCTAACTTTTGTCCTCATCGGCAACCTGTGGAACTTTAGTAAGTCCTTTCTTCTTAAAATTCTTGGCCTTTGGTTTGAGTTTCTTTCCAGTTCCTTCACCCACTAGGTTAATAGAATGAACTCCTTGTTTCTTTAATCTCGCTTCCTCTTAAATAAGCTTACTGGACAATTCATCAACATTCCACTTATTATTCAATATGTTATAATTGATGTGGAATGGTCCATATTCAATAGGAAGTGAGTTCATGATAAACTGCACTAAGAAGGAGTCTTCCACAACATACCCAGTGTCTTAAGTCTTGTTGTGATATTTGTCATATCAAGGACATGTTGCTATATACTCTTTAACCCATCAAACTTCATGGTTGTAAGTTCAGCCATAAGTGTCCCTGTAAGTACCTTATCGGTAGAACGGAACTTATCTTCTACAAGCTTAAGAAAATCTTTAGCATTATGATTTTTAGTACTGAGAAGAGTAGACTTAATGTTGTTGGCAATTGTCATTCGTGTAAAGTTCAAACATAGCCTGTTAGACCTTATCCACACCTTATAGTATGCCTTTTCAACCTCTATACTAGTATCATTAAGGTCAGAAGGCTTATCCTCTAATAGCACCAAGTCAAGATCCAAAGCACCTAAATGGAATGTGATTTGTTAGCTTCATTCAGAGAAATTCACTCTAGTGAACAAGGTAACAAAAGAAGCTTAAGAGTGAAGGCTAATAACTGCAAACACATAAATGCTCACTAAGTAACAGATTTAGACAGGAAGAACATACATTAAATATATTGCAGGTTTCCTTTGGGTAAATACAATAATACATATCATCACCATCATTAAAATTCTATTTAAACTTTATAAGAAAATTAAATAAACTTCGTCAAATACTTCTAGCATCTTTGGATAACTATACATGTATGACAAGAGCATATCAATTTTCTCACTTATATTTATTAGTTATAGAACATTGATTTACCTTTAGGTAAAGTCCTTAATTTCTATAAACTAATAAATTTTCCATAATGGCATTTCATAAAAATACATAAATTATATGACCATACATTCAAAACTAATTTGGCCACTTTGGTGACTAATAAACTAATTTTAATCATACTATCATAATCATAAGATGAAACTAAAATTAAAATTTTATTATAGGTCAAAATATTATTAATATGACCAAGACATAAAAAAATCTTATTTTTAAAATAATTCATCCATCATCAAATTTTTTTTCAGAACTGTAATTTTCTATTCAAAATCTAACTCCATAATTTATAAAGAAGAAGCAATATACAGTAATTTTCCATAATTGAAAAATTACCTAATACCCATTCTTAAATCAAAGATTTTCTTATCCATTCTTAAATCAAAGATTTTCTTAGCATTCTAATTTGTTGCACGACATATGCATCATCCTAACAAATGCTAAAGAAAGTAAGTGTAGCAAACCAAAGAAAGCAACTTTAAAGGTGTAAGCCCCCCTCCCATTATTGTCAAACTTCTTTAATTCTCTCTGATGAATTTTCTTCAGTGGAATTAAGAAAAACTATTTGCTTATTTGAACCAAATCTGAAAACCAGAGAAATACAGAAGTGCACAGACAATTACAAGCAAACCCAGAGAGAGAAATCAAGAGACGCATAGGCGTATGCAGAGATCTGCCAACGATCAACTTTTTTCTAATAGGGAAAATATTCTTTATATAAAACCCTAAAATCAAAATTTTTTATAAGAATCATAATTGAAACAATGATCAAATCAATAATTTAAGGATTATTATCTATTCAAAAATAAGACTCTGATACTGCATGTAAGTTTTTTGGTTCTTGATTATTCAAATATTAAAGACATAAATCATACATGAATCATGAATCACATATAAATCATTCGTGCCTATTCAGATCTTGAATACAATAATAACCACATGGATGAAACGAATAAATCACTTACTTTAAGCAGAAATCGTCATGATATAGAGAAGAAAACTTTTATCGATTATGAACTAGTTTCTCTCTCTTGACCCTCTTTCTATACAATAGCTTGATGGATAGCTCAATGCATAAATACCTACTCTTTCTGTATTTATGTTTTGTCTTTACTTCATTAGGTAGAGAGAGGACTAGTTTATATACACTTCTTTATTGACATCAAATCTTGTATGTTCATCAAGTTCTAAATTAATGATTAAAATTTAATATACTATTAAACTAAGAACACCTTAAACCAAGTTTAATATTAGCTTATAGAAAATTTGGGCCATATAATCAAGCCATATTTTTTACAACTAATTGTTGTCTTAATTCAAGATCAAATTCAATGAATTAATGTGGGTTACACCACTATTCAGAATTAGAGAAAATCTTTGTTTTTGAAGGAACTATAAAAATTATGACAAAAATGTGATGCTTGTCTTCTTTGATATTATTGGCATTACAATGAATCAAATACAATATTTTTAGATGATTAATTATGTAAGGGTTTACAAAATCTAGTAAATTTAATTACCTTATCTATTCTATCATTATTTTAGGAGTATAATCAATTTCCTTATTCTAATCTCCACTATCCTATGTCTATGTCTCAATCTATCTTTTTAGGAACATACTGGAGTATTTTCACACTCATACTGATACTAAGAAATTAGGGATTCTACCTCAGGCAAGATTTCTTGTATCATGGTTGTTGATTTTTTTTCTTAACTTAGTATTATTTAAACATAATACAGGATGTTCAAACTCCTTTTATGGTCTCCCTTGACTATTTGAACCTCTAATTATATTTCCAATGCCTAAGTCTTGTTAAAGGATGGTTTCTTGCTCATGTTTATAGAAATTCTATAGCCACATTCTAAATAAATCAATATTAGTATGACCCAAATTTGAAAATTCCTAATTTGGTGAAACTTAATCTTATGTACTAAGTGTTGGGGGTTTAAATTTAAGGAAAAACATATTTATATAAATGGGTATATCATAATGGGAAAACATGTTACTTGGATTAAATGATATATGGTCTTTTTAAAAATTAGGGTTGTATCTTTTGTACATACTTACGGTATTTAATGTATTAAATATCGATATAACTTATATAGAGGTATAAATTTCTAACAAGAGCATAGATGACCATACCATAAAAACATGCATTTAATTGTGTCCATTTAAACCTTTTATAGGCACAGTTTGGTGCATGATTATATGACAATCCATGTCTTTTATATTTTCCTTTCATAAATTATAACATAAACACAATTTGCTATATGGGCATGTATTTAACCATGTCTAACTCAACTTTTCATGGACATGATTTGGTAAATAGATAGGTAACAATTCGTGTCATTCAATTTTGACTTCAGAAAAGTAAATGTGTTAATTTTTGTAATGAATGATAGTATCTTATGTAGGTGTGTGTGGTATAGGATGTATATATTTCCAATGTACATCGATGCTTGGTATTGTAAGGTTATACTTTTATGTAATTTCTAATGGTATTTTTATACATAGATGTATTATTTAATGTATAGTGTTCATGTATTATCTTTATTAATATATGGCATTCTTAACACTCAGTCATAGTTTTACTATACAAAAGTGAAACAATTTCTTATTTTAAATGAGTGATGGTATTTTTCATACAAAGACATGGTATTGGAGGTATAGTTATAGTATAGCTCATATTGAGGCATATCATTATTTAAACTTAGTCATTGTTTTCCCATTTTTAGTGTACGTGTTATTTATTTGCAATGAATAGTGATATTTTTTATGTATAGAAGCAGTGTTGGATGTATAGAGTACTAGTTTAGTTTATATTAAAGGATAGTATTCTTTATACTCAGTCCTAGTATTCCCATTTTATAGTGTAAATGGTAATTGTTTAATAAGATGGTATTTTTTGTACATAAGTTGAGTATTATATGTATTAAGTCCTAATATAGTTTGTTTTGAAACATGATATTCTTTGTACTAAGTCATAATATTCTTATATAAAAGTCAAAATGTTACTTTTTAAAAATGATTGCTAATATTTTGTTGGACATAAGTATAGTATGGAATGTAAGGAGGCGTGGTATTGCTTATGCTAATTTCTAGTAAGATATTCACATTTTAAAGTTAGGATCTCACAAATACGTAAGGGGTCAAGTGATGGTATTTTTTATATTATCTTGGACTTTATTATGTGATGTTAGTAATTCTTTTAAAGCTTATAGTTTTTGTAATAGGAAAATGTGGTACTTAAATATTAGACTCAAGGTCTTAAAGTTTGTTAGTTATAATACTAGCCAATTGGATTACCTTAATCATTATACATCATCTAAGTACAAAGGAAAAAAAATGTCTCTGTATCTTATTTCTCACACTAGCATTACCAATATAAGATCTCACACATTTATGTGCAACCCTTAAAATTGTGATATACGAGGATCATTACAACTAATGCACTTTTTTCTATATAGGACTTAATTATAGTTATAATACCTGATCATGAAAAAAATAATTTCTTAACGCTCCTAACTCAAACCAAAATAATCATACCAGCAAAATATTAAACAAATGGAATAGAAAATGATTTATTCATACCTCACTCATATGCTTGCTCATTAGATAACACATAAATAATAGTTATACTAGATGACAAAATATACAAAATTTACTTACAAAGTTATGTTAAATATAGAAGTGGTCCCAACATCAAGTTTGAACAAAATGATGAATGTATCATGTCAAGGTAGAGGAAGTAAGAATATCTTTTTTCATTACTAGTAACTTGTTTTATGTTAATTGATATATTTGTTCTTGTCTTGTCAATTACTATTTTGTAAAAAAAAATTTATTAGAGTAATTGTTTGTTAAATTTGAACACTTACCTGAGAAATTAAAACTATTGTTTCATAAAAATATAAAAATAATTTAATCAAAATTGATATTTTAATTTTATATTTATTCTATTGTGATGGCCTTAAAATTTGAAATAAAACTAAACATATAAATAAAAATAATTTATTAAATAATTATATTTACATAATGACAATAATAGGAATGACAATATGAAGTTTAAGTATACTAATATCCATAATCATACCTATTTTCAAGATCATTCTCATACCCTTACAGTTGATAAGGTAAAAAGATTATTATACATATACGCATATGTATAGGATTTTGGATGCTTGCAATAATATCTAAAAATACTTAAATAAAAATAATCATAAAATTAATATCACTGACTATTATAGTCAAAGGTGATTTTAAATGTACATATTAATTCTCTTAATCATTAATAACCTAAATTAACTATCATTTTAAAAAATTATGAACAATAATCATACCAGGTGTAAAGCCGCATACATCATCTATGATATTTGTAAGTCATAACTAGAGTTTTTAAGGATTTTTTAAATTTATTGGTCATTATATTTTCTTATAATTAAAGCTTCCAATCATTTTAAAATCTTTCTTTAACCTTCACTTATTATAATAATAAAATTAAAATTATCCACGAATCATTATGTGTGTGTATGTGTGTTAAGCTAGAAAATTTATACTTGTGTTATTTGTGTGTGGATAGTTATCTCTTGAATAGAGCATAGGTTTAGGTTTGACCATAATAAAAAATATAAAAACACCCAATAACATATAGAACTACAAAATTAAACCTTTCATTTTAGAGAAACAGAGGAATCATACCATTTGAACCTCTTTTATATGCTTTTCTCATAAGTATGGAGGAAGATGCAATAAATAAGATTTTTCTAACCCTTTATTTCTAAAATGAAAAAGTGAAATTCTTTTTGTTTTCTATAAAAAAAATTAGGAGATTAGGTCTAACTCTAAGAATCCAAGACATATATGGTTGATTTACCTAAACTAAATAAAGGATCCAAAATTATTATACTAAAATATGGACTTGTCTAGTAAAATTTACTTGAATATCCATTAATGTTCCTAAACAATAATATATCAATTTCAAGTTTTCCACATATAATATAAAAATTTTAAAATATGTATATGTCTATATTATTTATCCAACATTTACCTTTTTCATTTTTGAATGTTTCATCGTCAATCTTTAAATTTTTTTATGCATCCATTCATTTTGAGCTAATTGAGGCCCTCAAATAACTTTTTATATAGTGAAGATATCTTATCAAGTGAAAAATATGTGATGTCTCTTTAATGTTCTCTATTCTATTAGATCAACTCCTTTGTATTTTCCTTTTATAACAAAGAAAATTTTAAAATAACATGTTTTGATTTATCAATATTTTCAAGATTTTAACTGTGATTGTTTATACATAAATTTTTTATTAAATGATTTTTATGATCATTTTCATATTATTTTAAATTACTCAAAAATTATATTATAAGAAATTTAAAAAGGGACCAATTCTTAATTATTTTTCATATTATTTAATAAAAATTTATATAATTGATCATTGATAATTGATCATGTATAATCACTTAATTTAATTATGTCATATGCAATATGATTTTTTACGAATACTTTTTCAGTTTTTAGTTATGCGGAAAGATTGGATTAGATTTAAGAGGGAGATGCTCTTCCCACTCTCTAAACCCTAGCTCCAGATCTTGCTTCTCCTCCATTCTCCACTGCCATCCTTCTTCTTCCTTCTAGCCACCCCTTCTACCATCTCTTTCTTCTTCCCCCCACTCTTCTACTTTGCTATTCCTATCTAGAACAGGTTATAGCTTTTGACCTTTCACTTACAAACCCGCTTCCCCAGCTAACCCTTTTACAAACCTAGATCTTACTTACCTTCCTTTCAAAATGTCCTCACTTCAGAACCTATAAGCAGATCTTGACAGAGAGGATTTTCCCCTTTTACCCTCATCCTCTACCTCTCTCTCCCCCATAGCAACAGCAGTAGCAGCCCTCCCTAACCCTCACCAAAATCCTTCCATTGACAACCCCCGGCTCCACCTAGCTGACAGTACCCCCATTCCTCTCAAACCTACCAATCCCTACACTGAACGGAGAACATGGAAGCAAGTGGTGGGAGGCGGTTCTGCAGATCTAGCTCTGCACTTCTACCCTCCCAAGACCGACAATGCTCTTCCTATAGTGTTTCAGATCAGGAAACAATTCAGGAAGGAGTTAAATTTTGGGAAAACTCCCTTATTAGTTTTTTTGGGACAAAAGACCAGCTTTTCCCATTATACTACGGTGGGAAAAAGCAGTATGGAAGAATAAGGGTTTTGAGGACGTAGTCATAGTTGAAGACAGATTTATCTTATTCACCTTTTCCTCCAAAGCTTAAGCATCGAAAGTAGTTAATAAAGGCCCATGGCATGTTGCAAATTATCCACTAGTTTGGCAGCCATGGCAACCCGGGTTTCAGATCAATTGTAAGTAAATAAGTCTAGTGCCTATGTGGGTAAATCTATTCAATGTCCCTCTTGAATATTAGACGACTAAAGGTTTAACTATGATTGCTAGTTTTTTTGGAAACCCATTATGCATGGATGAAAATACAGCAACAAGAAAGAGATTGGGGTATGCCCGAATGTGCATCAACATGGACATTTCCAACCTTCGGGAATCTATTCCTATTATGCGATTGGGACTTAATGGTTCCATTTATGAGGATAATGTGCTACTTAAATATCAATGGAAGCCATCCCTTTCAGCTCAGGGTAAAATATGGAAGCCTATGGGTAAGATCTTTAAAAAAGGAGATTATGAGGAATTGACGAATGATGTTCTCAAATCATCTGAAGATGGGCCGACCCAGAGAACAAAAACTGTGTCTATACTTGAGGAAGATTCAGGAAATAAAAAATTTGGAAGTGTTAGAGCTAAGCCGATGATGATTGAGGATGAGGAGGAGGAAAGGAGGGAAAGTGACATGGGAGGAGGGGATTTAGCTAAAAACAAAGCTGTAGGCCCCAGGGAGGAGATTAAGGTAGCTAATCCTTCTTAGGACCAATCCTTAACTGATTTTATAGCCAAACTTGGGGACAGCCATATTGACTCTGATACAAATGACAAGACTGAAATTAATGTAGTAAGTAAGGAGGAGGATCCAACTATTGGTGAATTTCTGGCAGTTGTTAAGAAGAAAGCAAGCAGGAGCAAAAGGAAGGGCTCTAAAAATAATTTTGAAAGATTATGAAGATTCTAGCATGGAATATGAGAGAGATCAACTGCCCAAAAAAGCTTTCTACTTTAAGGGATTTTGTCAATTACAAAAATCCATGGATTTTTGGTCTTTTGGAAACTAAGATTAGAGCTGAAAATCTTAAGATAATGAATAAACTAGGATCTAAGTGGTCTTTTATCTCAAATCATCAAGCTCACAGT
>JANIIA010000006.1:50977997-50990871 GCA_027478495.1 Erythroxylum alaternifolium | reverse complement strand
CTCCTTATAAGCCTTAACCTTTAACAACTTAAGTGATCTTCCCAAATTGTCCTTATAAAATCTTGTTCTTTTAATTTGACTAACACTATAAAATAAACTTCTCCACCCATAGACATTTTAATTAAATCCTAACCAAAACAAATTAATCAAATTCAGCCTAAAAAAATAAACTGAACATATGCTTATTTAGTAAGAAAAAGAATCGGGGCCCAATATTTAGCCCATGAGATCTACTACTTTCCTCATAAGGAAAAATATAACGTATGCTCATCTTTTTACATTCTATTAATGTCCAATATTAATAAAACAATAACCATGAACTGTTTAAGGATAATGCATAAATGTAATATGAATCTTATAATTATAATCTCATTATAATTTCATTTGCAATGTATAAATATCTTATGGATTTTATCATATACATCTAAATATACACAAGATAAAGAATACATTTAAATTATTTTGTCACTAAACTACAATCAACCAATCAGTTGTAGAGCATAAATCAACATTATGAAATGTGAAAGAAGATTAAAATCTTCCCTTCTGCCAGTATTCAAAATTTGATAAAAACTTTACACTTTGATTCACTTTGATCGTAATATCAAAATAATTAAAAGTGGAGCATGATTTCCTTCATCAAATGCATCACCAGATATTGGCATTGATGGAAAACTAACTTTTGATTTAAAATTGGTCATTGAGATGCTTCATCCTCTATTTTGTTCTTACTATATCCATAAAGAACCATAAATTGACTGGCCTTTTCATTCACTTGGAAGCTTAAACTGGAAATGTAGATATAACTACATGATTTTTGGACCACCTTTCTTTTGGGTGTTCTAATAAATGCCATTGAGGCATAACAGGCAGATGTATTGGATAATAAGGGCCAACTAAGTGGTGAAAACTCCTCTTTATGACCTCCATTCCCTGTCCTTAGTGATCTTAAAAGCAAAGAAAAAGAAAAGGAAAAAATTTGCATTTAATGATCCTTGTGAAATTGTAAAATCACAATGCTTCCAAGTTATGAAACAAGATGCATTTGGATATAAGGGACTTGAATGGTCTTTTAACCTTAACAATCCGAGCATATAAAGGTTCACTAAAGAATAGAAGATACAGTTATTAGAGACACAACAATAGTGACATTAAAGGCCTCATTCATCTCATCAGAAGTATATCCTTTCCCTTTTGGCAAATGTTGCAAGGAATAGCAAGAGAAACTGACATTATTTTCTTCAATTCATGTTAAAAGATTGCATCTATTACAAAATATTAGATTTTATAAGCTATCAAGTAGCTAGTTTGTTATGTTTTTGAATTTTTTTTAAGATTTGATTTTCTGTTTTGATTATATTTGCTTATGATTTTTAGGAAAATTTTTTATTTTGTGTTAAAATATTTATATAAATTTTAGTTCCAGTAAATTAGAAATTAGACCAATTTAGTCTCACTTATCTCTTTTTCAACATTTGCTTTTCTAAAACCAACAAATTGGTATTAGAGCCCTCGTTGATGTTAGAGAGCCTACGAGTGAGAATTACAGAGTTTTTATAAATACCTACCAAGTTTCCTAACTAATTTTTGGTAGATACCTTAACTCACATTCAAATATGGCCTCCAGTAGTTTTTTCTTATCTCCCCCTCCTATTTTTTTAGGAGAAAACTATCAAATTTGGGCTGTCAAAATGAAGTCATGCTTGCAAGCCTTTGATCTATAAGAAGTGGTGGAAACTGATAGAAATCCACCTCCATTGTTATTCAATCCAATCTTGAATCAGCTTAAAAATCACAATGAGTAAAGAACTAAGAATTAGAAGGCAAAGACCTGCATTTATTCAGTAGTTACAGATTCAATTTTCACAAGAATAATGGCTTGGATGACATCAAAGCAAGCTTGGGATGCACTTAAGGAGGCATTTCAAGGTAACAATAGAACCAGACATACGCAAATTCTAAATCTTAGAAAGGAATATAAGGTTTTAAGCATGGAGACTAAAATAAAAAGAATATTCTGATAGATTTCTATCCATTGTGAACAAGATTAGGCTTATGGGTGAGGAGTTATACAGAAAGTGCTGGTGAGCTTGCTTAAAAAATTTTGAGGAAAGATCTCATCTCTTGAAGACTCTAAAGAATTTACACAAATTTCTTTGATTGAGCTTGTTAATGCTTTGCAAGCTCAAAAGCAAAGAAGTTCAAGAGGTTGGGACATTTTCATTATGTTGCACTTAATTATATGCATAAGAACAAACTTGTGCAAGATTTTCCTATTGTTGAAGGAGATTGAGTTTATGAAGTTTTTCAATTAGGAAAACAATTTAGATTGTCATTTCTACATAACAAGGCTTGGAGAGCAACGAAAAAGCTCTAACTTATTCACACAAATGTGTGTGGTCCAATGAAAACCTTATTTTGTTGGGTTTCCTTCATGAAACACAAATATGAAGTTGCTGAGGTATTTTGGAAGTTTAAGAATTGGGTTGAAAATCGAAGTGATCAAAAAATCAAAGTGATCATGTCTAATAGTGGAACTGAATATAATTATGACAAGTTTAACAAGTTTTGTGAAGATGTAGGCATTGAACATCAGCTGATAGTCACTTACACATCGACAAAATGGCGTGAGTGAGAGAAAAAAACAGGACGGTGATGGAGATGGCGAGGTGCCTACTATTTAAGAAGAAGATGCCTAAATGTTTTTAAGAAGAGGATGTCAACACTGCAGTTTGTTTTCTCAATAGACTGCCTAAAAAGGCAATGAAAGAAAAAACTCTATTTGAAGCATGGTTTGGCTATAAACCATCTTTTGAGAATGTGAAGGTGTTTGGGTGCATTTGTTACACACATGTTCCTGATGTGAAAAGAGATATGTTGCATAAGAAAGTTGAAGTTAGGATTCTTATCAACTATAGCAGCATAACCAAAAGGAACAAGTCTACCAGCCCTTGACAGGAAAGTTGATAGTCAACAGAGATAATAAATTTAATGAATCTACATCTTAGAATTGGGACAGATCAAAAGTAGAAAATGCAGGAAAAAAAAGAAATCTAATTGAGAAGGAGAATTTGATGATTCTGTTGATGATGTTCCAATTAGAGGTATGAGATTGCTCTATGATATTTTTCAAAAATGTTATGTTGTTGTACTTGAGCTTGCAGGTTATGAAGAGACAGCAAAGGATACAAAATGGATTGCTACAATAGAGGAGGAGCTAAGAATGATTGAAAAAAATTAGACTTAGGTTTTAGTAGACAGGCCAAGTCACAAGAAGCCAATTGGAGTAAACTAAGTGTTTAAAACCAAGCTAAATTTTGATGGTTCCATTAACAAGCATAAAGAAAGATTGGTGGTTAAAGGGTATGCTCAGCAACTTAGAGTGGATTTCTCAGAAACATTTTCACTAGTAGCAAGACTTGACACAATAAGGATACCTTTGGCCCTTGTAGCTCAAAAGGATTGCAGAATTTATCATATTGATGTCAAATTAGCCTTTCTAAGTGGCTACTTGGAGAAGGAAATTTATGTCAAGCAAACAGAAGATTTTACAATTAAAGAAGAAGTAAACAAGGTGTATTTGCTCAAAAAGGCCTTGTATGGCCTGAAACAAGCTCTAAGAGCCTGGTATAGTACGATAGATCATTACCTACTACATATTGTCTTTGAAAAGAGTCTAAGTGAATCAAATATGTATGTTAAGGCTATAGATAATGATCTATTTTTTGTTTCTTTATATGTTGATGATTTGCCTGTGATAAGATGCAATTTAAATTAGGTGTAGCAATTTAAGGGTCAAATGATGGAGGAGTTTGAGATGACCAATTTAGGAGATATGTCACACTTTCTTGGTATGGAATACAACAATCACAACAAGGGATTTTCATTGGACAACAACAATAGGAAAAAAGGTGCTTAAGAAGTTCAACATGGAGAATTGCAAGTCTGTTAGTACTCCTCTTATGCAAAATGAAAAGCTAAGTAAATATGATGGAGTAGAGAAGGTTGATGAGGGGATTACAGGAGTCTCAATAGTTGCTTAATGTATCTCACAACAACCAAACCTGAAATAATGTATCCTGTCAGTTTGTTGTCCAAGTTTATACATTGTACTAGTGAATTTCATCTCAAAGCTGCTAAAAGAGTGCTTAGATACATTAAAGGCACTGTGGATCTTGGGATTTCTTTTTTTTAAAAAAAAGCTAAATTTATTTGGTTTTCTAATTGTGACTAGGCAGGATCCTATGATGATATGTTTAATCTTCGCTTAGGTTATTTCTCTTGAAGCTCTAAAAAGCATGATTTTGTTTCTTAATCCGGAGAGAAGCAGACTATGTTGCTGTAGTAGCTACTGTAAATGAAACTTTATGGCTGAGAGAGTTGTTGATGAGCTTAAAGCATGACCAGAGAAAATCAATTGAAATTTTTATGGGCAATTAGGCTGCTATAGCGATTTTTAGCAATCTTGTATTCCATGGTGGGACTAAGCATTTTAAAATTAAGTTTTACTTTGTTAGAGAAGTACAAAGAAACAAGGAGATTGTTCTAGTTCATTGCAGCTAGCCGATGTTTTGACAAAGGCTTTGTCCAAAGCCAGATTTGAAGACCTGAGAGCTAAGTTGGGAATTTGCAGCAAAAGAAGCAAGGAGGAGTGTTGAAAGATTGCATCTTTTATTGCATATATTAGATTAGCTAAGCTATCATGTATCTAGTCTGTTGTGTTTTCGAATTTCAGTTTTAAGATTTGATTTTCTGTTTTGATCATATTTGCTTATAATTTTTAGGAACTATTTTTTATTTTTTTGTTGAGATACTTTAATAAATTTCTATTCCAGTAAATGAGAAATTAGACCAGTTTAGTCTCACTTCCGTCTTTTTCAAACTTTTCTTTTCTAAAACCAACAATTCAACTAGGGACTAAATACATCAGCTAGACTTAAAAGGCAATGTTGTTGTTATCCCTAGTGCATCAAAGTTAATTTCAAAACTGACGTGTTGTTATCCATTACATGTACATTGCAACTGTATGTTTCGATACAACCTTCAGGCTCCCGACAATTAAAATTTACTCTTCCGAAGCTTGTAGAAACAAACTCCCCAAGGAAAATAGGAAACCCTTCAGAGACATATCTACAATGAGTCGGTGGATAATGTCATCTGGAGGTCAGTACATCCCTTCTTGTCTATCAGGGAAAAGGAACAACCTGACTCAGCATATGTACATTGAGAAGAAGCGTACTCTTCCAATAAATTCTACATACGTACTATGAGAGGACTGAATTGAAAAAATGAATGTCGTTAGTGACCCTCAGGTTTCTTTTTCAACCGTTGTGATTTTGCTTCATAACGAGCTGTATAACCTACTGTCGTCGGGCGCAATGATCTCTGTCGCACCATGTGACAGTACTCAGGGTCCTCTGTTTGTCCATCACTTCTTATCCATTGTATCATCTGATGATACAGGGGGAAAAATCGCATCTGGATGGCTGAGTATGTGAAATAGGGAAGAAGAGTAGACACCGAAACAAAGAGTGTGGTTAGCCAATACATCGGGGCTGGCGCACAGGCTTCAATGAAAACCTTGTAAGCAGTTGTTGATATGTAGGGGTCCATTGCACCATATGCTAGCAGGAATAAGTACCAGAATATAATACCACCCCAGATAAAGATATGTTGTATGATGGTGAAGTAGCTTACGGACAGAGCCATCTGACAATTCACCACCCAAACAACACATGTGTACATTGTAGCACCAAGAACCTCCAGGCCTGCAACTTCCCCACCTTTACGAAAGGCTTGATTCTCCATCGCACTAATGCAGAAGAAGAAGATCAACGTTGCACTTAATACTCCGTTAAATGCCCAGCCAAGGATACGTAACCAGCTAAATAAGATATTTTGTACACCTTCTTGGTATAAAAGTGGGAACTGTAATGACAAGACAAAAGGCAAAAGAGCTAAATAAGCCATTCTCCATTAAAAGAAAAGGAATAACAAAATGGGACATACCTTGAGGCAAAACCGAGCTGATACATCCTGATCAAGTACCCCCAAAGCAATCACGGGGAGTGAAGTGAAGAAGACATTATACAGAGACAGAAACCAATCATTATATGCAGCTTGTCCTGAGAATGATGCATAGGCCTCATAGAAGAAAATGGTGAAGCCAAATGCAATATTCTTGTAAAAGAAATAGCATATCTGTCAAATTGTCAAAGGACTTGTTAAATCCAAAGAGTGCCATATTTGCTTTTATATGCTGGTGAATCACCAAAATAAAAAGAAGCAAAAATGTAAAAAAGTTTGCAATGCCAACAATCTCAACAAATACTAAAACAGTCTATGTTAATTAAAAAAAGAAGGAATAAAAGAATTAGGGAATGAAAAGATTATTTGAGCCAGTGATATAAGGAACTTAAAAGACTATATACTATATATTACCATGGATGAGATCCTTCTGTAGCACCAATGTCCGTGAACAAGTAGCAAGCGCTCCAAAAACCGGAATTGTGCAATCGCAATATCACTAGACATGACTGCCTGATATGTCATAAAGACATCAAAAGACATTGTTGAGAAAATTATGATTTTAATCTTGCTTTAGTGTAACTCTTCAAGAATAATGCTACAGAAAGCCAAAAGAAATCTGTTCTGTTCGAGTATGTACCTGCATTCCTTCAACACCGCTGATACCAACACCAATATCTGCTTCTTGAAGCATACCAACGTCATTTGCCCCATCACCAATTGCTAGTGTTGTATTACCTGTCCTTACTTTAACCAGCCTTGTAACCTGCGTTTGAGATTATGAACTTTTTTAAATTTTTTGGAAAGCTAGAAAGACAAAGTAAATTATATTATCCATACTTTCTCTCTTTCAACCTACTTCTTGGAGCATATCCAACAAAACAAATTCTAAGAAAGCAGTCAACCAACCGGTTCACTCGTCAAAGTTTTAGAATGGCACATATGACTGACTTCTCAAAAAGTGCTGCACCATGTTAAACAGAAGCGAGGTGGAAATACGAGTTCCGTTCCTAAATTAGCATAGAATTTTCCGAAAAAGGTTGCTGCAACTTACAAGAGCTTTCTGTTTGGGAGATGATCGGCAGCAAATCACAGATGCGCATCCAATTGCAAGTTCTAAAAATATGTCCTTTACATCATCCTCTAAGGCATAGGTGAGGGAATTTCCATCAATGATTAAGGCCAATACATCAGAACTTTCATTCGATGCAGCAAGCACTGCTTTTGCCTCATTTATCTGCCGCACAACGCTTGACTTGCAAGCCTACATGGTCAGAAAACTCGATGAGTCAAAAAGAAGCCTTTTAACATTATTTGGAAGCAGAAAAAGAGCAGTAACACTAAATCTTGCCACATGTCATCTCTTCTGATTCAGCTCCAATCTTAAAACTCATTATGTCATTATTGATGTGTCATTGACACCTTATATTGCTTCATATCTACTGATGACTATAATCTTGAGTTACTGAGAAACATAGATATAACGATTTTTATATCATTGTTAATAAATGAAATTGTTGATAGCATGATAAAATGGAAAATTACCGCAGCAGCTGCAGCCTTGTCGCTCATTTTCTCCAAAACTTTTATTTCTGGTATCTCTGAGCTGATTATTATTTGTTTCATTCCTTGTCTTAGTAAACTACAGGCAAAACTGAAAAGATACACATCAAGTTAGTTATGGAACATTTGACATTTGAACATTGCATGTTCTCAAGATCATTTCCAACTAATCATACCCAATATTGATTGCTGTCTCCATCTTATCTCCAGTCAAGACCCAAATCTTAATGCCAGCTTGAGCAAGTTTGTCAATGCACTCCGGAACCTAACCAAGTAGAATGTATCATATTAGTCTCCATTAAACAGACAGATCATCGATTTTTTTTTTTTGAGAATTACAGGTACATTAGTATCTTTTCTTTCAACATATCTTTATAAATAAAAAATCTCCTATAAATGTAATTGAATAAAGTCTAGAATGGAGCCATTAGTTCAAAAAAATTAAATAGACGATGATGTAATTTTGATTTTAGAGTAAGTTTTTCTGATTGATAAAGCTCCTTAGGTCATTAGCCTTCAAGTGAGTTTCACAATGGACTAAGACATGGCTTCATAACAGTGACATGAGATGCCTTAACAATGACAGAAGATGTCAAATGTTTCATAATGTTTCAGACTCTGTTAGAATGTACCCCATTTTGAAGTTTGTCTTCAACAGCTGTAGCACCAAGAAGAACCAAATCCTTTTCAATCTTTTCTGCCACTTCCTCAATAATTTCTTCCCTGTCTATGCTTAATGAGTTTTTGGCCTCAGTGAACTCTTTGTTGAACACATTGAATTCTTCCTCATCTAGTTCACGGTATGCAAGCACCAAAGTCCTCAAACCAGCATCAGCATACTCACTAATGTGCTCCCTGGTTTGTTCTTCGAACTCTGTTCCATTCTTTGCAAGTCGTTTAAACATAACGCTGTTCGTCAAAGCAAGAATTAATTGCAAACATATGTTCAAATATGCAAATCCAGGTATGATTGTACATAAGAGAATTATGCCATGAGTTACATGCATTTTGTGATTAAAAGTGGATCTGGTGTCTTTTTGACCTTTATAATCAAATACTTTTGATCAACAAAAATTCTGAATATCAGAAGTTACCAGCCTTACAAAGAAAAAGCATTAAAAATAATTGATAAAACCATGATATACAATTCAAATAGTGTTAAACTAATAGCTATTTATGCTCAAGGCAAGACAACAAGGTACCAAGTTCCTACCAATTATTACCATGGGCACAAAGCATTAGGTCAATTACTTACCTATCAGCACCTTTACAAAACAAAAGCAGCTTTCCTTCTTCATCTCTTACAACCACAGACATCCGCTTTCTAGAGCTGCTAAACTCGATGACATTCAAAAGTTCATAATATCTGCAGGAACCGAAAATTCAAGCTGTGTTACTTTAGATCAGAGAACAACATCTTGATAGTAATATCTTATAACTATTAAATGAACTGAAACAGTTAAAGACCTCATCCAGAACCAGAAAGACTGACTGAATAATTGACTCTGACTCCTTTACAATCTTTTCCATGTCTATATGTGTACTTCAAATAAAATCTTTGTACCCGGGAATAAAATATTTCAATGAGAATTTAGATGTAGAGATATCAAAGGACAATAAACTGACCGATCGACTTTTGTTCCAGAGATTGGATCCAACTCTCGCAAACTGATGCTTGTTTGAGTCCTTTCATAAAATTCAAATCCAAGTTCCCTTGCAGCAATCACAAATGCTGCCTCATCTGGTGATTCAGCTTCATAAGACATTCTTCCAGTTTCTTCATCAATGTCTGGTATTGCAGTGTGGCAGACGGCTAGCACTCTGAAAAATTGTTGGATTACATCAGCACGAGGCTCATTTGTCCAATGACCATTAGTAATCCTCTCATCCACAAAATTGAAGCCTTTTATCAAAGGTTTTTCTTCAGCCATTGCCTCAACATGAGCCTCCCCCTCACTGATATTAACTGGTAAAGGAGATCCCTTTTTCCGAGCCATAGCCCTTTCGACCTCTGTAACCCCTCGGCCATATGAAGTCCCAGCCACAGAGAACTTGATAAATTCCATTGAATTGCAAGTCAGAGTTCCTGTTTTATCAGATAGGATAGTGTCAACTTGGCCAAGTTCTTCATTCAAATTTGAAGTACGAGCTCGTGCTGGCTTATCAGTTTCCTCATGGTACATATTCAGGTCTTGATTAATGAATATGCTCTGAAGAACCTTGACAATTTCTATGGATACATATAAAGAGATGGGAATTAAATAACTGTACAACATAAGAGCAGTCAGAAAATGCAAGATTGCTGCAACGGGAGCTCTTTTTGGGTCATAGTAAATTGTAGTCTCATCCGGTCTAAGATACCATCTTTTCATCTTTCCATTCTCGAGATCTTCCCTCGTTGCAATCCCAAAGAAAATAGATCCAACAAAAGACATTAAGACCAAAACGAAGAAAAGGAAGTAGACAATCTTGTCCATTCTCCTTTCTATTTTGCTTCTTTTGGAAGGTGGCGCAGTTGAATTTTGAATAACCTTTGTGTCATGACCTGTGAAGATAACAACTCCATAAATGTGATCTGTGTTCCGTAGTTTTGAGTCCCTAAGCAGAAGCTGTTGAGGTGTAAGAGGGTATTGTTGATCTCCTAGCTCCAAACTACCAACAAAGGAATACAAATTTGCATTTGGATCTTCACATCTAACAATAGCTTTAAAATTCCGAAAGCTGGAGTCCTCATGCAGATTTGAGGTCGCATCCAGTGCTTGCTTCAGTTTCAAATTTGTTTCCCCATCAAGATTTGTAGTTTCAACATAGCAAATTGCGTCATCATAACTTGATGAAAGTAAGATCAGATCAGCAGGAAAGAACTCATCCTTTACCACCTTCACTATGTCTCCTACTTTCAAATCCATCCATCTAGTATGATCAAATACGCCATCACCGGATTGAACTTTTACCTTGCGATTGTTCATTTCAATATCCTGACCACATTTTTCACATACAAGTCGAATTAAAAGTTTGGCTTTACTTTAATTTCCTTTTTAAAAATGTAGAAATTTCGTTCGGTTTGGAAACAAAAGAGATGAAGCTCCGATCCACATGGTAATCCCTAGATGAGGAATTGGGCAGTCCACAAAGTTTGCATTGTAGAAGACGAAAATGAGAGAAATTGGAAAAAAAAAAAAAGGTATGCTAATTTAACAGTCCTGCCTCATGGTAAACAGTTAAAGCATCTAAGTAAAAGGAAAACAATTACCCTTTTCTCTTTTAAGCAACCAATTTCAAATCCTTTTGCTGGAAAATCCTCAAGAAAAGAGAAAAAAAGACAGGATTTGGTCCTGTATCAGTTGAAGAACTCCAATTTCAGGAACGAAGTCAGAATTGATTATGCTGAAACATCCTATGACGTATAATGGTCTCCTACTTTATTAATGGGATGAGCATAAAAGATAGAATCTTGCACATATCCAGGAAGTGAAAACACGGAAGCTCACCTGCTTTTTTCTTCTCCAATCTTCAAGCGCCTCTTTTGCCATGGTAGCACCGATAACAACAATAAGAGGAACAACGTTGCTGACCGCTGAGTAAGGAGACAACGGAGTGAAGGCCAATATTCCACAAACGAGGAAATAAATATTAGCGACTCTCCTGAACTGTTCAAACAGTGACTTGGGGACAAAGGTTGCAAGCGTGTACTTTGTAGTCCTAACGTAGTTGCTCCCATAATTAAGCACACCAGCTTCAAAGCTTTCTGGTTCATTGCAATACACTACCCTCGAGAAGCCAGGCCCTCCAATCAGTGAATGCTCACCTCTGAAAGATGATTTTCCACATGTAAAGGCATGGATTCTGCTAAAATGTTGATTCTTTCTTCTGCCACGGGGCATTTTCTTGTGCAAGTGTTAGCTTTTTATCTTCAACTTTGTCAGACAGAGAAAATCTTCAACTTACGACAGATTTGCTTCTTAAAGGCAGTAATTTGTCTGAAACACAGCAGGTCCAAGAGGTTTCAATTCTCAGTAAATTGAAACACGGGTTCCGAGAGAAGGAGCTGGAATGAATCAAATCCCAGATAACATCACGTCCAGAAGTTGACCAGCAAAGAAATTAGGCCAGAAAATTTGGAAAACTAAAAAAAACTACACAAGAGAAAGTTAAAGTGAGAAGCATCTATATTTAAAAGCAAGATGGAAAGCGAAGAGAGTCTAGATTCAACAGAAACGAGTAATGCTAATATTGAAAGGATAAGGGATGGAGAATAAGAAGAGAGTAAAATAGCAAGAACCAAGAAACAGAAAGAGATTCAATCTAAAACCACAGTATATGTAGTGGAAAAGTTCAGCACTGACTAGATCCTGTATGAAACAGAAGAAAAGGTAAAGAAGGCGTTTTTGTTATCGTGAAATTGTAGCTCAACGTTTTGGTTTGCAAGAAAGGTCTTCACCAGGCAGCCAAGTCTTACTTTGACTTGTAGATAGAAGAAGGAACCAGGAAGGCAACAAAACCATGTAACGTGGATTTGGGCTCCCCATCTACATCTAATGGTTTATGGTACCAAACTCAACAACTTCAGTAAACGACTAAAAACATTAAAGATAAAAAAACATATATACATGAACTCGCAGATTCTGTGAAAACAAGCCAACTTGTAACGGTTTCAAGTTGGCTGTCAGCTGCCAAAACAGTAAAATACATACAGAAATGTTGGGACACCTAAATAACATGAAAGCATGTAAATTAAGGGTAAGTTGGACTGTTGGAGTGGGGAGCAAGAATTCTAGAAGGTCAAAAGAGAAGCTAGAGTTAAAGAAGAATGAACGAGAGGAAGTGGAGAGATTTACATTCCACGATTGGCAATCATGGTTAACTGGGTAGAGCATTAGTTGTCAGCTAAAGCTGCAGAATACGTTTATGTCGTGATTCATGCAATAAAAAGTACACAAAGCCATATACGTATACGTAACCAAACAAAGTCGTTATGTTTTAATGTTTCAATGTCTCAAAATATCGGTGTGCAGTTTTAGCAACGGCAAATTCCAGAGACATCATTCGAAAGCTCATTGTACTATATTATTATTTATGATGTTTTAAATATATTTAGAAAATTTTTGATTTTGCCTGCCTATAATCTATATACCTACCATTAACAGCTGTTGGATATAAAAGGAGATGAACACCTCTTTTTCTTCACTCCCAATAACAATTTACGCATGAGCCTACGCAGTCATCGTGGCTTTGATGGATTAAATGGTCAAACATCCTCTTTTTAAAAAATCTACTTGATCTT
>JANIIA010000006.1:50900366-50919857 GCA_027478495.1 Erythroxylum alaternifolium | reverse complement strand
ATTTATTTTCATGTCAAATTTATTTTAGTCTATTTATTTTAATTGTTTGTGTATTTATTTTGCTCCCACTAAGGAATTTAATTCTTTTTATTTTGATATTATTTTTATATATAATTATTTTTATTTTAAAAATACCACTATTTTGGCCCCTTATCGTAATAAAATAAGAACCGAGACCCCGGGGCTAACACTTAGGCTCCCAATCAAGCCTAACTCCTCTCTTATGCCTAAATTTCTCCCCTTTAGCCCCAAAGACTACATAATCAACACTTGAATTATCATTCTCTTCATTAGATTTCATTGAGGTGATCAGATTATGTCTAGTATACTTCCCTTTATTAGGAACTCAAGCTTACCATCTTGCTTATAATTCAGCAATTTGATGGGATTACTTCTTCAATATATCTCTCACTTTATCATATATATTGCACATCTACCAAAAATTTTATTGTATAGCCTATATAAAGTACATGTCATCCTTCTCTTCCTTCAATGTTGAAACATCTTTAGAAGACATATTTAGAAGCTACAAGAGAAGTTAATGAAGAAAGATAATAAATTTTCTCCCACACTCCCTAATGTATATGCTCTCTAAATATGTCAAACCATTAATGTTTTGCTCTTTAATTGGCTTTTCTTAATGCTAAATTCACACTATATTGCCTTTTACCGGTTTTTACTTCCCTCTCAAAATCTTTGAAGAACTAAACAACTCAAACAAACATTTCAACATTGTAAATTCCAAAATCCTAAAGAACTAATGGTTAAGGAAACAAATAATTGATGGGTTAAGTAACTGAATTGAATGAAATAAGGAATGAATAGCAATAATTCAAACTATATTTGCAATAATTTCTTAATGTAATTTTATATACGAAATTTTTCATTTCATTTTGTTCTTTTCTTTCTTTTTATCACAACCATGTGATTTTGATCAATTAATGATGCAAATAATTCAATTGCGAACAATCTAATATAATAGGCTTAAAATAAGGAATTGGACAAAGAGAAATCCTAACGTAGTGAGAAGAAATAGAAAAAACCTAAAGAAGATAATTTGCATAATTTAATTTTTGAATGGAAATTTGCATAAAAAATAAGGTTAAATAAAAAACTTAGATGTTATAAGAAATCAAAATTTTAGACAAAGAAATAAATTATAATTTTAAATGACATGAAAATGAAAGGATAACTACACATGAATATATTTGTCTCTGATACTAATTAATGTGAACCCAACTTATATCCACTAAGGCATTGTTAAGTCTGAAAGGATGAGAGGTTACCCTTGTACTAAAGAGAATTTCGATTAAAATTAGAGTTTGATCTAAAAATAGGAGACTTATAAAAATTGCCTTACTGTTTAGGAATTCATTTAGCCCTTGTCTATTAACCATTGCCCTATCTATCTTTTTCCAAAGGCACTATACACCAGTTTGTTTATTATACAATGTGAAGTATTGACACTCCTTAGATAAGTTAATGATCTGAATGTCCATGTTTTAGTCTCTCAATTCCTTTGAATAATTCTTAAGGTAGTTATTTCCATCAGCTTCATATTGGTGCAACATGTAATTAAAATCAACCACACAAGCCATGGACTGCTAATAGAAGAAGCAATAATTTTTAGTTCATTTCATAAAGGTACTCTCTAGAAAGTATGGCTATAGGTATACAAAAAAGTAATCTCCAGATTAAGATTGGTTTCTAGTAGTCTCACAGATAGGTAAATAAATTGGTCTTGGATCATAGAGTTCTTGACCTTAATTATTTTAGGATTAGAGGCCACTAAGATTTTACCTCTGAGTAGTAAATGATGTTTAGCAATCATGTTCCATTCTTTTTTTAAGAGGGATAACTTCCCACAGCTTTCATAACTTAGCTTAGTTTCAAGTAATCCCACCAGGTTATTATTAATTAGGTAGTCTTTAAACAAAAGTTGTTTATTGGGGCAATCTAGTCCCCTAACATTCCAACAGATAAAATATATGATTAAGGAGAGGATTTGGAACCTTTCCTCTTACAATTAAACCTCCTTATATTAACAAATTAAAATTCCTTACCAAACTCTTAGATATCTTTGCTTGTTATTTTCGAGAGTGCCTCTAGTGTAGTCTCCAAAACTGGATCTGGGGTAACTAGAGATGTGTGAGTTACAGACTTTATGCAATTTTAGGAGTAGCTTCCTTATTAGTGGATTCTAGAAGGGAATCTAGCTAGTCATCAAGCTTCGAGGTAGAGGGGTTAAGGTTTAACAGTTCCTTAGTGAAGCTTGTTTAGAATACTCTTCCTATTTGTTACCACTTTTTGTTATGACCAATATCAAGCCTCAAGTTGTAGGAAATACTCAATGATTCTTGATAAATATTGTTGTTTTCATTAAGTTGCATTATAGAAATATGATATAGAAGCATTTATTGAATATCCATGAGCACATAATATGGGAATAACCCACTTTTTCCATCTTAAAAGTGATTTTGTCTAGGTAAATAGGATTACTAAGGTGGCTGGCTAGGTAACTTAAGCCTTTGGTCGTCCAATATTTTAAAGGTAATTTATGGAAGTTAAGCCAAATGGGAACTTACTTCACCTTGATTTTTTATAAGTTAAATCCTTATTTCCATTTTTACATGGAAAAAGGATGATTATAATAGTGTCAAGGGCCATTTTTGACTATCTTTTAAGCTTACTTTGGGATAGAAAATTTTGATAGAAAAATATTACTCTCATTAACCAGAACTTCTTACAATCCTAATGATTTCTAAATTCAGATAGCCCATACTTTGACTATATAGAATGATGGTCTTTTACTGAGGAAAAATCCTAGTAGGATGGCCTTCCATTATATCTCCTTCTATGAGGATATTGAAGGGAGGGCTAATAACTAAAGGGTCCTCATGGGGGACAGTAATGTAACTTCAATTCGAAAGTAGGTTACCAAAGACTTGAAGCCATAATTTTTTTTCCTAATTGGGGCTCCAAGGGCTAGGAAGTGAGATCAATGAAAAGAAGGAAGAAAGGTTACTAAGGATATAGGGAAAAGAATTATGAGGAATAATCATCCCCAAAGAAAGGAAGGAGGCAGAAGAAAGGGCATACTATTCAACATTGCTATTCTAGGTAAAACAGAGGGAAATAATAATCATAGAGGACAAATCAAAGGAATAAAAACCAAAACCAAAACCTAGATGGCATGAAAGGAAGGGAGACAAGTTAGAGAAAGGGACTAAAGGGTGACTGCTAGGTGGGAACCAGTGAGGGGTGATATTAAAGGAGATGGAAAGATGAGGGAGATCACCAAGGATGGTAGCTTCAAGGAGTGGAGTGCTTAGGAAGGTGAATAAAGTTATAACAAAAAGGTTAAGGGCGAAGATTAGGGAGACTACATAGAGGAACAAAATCAAAAGGAAGATGAGAAGAGCCATAAAAGCTAAAGCATAAAAGATGGGTTCAGTGAAGAAAGCTGAAGTAGGGATTAGAAGGGATGAAGGAAGATGCCATGTAAAACATGTAACTTATAGAGTCTCTCATCAAATTTATACTTTTATTTATTCTCTTCAGTTAAAAAACAAAAACCAGCTAGAAAATGGAAGGGTGTAACTTATGTGAACGATTCCTAATTGAATAATAGTAATGCATCGTCAACTTATTATAATAATTAGATGATTTTTTTATACAACATGAATAAGAGTTAAGTACTTATCTTTCCATCTTATATGACATTATACCTTAGAGTTGAGAATTATAATCTTCCTAGAAATAGATATGTTCATTTAAGCATTGCTAAGGTTGTTATTACCCATAGAAAGGTGATTATTGATGATGATACAGAATGTTCATTAAGAAGAAATGCAACATCATTTGATGGAACTTTTCTTAATGTAATATAGAAGAAGGGAAGTGTTTAAGAGCATGTTTCATTTTGGTCTACCATTGAACTTTATTCAGATTATTGTAACGTATAGTTTTAGATATTTTTATTATTTTTATGATGTTTATAATTAATATAAGTACATAAAGATACGGATTATAATTTTTGTGTTGTTTATATATATATAAGTAACTTCTATATATTTAAAAGGGAATATAGTTAGAAACTAAAAGGAGTATTAAGCCTCAAAATGTATTATACTAAGACTTAGTATATCCAATACCACAATGTCTAAATAATAACATAATTTATTTGAGAGAAATAAGTAACAAAAGTTTTTAAGAAAAGGGAATACTAGCTTTAAGTACAAGTAATACCGTCACCCATTACAAACTATAGTATCCAATCGGTTGAATGCATAGTGATTATATATTTTGTATAAACAATTTGAAGAAAAAACTGTGATTTACCATCAATCAAATAATATATATTTCATGTTTTGCTCAACATGTTTCTTACACTTTTTTATGGTCAAACATGTTATCTTTTGAAAATTAGAAAAGGGTGTGAATTAACATATTTGTATATGACTATGTAGGAAAATTTTGTTTGTTAAAGCTTTTTCAGAACATAGATTAATGCATGATTATATACAAATCCTTGTCATGAATCAAGAATCAACCTAGGGTAATTATAGATTACCCTTCCATATACAAACTATACTAGTACTTTATGTTTTGATTACGTCATTTATTTACCTTAGATGCCATCATTCATTACACATAAAAGAGGATATGGAACTGAATATTTAGATATAATTGTTAGTATTGAGCCCTAAAAAAACACATGACATGTATTTTGAAATCTCTAATGTCATTTACAACCTTTGAAATTGAAATGATAGTCCCAGTACTTCTCTCATGGTCAATATTACATAATTGTTAATCCCTCCTACACGAGTTAAGCGAATACTGATTGATGCCCCCTAAAGCTCGTTTAACTCAAACTTTAATATCTGATGATGTCCACTATTTATAATGCACTAAACCTATATCATTTTTTTTGTTTTTTCCTTTAACCTTTTCCACCACCCAGCTTTTATACAAAAATGTGTGATTACACTAGGATATAGTATGGAATAAAGGGAAAATAGGAAAATATTGAGATAACAAAGAAGGGAACATTGGTAGTTTGGCTATGTAAATTAATAATGAACTTTGGTGGTTTGAGGCATCTTTGGTATACGAAGACATTTTAATAGAAGTGAGAGAAAGGAAAATAGGCAAAAAAATTAAGGTTATAGAGATTGAATTTGGTTATATGTATTACTAATTGAAATAATGATAATGATACAAACTATATAGCCGCCAAGTTCATTTCTTCATAACTAAATATTTATATTTGTCAATGGTGCCTGATCAGGTGCAAAGAAATTTTGGTTCAAAATAGAAGGTACTTTGTTAGTTAATTTCCTTACAAAAGCTACGAAAGTTAAGGAATATATGCCTATAAAAGTATTTCTTTTTTAAACAAGTCATTATATTTCTTTGGTATATCTACGGTCTCTCTTTTAAAGATTAATATTTACCAATATGTTTTATCACTATTCTTATGAAAACTTAATTAATCATATCAAATTATCATAGAAGTGGAATTTTTTTCTCTATTATCAAGCGATGATTGTTGAATACTGGTAAAAGTAACTAACATAATGTACCAAACCTTTTTCATGTATTGTATTCTTCCTAATGGTCAAGTCGTGTCATTACAAATAAAATTAAATGAGTCAATATTTAAGGTTTAACCATTGTTAATAGCCATTCCCACCATTGGCCAAGTGTTGTTAATATAATAGCCAAGTAATGTTAATTTTAACAGTGATAATACTAATATTGCATTAAAAAAACCCCCAAGTAATAAAGTCATTAGGGAAGGTTTGTTGCATATGGCATATGTATTGCAACCTATAGTTGCAAATATATTGATCAAGTTTTTGACTTTTTTGAATATATATATATATACACACACACACACACACACATGCAAGGATAAAGATTATAAGTTTTATGTCATCTATAATTAATATATATGTTTTCAATTAGTAATGTTAACAATGGAATGATGATGTTTTACAGATAAGCTCTACATATTTAAAATATAATATAATGATTAAGTGGAATGAAAATAATTTTCTCAATATAAAATATATTAAGACAAGTATTCAATAACACATATATGTATAAAAATTACTATGTTTCATTAAAAATAAGTAAAAATATTTTAGGAACATAGGCATATTATCTATGAGTACAAATGATACTCTCAAGCATTACAAACTATGCTAGTAACTGGGAAATGTTGGTTTGTGGCCCATAATCAATTGGTTGGTTACATTTTTAGACATAATTATTTAAGAGCATTATTCATCTTATGCATATTTGTTTAATCAAGATGTAAAAGAAAGAGGCTATAGGATAAACATACGTTGCAATTGAAATTATGATAAGTATATAATTATGAGATTTGTATTGTATTTATATATTATACAGATATTGTTTTATTGATAGTGGACATTAATAGAATTTAAAAAGACTAACACACGTTATATTTCTTCTTTATAAAAGAAGATGTTTAACGTACAACTCCTATATATTTAAAAGGGAATATATTAAGATAATGGAGGAATATCATGGCTCATTACAAAATATAACAAAAGTCAGTAGATTGAGTAGCATAAGTATCTATAAAAATGACCATGATGTATTTAAAATAAGTGACAGTTTTAAGTGAAAAATGACAATAACATTTGTGAGTACAAACCATAGTGTCACCTAAACCATACGATATTACTAGTTTATTTGAATACATTAACCAAATGAATAGTCATACATACACTTAACGTGAAGGACATAAATTGATACATTCCTATGCACCGAAGTGTTTACACTAAAATGTTTATTTAAAAATTTTAACTACAGAGGCGTGTGATTGGTACATGGATTGCTGTATGACCATGCATTAAGTTATGTTCATCAAGTGTTATGCTTAATATGGTTTCTTATACGATTATGAGATTGATAATATTTATTTAAGGAATTTGGAATGGATTATATAACAGACATAAATAACCACTTAACCTTTTAGAGAAATGTATTATTACTAGTTTTCTGTAACAGAGTTTACTATAAGACCATGTATAAATGGTATGCCAAAATTAAAAAAAAAACAACTTATCATCATTAGAGATAAGCGATATAGACTATGAACATGAAATAATAAGTAATGCATTAGAAGAATAAAATGGTGGCATAGGACTGAAGATTTCGGCATAGGTTTGAAATGTATTGAGCCCCATAAAAAGATATGAAAAGTATTTTTAACTTTGTAATGTTATTCCTGACTATGGAATTTGAAATAATAATCCTAGTTTTGCTTTCATAAAAAAGTATTATATAGTTGTTTATTCCACTCACAGGAGTGAGGAAAAAATTGATTCAATTGAAGCTCTCCTAAGATCTTTTAATTAAAACTCTTATATCGTACATGCCTTATCCACTATGTTCATTACACAAGACTTAAACTTGATCATTCTCTCCATTTTTCCCTTAATCCTTATCCACAATTTTTTCATACAAAATCTTTTATTTTCATTATGATATCGTATTTAGTGACAAGCAATTAAGTGAATACTTAGATAATAGACAAAGGAAGTTTAACAGTTTGAGTGAGTAAATTCCTAATCAAAATTGTGATAATAATACAAAATATATACCAAACAAAGTTTTACCCCCTTTTCCTTAATGTTGTTCCTTCTATCCATTGAGTGATATATCTCTCATCTGTAAATTAAGATGTTAATATAAAAAGATATTTGTCCTTTAGTAAGCTTTTCGTAATATGGAAAATGTTGGGAACTTGAGTTTAAGGAGAAATTGAAATTCAGTTATGTATATTCCAGATAATAATACAAAGTATAATTTGAAATATTAACCAACTAAAGTTCATTGTTTCATAACTTAATGTTTCTATCTATCAATGATGTGCCTTCTATAATTAAAGTGATGTTTTTGTCTATCTGTCAAGCACAGAATATGTTATCTTAATATTAAAAAGATCGTATTCTTATTTTAAGGTAAACATGTAACTTATCTGTTGTAAGTGGTTGTATTTTATAAACATAAGCGTGGTATTAAATGTATGAATGTATACTATAATTTTAACAAAGGTATTGTATTCTTGGTATTGAATGATGGTATTCTCATTTAAAGGTGAATGTATTAATTACTTGTTATGGGCAGTGGTATTTTTTAAAACATAAGTGTGATATTGGATGTGCGAAAGTCTAATGTTGTTTTAATTGTGGCATGTTATTCTTAGTATAGAATGGTGGTATTCCCATTTTAAGGTGAACGTGTGACTTATCTATAATGAATAATGGTATGTTTTGAATATAAAAATGGTATTAGATGTATAAAGGGATGGTATAGTTTTAACCCACACATTTTATTCATCATACTGAATGATGGTATTCCTATTTAAGGTGAACGTGTCACTAATATTAAAAGGTTGGTTTTATTTTTCATATATAATCACATTGTTTTATATATGAATGTCTGGCATAGGTTAGACTACGACATAGTATTCTTCATACTGATTGATGGTATTCCTATTTCAAGGTGAACGTGTAACTTATCTATTATGAATGGTGGTATTTTTTGGGTGTCATGTGGTATTAGATGTATGCAAGTATGTTACAATTTTAACTACACCCATGTTATTCGTTATACTGATTGAGGTTTTTCCTATTTAAAGGTGAATGTGCGCCATCTACTATCAGTGTTGGTATTCTTTTACATAAATGTGGTATTAGATGTATAGAGTTCTATTATATTCTTAACTAAACCATGATATTCTCTATACTAGGTGTTAATCCTATTTGAAGGTAAACATGTGACTTATCTGTTATATATAGGCAATGGTATTTTTTTAACATAAGTGTGGTCTTCGATGTATGAAGTTTCAATATAGTTTTAATTGAGGCGTGGTATTCTTCATACTAAGTGATAGTATTTCCATTTAAAGGTGAATGTATGACTTATTGGTTATTTATAGATGGTGGTATTTCTGTACATAAAGTGGTATTAAATGTATGAAGGCATGATATAGTTTTAATTAAGGCTTCTTCATATTAAGTGATAGTATTCACATTTAAAGGTGAACATGTGACATACTTGTTATATATAGGTGATGGTTTTTTTTTTAATATAAGTGTGGTATTGGATGTTTGAAGGCCTTATATAGGTTTAACTTAGGCATGATATTCTCTATATTTAGTAATGTTATTCCCATTTTATTCTGTATAAGTGGTGGTATTTTTTTACATAATTGTGGTATTAAATGTATTAAGGTCTAATATAGTTTTAACTGATGTATGATGTTTTTTGTGCTGAGTGATGCTATTGTCATTTGAGGTGAACGTATGACTCATCTGTTAAGTATGGATGATGGTTTTTTTCTTTATTACATAAGCATTGTATTGTATTTATAAACTTCTGGTATATTTTATTCAACTATGGTATTCTTCATACTTAATTATGGTATTCTCATTTAAGGGTGAACTGGCACTTATCTATAATAGGTGGCGGTATTCTTTCAACATAAGTATGGTATTGTATATATAAAGGCCTGATATAAGTTTAACTGAGAAATAGTATTCTTAGTACTAAGTGATAATATTCTTATTTTAAGGTGAACATATCACTTATCACTTATGTAAGGGTGGTGTTATTGTGTCAAAATAATAATAGTTTTAGCATAAATAAATTTTAAAATATAATTATTGTGTCAAAATAATAATAATTTTAGCATAAATAAATTTTAAAATATAAATTCGTTTCCTTGTTCACGTCCGCTTTGGGACAGACCTCTATTTTGGTCTTCCCGGAAGGTGGGGAGATTTGATCTCTACTTTAATTGATAATCTAACAGTATTTTCAAGAAATCACCAGTGATGATTTATCTACATAGCCGTTCCATCTGTATAAAGTCCAAACAAATTACTTCACTGAAACCATCAAAAGGTTCGAAAACTGAAAGCCTAACAGCAAGAAAAGAAAAAAAACCTAGCACTTTCGAAAATTTGTGGACTACAAGATTAGTGATATGGAAAATAGTGAAGCTCCGTCGCAAGACGTAATGGCACTGGCTGTGGAAGCACTCTTTCTGAATCATGGCAAGCTCTTGTTGCGCCTTGTATGTATTTGATTTCATTAGGCTATGCATATTATCTACACTACTGGATAGCGAGTTCTGCATGTTAGGTAATAGGTCTCTATGTTATTTCTTCCCTATTTGTCTGTGGGTGCATTCAGCTAAAAGATGTGGCCGTGAATTTGGATTGCCGGCCAGGGAAATACAGGAGTCTTGAGAACCCAAATTGAAGTAAGTAGCTTTCGAGTTGTTTAAGGCTCTGACACATACGAACCAGTCATTTGATACTAGTCTTTTGTGTCTTAACTCAACCCATCCCTTCATTATTTATGGTTCGCTAAGTACGCAAACTTGCTTACCCTTAAGCTTCTCCATTATCCACTACATCTGCTTTGTGTTTTAGGTAAAAGCAGATCATATTCCAGCCGCTTCCCTACACTTCCTCAATAAACCCATATCTATTCCGAATTCCAATTTTTTCGTTACTAATCACCAAATCAAACGAGACTTAATTGATAAGATTAGGAAACTCTTATAATTTCTATGTTCAAGAATTAAAAAAATCTCAAATAATTTATAGATTTGACAAATTTTTCTTTTAATTGTATTTTGGTGTTATTTTATTTTTAATATTCTATTTTTTAATCATTTTTATACCAATAGGGTAATATCGATCAACTTTTCACTTTTTTATCGATTGGATATTTACTCCATTTTTAACAGATTTGACATCTTCGCAGAAGAAAGAACTCCTAATGAAACTTAAGTTTTTCCCACTCGCCTTTCATTGTGGTGCACCACCCTCAAATATCCACATAACGGACCCCTCAAGGCAAGTGTTATCAACGCGCACAACAAGAGTGTAATACAAAGAAAGACGAAAATGGATGTGTGAGTTGAGGATTGGGGGCATCGCCTGCGAGTAAGATCTAGGTTTCTTATCGTGAAACACAATATCCGGTCCAATCAATATATGTATGCTGCATCCGTCTGCGATGCCCCATCTAATCCTCTTCCGCTTGATCTCTGACCCTGCGTCTCCGATCTCCAGTCGCTTCACTCGATTCCTGCGCTCGTGGTAGGCTCTCGTGATCTCTCTCCCAGCTGACGATTCCAACTCGGTGACTCGGTGAGTCAATTCTCTCGAATCTTTCTTTTCTTGTCTCGATTGGGCGTGTTTGAGATCTGCTGCTTTTTGTTCGATTAGGATTTGTTTAGAAGAAGATATGAATTGCATATCCCTACATGGATTTGTTACTAGTACTTCTGTTTAATTAATTATAGGTTTCAAAGGTTAAAGATGGAGCCGATGGATATTGTCGGTAAATCGAAAGAGGATGCGTCTCTCCCTAAAGGTATTATAACTTTTTATTTCTCAATAGATTGTTGATTTTGTTTGTATTTTCAATTATATGATCAGTATGGTCTATTTGGCCTTTTCAGCAATTCTTTTGAACTATTAATCGTCATATTTTGCACTAAATTTCGGAAACTGAAGAATCTTGGCAAATTAAAGATTTAGTGATTCTGCATATGAGAGTATATTTAATGTGAATCGAATGAAAAAATTGCTTGGTTTCGGAACTCTATGGTAAAGCAAGGCCTGATGAAAATAATGTTACTTTTTAAGTAAGCGATGTGAGATTTATAATTTTCAACTACAAGCTGTAGATTAAGAAACGTTGGGCCTGATGACTTGGGGATGATAATCTATTGAAATCCCTCTGTATTTGTAGAGATAGTACTTTTGGTTTTCCTCCTTCTGTCAAATTTGCCACAGTTTATTCATTGTGATAGCTCGTGCCAATAGACTGTGATGATGCTTAATTGTTCAACAAACAATAATGTCATTATGTATCCTTGTTGCTTATTTCAATCAGTGGATATATTTTCCAGCAACTATGACCAAAATTATTAAAGAGATGCTGCCTCCTGACGTTCGTGTTGCCAGAGATGCTCAGGATCTTTTGATTGAATGCTGTGTAGGTGAGGTATTCCTTTCAATTTAACATTTGTTTTTATCTAACTTGAGTTTGATGTTTTATCATAGAAATCATCGAATATTAACCTTAAGTATTGCAAATGTTTGTACATTGTTAATTTGTTAACGTTCCTGTTTTGTACTCGGTACGTTTAAGTGATTTTTTTGGATCAACAATTTAATTACAATAGAAGGGAATATTAAAACAAGCTCATTATTGAGTAACATTTTTCGAAGCTAAGATTGTTCTATGCTATTTTCTGGTCACATCATACTTCCACTTACTTCATTTCCATAGAGCCTCAAAAGTAAATAAATTTCGGTGTTATACAGTTCTAAAATAGTTACTTTTTTAACCAGTTATGTAATCCAACCATTTGCTTAAGCTAAATATGCTCTTTGCTCATCTTCCTTTCTTTTGGGTCAATACACTTCGGTGTGCATTAGATGAAGTTATTTGTATTATTTGCAATTTAAGGAGTTAAGGCTTAGGAGGCGAAGTTGGACTCTCTTGCATTACAGTTTGATGATTACTTCTCAATTTTCTTTGATTGCCAAGAAGGCCCTGGATCTTGCTATTTGTTGGCAGTTTGTCTTACTAATAGTGACTAAAGAAACTTATATGTGTTTCAGAATTCATAAACCTCGTGTCATCAGAATCGAATGAAGTTTGCAGCAGAGAGGATAAACGTACAATTGCCCCTGAGCATGTGCTGAAGGCTCTGGAGGTAGTTGATCTCCTGCTTCTTTTGTTTTTCTTAAGATGTTTAATGTGTAAGACACCTAAATTTTAAAGTCTACAGTATGAGACCAGTTGCTTACAGGCCATTTCATTTGACACGCTAGGAAACAAATGAATGGGAATTATCATGTTATACACCCGCTTCTATTGTTTGCATTTGTTTTATGCTCTTTTTTTTTTGGGTCCAATCAACATAGTATTCCACACGATACTGAGACTTCTCAGAAAGTCAATCTGCAAGTAGATCATAGTGACCATATTCATGACTTCGCAGTGGTGAGAATTTGTTAAATTAGTTTTTGGTCCTCATGTTATGAGAGTTTATCACCTAAATGTCAAATATTAATTTAGTGTGCAAAACAAGATTATTGCTGTAAAATTTAACGACTTCGAATCTTTGTCTTTCCATTTTCATCTCATTTTCAATCCACGAAGGAGCTGAATCAATTCTTTCGACTAGTGGCATTTGTCTTGGGTATACATGTCTTTTGATACTTACTCAAAGAAGCCAGCATATCATGGTGCAGATGTATTTAACTGCCATACAACTAATATCTGCCTTTTTTTTTTTTTGAATACTGTGGGTAGATAAAACCATTTACATGTTTCATCTATGGACTGATTTTGTTTTTTCTGAATCAGGTTCTTGGGTTTGGAGAGTACATTGAGGAGGTTTATTCTGCATATGAACAGCACAGGCTTGAGACTATGGTAAAACTTTTTTTAATGGCCTTGTGCACTTTTTATGCATTAGGTGATTAATTATCTAGAAGATTCATAAAGCTGGGAATTATGATTTTGAAGTGCGGCCCAAATTACCCCCTTACAATATATTTTTGTGGTTACCTTCCAGCAGGACTCGTTGAGAGGTGGTAAATGGAACAATGGAGTGGAGATGTCAGAGGAAGAAGCAGCAGCAGAGCAGCAGAGGATGTTTGCTGAGGCTCGTGCAAGAATGAATGGGGGAGCTATTCCCCCTAAGCAGCAGCCAGAGACTGACCCAAGTTTAGAGAGCTAACCTTTAGGGCGCTACCCAAAAATGGTTTCAGAATTAATAGGCGAGCATCCTTTTCTCTTCCTTTTGTGCTATTAATCTTACTTAGTGTACAAAAGTCATGGCAACTGCACTTCCTTACGCTGACGCGCACTTCAATTTGTACTTCATCCTTTGGGTCATTGTCTATATAAGCTGATGTAATTAGTGCAAGATTGCCTTATTCCCTTTTGTATTTTAGAGCACTATGTGACAGTATTGTACCATTAACTTAATCGAAAAGTGAGATGACTCTTTCTGGGTATCAAGTGCCAAACATGTTGGTCTTCTTATGATAATTGATCCGAAGAAAAAATGAGTCATGTGCTGCTATGCTGCCGGTCTGTCATATTCTCTTTAGTGGCAATCAAATTATCAGCAGTGTCAATTCATGCTTCTTTAGCAGCATTAAAATTCTAAGAAATGGACGAGCAACTGTCAGTTGGAAAACTGGAGAAATGGATCCGAATTACTCTTTTGAATGGGATCAGATTTTTTGTTTTGATTATAATATTTTTATCATGTTATATATAAATGTCACATAAATATATTAACGAGATTTAATAAAATAAGTTAGGTTGGAACAAATAACTGAGATTTACTTTCAACGTAAGAGGATACAAGCCTATCTTATTTGCAACTGTTGGGGTTGGGTCAAAACGTGAAAAGAGGTAGACAGTCAAGGCAAAATCCTTTTCTCCTTGCTTGCCTTGCCCCACCAAGAAAGTGAAATCACGAACTTGTTGTTCCCTTAAGATTCCTTTATTTTCCTTTTCCTCTGCCTCTCCAGTATCCATTTATCAGCCTAGTCTAGTGGGGCACACTGTGTTTCTTTTGTCACGGTCACCACAACAACAAAAGAATGATGCTTGAAGCCCCACAGACCATCTAAAGGGGAAAACAAAACTCAGCCAGTATCATTCTTTCACTCACCAGGCACAGCGACCAGCCACCATATTTATAAGGACTAGTCTTCGGATTGAGTACTGCTTTCTCTAGCATACGACTACTCACTCATGGCTAGACCCTCCTCTCAAGATGACTCCTCCAAGAGACACTTCCACTGGACCAAAAAGGTTGCAACTGAAGAAGATGAAGAACCAGCTCAAACCCTCAACCCTCCCTCAGATACAAAAGAAGAAGACAAAAAGGAAAACCCCATCAAAATCCATGTCCTTATCCAAACCCCAAAGAAGAAACTTCCTGCTGTTGCAGTCGCTAGGCTTCGTTCAGTACTCACAGCCTTCGGTAGAAACCGATCAAACGTCCAAGTCGGGCTTGGACGTCGAGTGGTAGGAACCCTTTTCGGTTCTCGCCGGGGACATGTTCACTTCGCATTTCAAAAAGATCCCAACTCGCCACCAGCTTTTCTCATAGAACTCGCCACCCCGATTAGCGGACTTGTCCGAGAAATGGCGTCTGGGTTGGTGAGAATCGCGTTGGAGTGTGACAAACAGAAGGCGGAGGAAAAGAAAGGTGTGAGATTGCTGGAAGAGCCCATGTGGAGGACTTTCTGTAACGGTAAGAGGATTGGGTTCGCTACAAGGAGGGAATGTGGACTTAAAGAGTGGAATGTGTTGAAAGCTGTGGAGCCTATTTCAATGGGTGCAGGTGTCTTACCTGGAAGTGCAAGTGAGGGTGGAGGAGCTGATGGGGAACTCATGTACATGAGAGCTAAGTTTGAAAGGATTGTTGGGTCTAGAGATTCTGAGGCTTTCTACATGATGAATCCTGACAGCAATGGAACTCCTGAGCTTAGCGTCTACTTGCTTAGAGTCTGATGTCTCAGTTACTTACCATCCCTTTTCTTTTTTATTTTATAGTTTCTAATTCTTAAAGGAGTAATTAAGGGTGGTTATAAATTGTCTGGATTTTCCCAGTAAGTTTCATGTTTGTTTCATTTCCTTTCCATTTCTTCCTTAGGTTTACTTTTATTTTGTTAAACAAGAGGAGTAGGTGGTGGGGTTACGAAGGTGTATATGTATAGTTTCGTCCGTCCTTATAGCAAGTGATGAGGCAAATGATGATCCAATGCAATCAATTATTGTCTTATCAATTGTTCATTTCGCATTTTCTTTTTTAGATATCATTTTGCAATTCTTTTCCATTTAATTTGTTACTAGTGTGGAATTTTCTGCTCCTTTCTTTCTTTTCTTGAAGGATCAGGGTTCTTGCATCTTTAAATGATCGTACTGGAGAACAGTTCAATTTCAAATATCAAAGTCCATCCAATGTGCACGATTAGTCTGTAACTCGCTGTTCATTTAACAGTTACATACTCTGTTTGCGCTAGACACCATACACTTGGAGGCCTACTGATTTATTAGATCAAATATGTCTATACAGTTTCGAGTTGGCCTATCCCCTGAAAGGAATGAAGGTTTGGATGATCAATTTCCTTTTTCTCCTCGCCTATCCCCTGAAGGAATGAAGGTTTGGATGATCAATTTCCTTTTTCTCCTCGCCTATCCCCTGAAAGGAATGAAGGTCTCGACGATCAATTTCCTTTTTCTCCTCGCCTATCCCCTGAAAGGAATGAAGGTCTCGACGATCAATTTCCTTTTTCTCCTCTAATGTCTTCTAAGCGCTCTAATCTCCTGTTTAGTTTAGGATCCTAAAGTAAGTATGTCCATTCACTGCAATTTGGTTGTGGTGCAAAAATTCTGCGTGGATTGATCCCAGGACGTTTTACTGAAGTTTAATCATAGAAGTCATCAAAAGCAAAGATCCCTGACACCAGAATTACGCCTTTGTCATTTGTTGACTGCTTTTTCACATTTGGCATTTGATTCCTCTTATGTTACTCATCCACTCTCTCCTCTGCTTAATTCTCACTGACACATTTAACCTTGCAAAAAGGAAAATGACATTTCTTTTACGTGGGCATTGTTGTCACCTTCCAACTTAAAATCCAAAAACAAAGAGAAAAAAAGAAAATCAAGTGTGGGTTACAGCTGAGTTGGGACAAAAAGCAGTCCCTTCCCTTGCCTTTGCTCTAAAATCGAGCCATCATCAACTACTTATCAAAGGATTCAAAAAGTTTGCCTACAAATGATAAAAAGTGCATCATAGGCCACCAGTAACTTTGTGTCATAATTACTCCACTGAATTGCAAACTTTGGTTTTAAAGTTGGCTCGTAAATACATGCCAATGCCATAGCCCCGACTAGTGTTACTACTTTATCTAACCTTAAGCGAATCCAGTTTTCCTTCACTTTTGTCTGATTATTTATTTGTACACCTTTGTGCCACGGCTGCCAAAATGGTCCAATAAATGAATAGTTCCTTTTAAATGTCTAAAATATCAAATAAAAAATTAATTTTTATAAATGAATGAAATCTCTTTACAGAAAGCTTTAGAAATATAAATTTGCTATTTTTTGTTTTTTAATAAGAATATGTCTATATTTCATCAATCTTATAAATTATTTTTTTCAATAAAACGTATAGATTATTTAATGTTCATATATAGCTTAAAAACTTGAAAATTTAGCAGACTTAATAAATTTAAAGTCACTAAAATTATATTAGTAAAATTATAAATATTTTATATGGACTTGCAGGAATATATTTTATATTTATATTATTTAAAACCGATAGTTCGATAGTTTAACAGTCTAAACGGTTTTAGAGGTTTCAACGGTTTGAATGATATAATCTATACATGTTCTTAAATCATATTATTGGTAAGTCAAGTCAAGTAAACAACAATATATATATGAAAGATCTAATTGATAAATGGCCTAAATCTGTTATTTATTGGTTTTTAGATATGAAATGGTATTTAGTTAGTTCATATAATATGTAAAATAGAATATAGCGGATCAGGATAAGATTACAAGACCTGAATCTGAATGTCCTTCGTATCTTAGCCTTTACCGAGGAACCTGCCGCCGCTTACAATCTGCTGTGCTTGGATAATATTGTTAAGCAGGTCTACTAACAAGATAACGATCTTTTTTTCATAATAATTAACGTATTTCGAAGCTATTTTACTTTATTAATCCAACGAATTTATATTGGATTCTCGCAAAATGATTGCATCAACTTAAAGGCTAATTGGTTCGAATTCTATTTTTATGTATTTTTTAGTTTTCGTTATCTGCTTTTAATTTTTGAAAACCTGTCTAATTATTAATGTTAATATTATTATATTTTTATTATTGGAAACACATAATACCCTAAAATGTTTATTTTCAAAGCAAGAGAGAATAACGAAATAAAATTTTAAAGTGGTGTAATTTACTATAAATAATGACTCAACCAACTTGTTTTTAATTGATTAGCTTTGACTTTTGAATTGGGTTCTAGTATTGAACGGTTCTAATTCAATTAGGTGGCATCTTCTCGCCTACTTTGATGCTCAAAATACTTTATTTTATCTTTGATTTATACTAGCCTCAATTAATTATGGCACTTAGCAGTGTATATAAGAGAATTATTGATTTAATTTAAGTTTATACATTACTAAGGAGTATGACGTAAACCAATTGAAAAGATAAAAAGGTACACCAATATCTTGATTACATGAGTATATATCAGAATAATAAATTTCTGTTATTGAAATAAAATTAGCATAATAAAGAACATAAATTTTGTAAAAGAACTAATGTTTCTTTTAACCTCCTAGTATAAAATATGTTAAAGTCGCCGACCTACTCTCTCTAATAGTTTAAAATATTCCATTATAGTCTAGATTTAGCACAAGAATAACTACAACTTATACTAGAAGTTTAGTTCACTATTAATCATGAAGCTTCTTAAGCTTTAATCACCAACTTACCAAGCCTATAAATATAGGCACTAGTCATTAGAGTTGTATAAGTGAAAGGTACAAAAATAAAGAGTGCAAATGTTGTGTGTGTGTGAGTAATATATATAAGAGTGGAAACTTGTCACATTTGTGTCTTATATATGTTTTACTTAGTAACAAAAGTTTTCTTGTCATCCAATTAGTCCTCCATATATTGAAAAGGAGGTATCAAAGTAGGCTGTCGCGGACTGACTCTTAAGTACATTGAGACTTTGCGATTAGGAATCATAGTGCAACCATGAATTGTTATTGCTCAATCTAGGACTGTGAAGTTTGTTGGACTGGGATTAAACTTACTTGGTTGATTAAAGGAGATAATCAAGACATTAAGGTTGATATGTTTATCTTAGTAAGCACTCTTGAAAAGCTTAGTATCAACTTACTGAGATATGCAGAAGCATGCTACTTGTGAAGAATGTTCCACCTTAGTTCTGGGCAAAATATATGAGGAATGCTGCCTATGTTAATAATAGTTTATCATAAGGACCTCTTATATTGATTTCACCATTCAAGAAGTTATGAAACCTAAAACCCACTGTAAATCAGTTTTGATTTTTTATCTACATGTGTTATATTTTTGTTCTTGATAATTTGTGTATCATTTTTAATAATAAATAAATAAGGTGCTTCTTTATAGGTTATGATAATCAAAGAAAGGGGTGGAAATGTTATGATCCAACAATAGAAAGGTGTCATATTTCAAGAAACGTAATATATGATGTAACAACCCAGACCACCCGCTTGCAGATATTGTCCGCTTTGATCCTCGGCCTCTCGGGCCTCGCGCTCTCACGGTTTTGTTTTTCCGCAGGACTTCCCAGGAGGTCACCCATCCTGGTAC
>JANIIA010000006.1:50865947-50880283 GCA_027478495.1 Erythroxylum alaternifolium | reverse complement strand
TCCACACACTTGACCCCAACCGCCGTACCAATCCATTCTTTGGTTCCGCGATGAACTACGCAGATCGGACGGTTGATATCAGTTATTGAGGTAAAGGTTCTATTGTCACTCCTGTTTTTGCTTCTAACACTCGGATCAAATTTTTCTGATCCATACGGGGAGGGGAGTTAGTAATTTTTGGAGCACACTCAGTGTGAACTTTCAAAACGAGAAGTTTTAAAATGATAGGGTTGCAACGGTCAAAAACCATGTCAGACTCAAAAACGGTCAGCAATTGGAAGCTGTGGGGTCTATATGGGAAATTTCCTTTTGCCCAAAATACCTTCTTTTTTTTCTTTAATTTGTATTCTAAAAATTATTTTCAACGTCCTAAGGTAAGTAAAATTATTAAAAGATAAATTATATTTAAAATTTTAATCTTTTTATTTTTATACTAGTTAAGATTATTAAATATTAATAATATATTTAAACTTTCAATTTATTACAAATTGACCTTATAATTAATAATACTTCCAAGAAAAGTATCTATACGACAATAAATGTATTCCCTATAAAAATTAAATTGACAAAACATCAAATTATTACTGTTCCTGCCCAATATGAAATAACAAGTAAATATTTTTATAATAAATCATCATCCAAGGTTTATCATTCAAATAATCAATTAATATGGATATATATATATTAAACATGAAAAAGAGCAAAATCTATAACATGATTGCGTTGGGCTAAAGGTATAATTTGTACCTTAGTATTTCATAAAAGATCATATAAGCTTCTACCATTATCTCTATTACCACTTTTTACCATATCGTTATTAAAATAGTAGTTATTGCACCTTAAATAGAGGACAAAAGTAATAATAGAGATAATAACAAAGGCTTATTTAGTCCTTTTATAAAACGTTTAAAGTGAAAATTATATCTTTAATCAATATCTAAAGAAATTGTTTTTAAGATTATATCAACTTCTGGCTGGTCCGTATTACTTAGTTGTGATGTCAAATAGGCTAAATTGATATCATAAATAACAATAAAAACTAACTTAAGACCTTTTAGGAAACATTAGGGGGCTATTTGTATCTTTTGTCATTTCATAACTATAAAACATTACTAAATTTTGAATATACATTAAAAAATCCTCTTTTTTACCAACCACATGGATTTAAATTTTTTTTACCAATTTAATTTTGCAAAAAAAAGTATTGAACAATAATTTCAATATAAAAACAATAAATGGGAATTGAGATGCAAAAGTTAACTAAAATATATAAGAACTTAATTAGGCGGTGATTGGCTAGTACACGATGTAAAGAGGATATTTGTACCCATTAAAGAACTCATTGTGATTAATGAAGACCATAGTGCAGAATGTATAGATGATTCTAAGTAAATAACCTAGAATAGTTAGTAGTAAACAAATCAAAAACTCCACCTATAATGAGAAAAAAAATCATCAATTAACAATAATTCTAGATCGAGTTAAAAAAAGAATCCCGCAAAATGATAGTCAAAGAGTGATGTGTATGTTGTAACATCTATTCTTGAGATAAACACTCAACGAAGGAAGGAAGATGGTGATTAGGATCTCATAGAGGATGTTGTAGCTTATTATTGATAGACTATAATCTAGCCCGTAAGGAAAAGGAGGCCCAAAATATGAAATTCCAACAAATATTTAGCTAGACAATTCGTGCAGAACTAGAACATGGCGAGATGAACATATTGGAAGTGGGTGATGGATATGATGGAGAGACATGGATAAGCGGCTGAAAGTTAGCAAGTTATAAACAAGATGTTTGAGGAAAAGGTCCAAAGTGTGGAAGTTGAGAAAATAATGGCAAAAAGTCAAAGAGAGCTTGAGAAATGGTAATTACAGCAAAAAATTGCTTGAGGAAGTTGAGAACTATAAATTCACTAGCACTAAAAAAACAAAAAACAATAATCACTATAGACACAACACACAATCCCCAAAAAACACAACCTCCAAATAATGACCAAAGAGACAAACAACTCCAAAAACATATTGTTACTTTTTTTAGCTTTCTTTATGTTGTGTATTCATTTTGATTACCTCGAATTCTTTTTGCGACTTACATTTTCCTTTTTAAATCATTTCTTTTTCCATTACATTTTATCATTTTAGTATCTCAGAGTCTCATTTTCTATTTTGTTCAAAGTCCACCTGTACTGTCAATAAGAAGTTAGGTATAAATTTAGGTGGAATTCCTCCCTAGCACACCCAAATTCCATATTGACACTAACAATTTGGGCTGCCTATTGGGCCCCAATGTCATAATTAAAGAATGGAAAAGAAATCACTGTATCTCCATCTCTAGAAAAAGAAGTCCTTATAGTAAGAGGGAATGAAGATTATGTATCTTAAATGGTTGAGAATCTCAAAACAGTAGCCTCACCTTCAGCTAACTCTCCTACTAGTGAGAATCCAAAATCTCCATAATAGAATAACGTTGTTCGCACAAACAAAATTCCAAAATTAAAATCCAACATAGCCTCTACAATCGAGGTAATCAGGATATTAATAAAGAAAGTTGACAAATTGTCTACCACTTTGGTACAGATTTCTAGCCAGAATTCTCCTGCTTTAGCACAGCAGATCTTTTAAGGATTTAAGGGTATCCTAGCCTAATGCGATGGGAGTTATGCAGTCTAGTTATATTCGAACTACTTCTTCTATAGATGAAAGATATGTCTTTCCTCATAAAAAAGTGGATGTTCCTATGGCATTTTTACGCATTAATCCTAAAAATGGTCAACAAACAGTCTGGCACCAAATTACAAGTAGGAAAATAATTGGTGTAAAATCTGAAGCTAATGGACCACAATATGGTTTAGGGGGTAATATTGCAGTTATAAACTATAGTCCTATTAACCCCCTCCCCTACAATATGAGATTTTAAGTCAATGGAAGTTTTCCGAGAAGTTGTTCAGGAATTGTACAAGCTTGCTTTGATATAGCTTGATTGCTTGGAATTTTATAAGCCTTATATGAAGCATAGTGACCACGATAATCTTCCTAAATTCAACTTGTTTTCTAGTGAGTATTGTTAAATGATCATTGAGAGAATTGCTAGATTCACAATACAATGTGAAAAATTAGCCAATTATAAAAACTTTTAATAATTTTAAGCTTAGGTTGTTTCCAAATTCATTAATAGGTATAACTTTCTCTTTGTATGCTTTGTTGCCCAAGAACTATATCCTTTCTTATATCAAAATAGATAGATTATTTCATGCTCATCTTTTTCAAAGTAAGCCTGAAGTTAGTATAGTTGATCTATTTAGAGTTACTCAGAGAATTAGTGAGAATGTAGACATGTTCATCATACGTTTTAAGAAGATGAGATTCAATGTCGAATTGCTCTCCAAAGACTAAATACGTAAACTTTTCTCATATTGAATTACAAAAGAACTTCTAAGGAATAAAATTTTGTGATTTATATGACCTATCAACAAAAGTCTCCAAATAGTAAGAACTTCTTAGGGAAGAAGGACACTAAAATAAGAATTCAATACTCAATTATGTTACAAAGATGAATTCTTATAATTTGGTAGTAGTCGAATTTAATGTCCTTAGAACTTATGTTTACCCCTCTTTAGAATGTAAATATCTTGAAGTCAAAAGGAAAATTCAAACTCCATCTACCCAAAGTTAGTATACATTAAAAGAGATCTTCAATTTTTTATTGTAAGAAAAAATTCATTACCTTACTACCCAAACATGTCATTTCATTAAAAGAAGAAATTAGAGGCATATATTACTACAAATTTCATAATACATGGAGTCTCCTAATGAATTTATGACGGGGGTACAACAATATGGTACAAGACCCAATCAACAAGAGGATTCTGCTATTCGTTGAAGTTAACCAAACTATACTGATAGATGAAGAACCATTCCTACCAATTGCAACTGTTTATGCCGCTAAATCCAATTTATGCCTATTGCTAGATGTTAAAAAGAAGCTAAAGATTGTGAAGTACCATTTAGCATTAACATCAAATTTTAGAACATGTATTTTTGTTCCTAGCTATAATTTAAATACCAGAGTTAGGACTAAAAACTAGAATATTCTTATAATCTAGCAAAAAGTAGAAATTTTAAGGCAAAATTACCAAACATAATTCATCCAAGTCTTTAAATAAAGATATGATCCATGAATCCCAAGTGTCAGTGTATATAATCTCAGTATATAATACCACCGTGGATGCTGCTATCTCAATAATGGTAGCAAGTAAGGCATCTCAAGAATTGAATAACATTGACTCAAACTCAAAAAAGAAAGCTTCAATGATAGAGATTTATTGCTAGAATTGAAAGAAACAAGCCTTTATCATTGGAAAATCCAACTTCAAAAAAGTCATCTTTTATAAGAACTGTCTACTCAGAAGAGAGTATTACAAACCCTAATAATAAGAAGGGACATGTAGAAGTTGTTAGTGAGAAGTGAAGCAAGACAAAACAAAATTATAGATTTTATAGGAAGTCAGCTTACTTAGAGAGTCAGGAGGAGGACTTCAATGAATTCATTTGATAAATCTTATGCGAAGAAGATAAAATTCCTTTATGAGAAAAAAGAATACAGAGTATTAATATTGCCTATGAGACTAGGAATTTCAAAAAAGGTGGTGCTAGAAAAGCCAGATGATGCTACAGTGAAAAATATAAGAACTCAGTATATTAGGGCCCACATCAATAGTAGGCCAACTTTATGATTTTTGGTTGATTCAGTAAACATCATATTAACTAAAATGCTGATAGCTTTGGGTAAAGAAAAAAAATCCTAATTAGAGTATATATATTGCTACATTCACTAGAGAAGCTACAACAACATGGGGAATTCTCTATGTGAATATCACAGTATGAGGACAGTCTTCTCTGACTGCATTATTTATTGTTGACATATATGCCAGTTATTAAATCTTATTGGGATAAGATTGGATCCACTCCAACTTTTGTATTTCATTGTCTCTTCATCAAATTTTGTTTCTATAGAAAAGTAATAAAACAAAAATCATTTTGGGTTGATTCACAGTCATTCCATACTAAAGTTAATGTGATGGATACAAAATTCTATGGTGACCATATAAAGCCAGTATAAATTCACAAACTTTTCTGTGGTGAATGAAGAAGAAAAGAAGCCGACATAGTTAGAAAGGTTTTTAAAAACAACTACCATCAAGCCTACATCTAGTATAACCAGGGTTGCCATTATAGAGGAACAAGATGACTGAATTTTTACAAAAAAGAAAACACGGTAGCTACAGTTACAAAAGTCAAGTTTCAAATGCAATAAATCTTGGAGAATTCCAAGGAAGTGGGTAAACGCAAAAACGTAGAATTAGTTTTTAAAGAAGAAGAAGAACTACCAATAAGGGGAAATTGTGTCTAAGTGTTGAAATCCACTCCTGAGAAGTTTGAAGATTTTAGGTGCCAATAAAACTAGTAGAAGAAGTGAATATGGATAATTCATGAGAAGTTTATGTAGTTTTTGTTGGCAAAGATTTAAATCCAAGAATAAAGATGGAGTTAGTATAACTCTTAAAGAAATTCAAAGATTATTTTTCCTGGGACTCTATAGAGATGCCAGGGTTGAGTAGAAGGCTTGTGGAACCTAAACATCTACTAAAGCCAAAATTTTACCCTTATTGCCACCCCCTAGGCAGTGCTCCAAAAAAATTAAACTAAAGAATAAAGAAGAAGTCGAAAAATTATATAAGGCTAGTTTCATAGACCATTCATATATACTGAGTAGCTAGCTAATGCTGTGCCCATAATTACGAAGAATATAAAGATAAGAATTTGTGTTGACTTTAGGGATTTAAATGCAACTACCCCAAAGGATATATACATTATACTGATTGCAAATTCTTTAATAGATGTAATGAATAAACATTATTTCTTTTCTTTTATAGACTGTTTTCTAGTTATAATCAAAATTTTATAGCAGAAAATGATATTTCAAAAACATCTTTTAGATGTCCAGGGTAAATACAAACATTCAAATAGGTTGTAATATTTTTAGTCTAAAGAATCCAGGAGCCACTTATTAGAGGCTATGAATGTTATTTTTCATGATTTGATAGGCACACGTAGGACTTTACATAGATGATATCGTTGTGAAATAAAAAAGGGTGCATATCAAATCTAAGAGAAGCATTTCACATGATAAGAATGCACATAATAGAGGAATTGAGCTAGATATAAATGAAGCAAAGTTATTCTTGAAGCAAAGTCGCCTCATAATAAGATAGAACTTTAGAGATTTCTATGTTGGGAAACTATGTAAAGAGGTTCATTACTAATTTGGTAGGAAAAACAAAAGAATTTTTAGACTTGTTAAGGTTGAAGCATCATGAGGAATTTCATTAGGAGGAAAAGCATCAAGTGACATTTTATAGGATCAAAGAATACTTAACCAAACCTCTAGTACTGATACCTCCTAAGAAAGAGTTCTATTAAAATTGTATATTTTTGTTGAAAAAAATCTATTGGGTGTTTATTGGCTCCTAATAATGAGGTCGTCCATAAGCAAACTATATATTATTTGAGACGAATTCTTACACCAACAGATTATAAGTATATTCCCATTATTAAGTTATGTTTTGTGTTATATTTCACTTATTCAAAATTAAGGCAAAATTTGTTCCAAAATAAAGTTTATGCAGTTTTATAAATTCACTTGATAAAATGTATATTGAATGATCCATTCATCTCAGGAAATATTGGGAAATGGCTTATAACTCTATATATTACCCTAAAAAACTATAAAAGGTCAAGTGCTAGTTGATTTCTTAGCAAACCATCTCATGATTAAAATATAAGAGGATGTAGGACATTTTCTTCTCATTTATGAGAAGAAAATGTAGGAATTGAAATTTAATGGTTATGGCATAAAGAGCTTAGTTGGCTTTGAGATAGTCATCATTACACCAAATTGAAGTAAGACTTTTCTCTCCCTTAAAATGGATCTCTATAATTAGGCTGAGTATAAGACCTTGCTAATTGGACTAGAACTTTTAGTTGATCTTAAAGTTAAAGGAGTAATCATTATGAGAGATTCTCAGCTGATGTTATGCTAAGTAACAAAGGAATAAAATTGTATAAGTTTTAACTCAGTCACCCTATTATAATGTCGTTGTTTAATTATTAGAATTCTTTGACGAAGTAGAATTTTAATAGATTCCATAAGTGAAAATTGGCAAGCAAATGACATCTCACAAATTATATTTGGGTTGAAAATGTTCGAAGAATTGGTTCATAAATATGTAATTGTGTAACGAAAATCCCATTCATCTATTTACAAAAGAGGGATTTCTGTAACGATTTTTAGTATTGACAAAGAAGTCGCTTAAGATTGAAGGGTGAGAATCATGAGCTTTTTAATAAACCCCAAAAAGAAAGTGCTTATCAGAGTTAAACTATAGGCACTCAATTTTATATTGAATGAGGGACTCTTGTTTTTACAAGGTAATGTTTGACTTCTTTTGAGGTGCCTTTGGATGCATAAGGTATTGACAATGACGACATAAGTTTATGAGGGGGTGTGTAAAGCACATCAATTTGGAATAAACATGAGATGGCTTATACAACGATGTGGGTTACCATTAGCCATCAATCTTGGAAGATTGTATATCTTATGCTAAAGGTTATAAATAATGAAAAAATATGGAACAATTTCTACTTCTGAGTTATATTATATAATTAAAGCATGGTCATTTAAAGGCTGAGCCATTGATCTTATTAAGAAGATATATCCACCCTCTTCAAAATGCCACGATTTCATTTTATTGGCCACATATTATTTTACTAGATGGGTGGTAACTCAACCTTTAAAGAAGGTTGATTAGATGGATATAGTAAATATAGTAAAATTCATTAAGGAACAAATTATCCCTCAATATTTATAGGCAAAAAATTTAAGGATTTTACTGAATATTATAGTATATAATTGTTAAATTTGACTACATATTAAGCTTAGGATAATGGTTAAGTAGAAGCATCAAACAAAGTAATCATCAATCTTCTGGAAAAAATGTAAAAAGATAATCCTAGAGAATGACATATAATTACATCTGAAACCTTATAGGCATATCGTGCTTCCAAATACACTGCTAAAAGAGTTAGTCCATTCGTTTTAACTTATGGTCATGATGTTCTCCTATGGAAATGGTAATCCCATCTTTGAGAGTGGTCAAGCAAAACGTTTTAAAAACATTTGAATTTTTAAAAGCAATGCTAATGAAAACATAATACTTATACAAAGTGTGATTTTAGGCATTAAATAACATGATTATTCAAAAGGAGAAGCTGGAGAAATTCTAAAATAAAAGAATTCAGAGATTAGAGTTTTAAGAAGAAGATCTAGTGTGGAAGTTGATCTTATTGCCTAAAGCAAAAGATAGAGAATATGAGAAGTGGTCTTCAAATTGAGAAGGGACATTTCAAATTTATAGAGTTTTAAATGGGAATGCCTATTAGTTACCTAGTTTAGAAGGTCAAACTCACTAGTGTTTTATAAATGGGAAGTACTTAAAAACTTATATGCTTACTCTTTTGAAAGATCAAAGATAAAGAAATAAGAGTGAATTCTTGAAATTAAATAGCTATAAATTAAAATAATCATCTAGAAATATGGTTCAAAATCAAAAGACCAACCGATGGTCAATAAATTGAGGAAAGAAAGAATATTTTAAAGTTGGTCTAGGTCAAAAGTCTATATTTCACGTTGCTATTTGATGTAGGAAACCTAGTCTTTTTTAGCTTATTGAACCCACTATTTCCAGAAGCTGACTTTATCCTTCTACAACACCAATGACTTCCCTAGCTCCTTAGCTGCCTACTTAACCTCATTAAATACCTGGTTAGGCCATTGATTATCTTGCTAGAGAGTACTCTCTCTAATCAATTTGATAGCTCTTTTACGTTTAACAGTCTCATTATCTAATAGTTAAATTCATTCTTCAACTTGAGAATTTGAACTAGGAGATTCTTACCTCTAGTTTTGCATCATATTCTATTTAGAGTTTGTGTAAGAGGCTTACTTTTTTGAAGTACATGACCTAGTTATGGCATGAATTTTCAAAAGAAGAAAAAAATTTGGTTTTGCTTAAGAGTCCTCTAATAGAAGACGTTTGAGTTATGGAGCCAACATAGGACAACATGTTTAGAGAACTAAAGCTCTTGTTATATAGTAAGTTTAAAGATTCTTTAACCCTTGACAATCCTCAGAACTAATTGTTAATACAACATTAGAGGGAATTTAGGAGAAAGGTGTAAGAAACTTAGGTTGAAGACTTCTTCGAAGGATACCAATATTGTCCAAACATTTATTACCTATGAAATATGAGAAATTTTGTTAGAAGTCTAGTAGATAGGTGTCAATAATAAAGGAATTTATATTTCATCGTTAGTGAAGGAACCTTAATAATGTTTCCCAGATTCTAGCTCAAGAGGAAGGGTAGGAGCTAGAAGGTGCAATAACATGCCATCTGTAAAAGGGAGATTAAAAGTATGAATTCATAAAGGAAATAAAGGTAAGAGAGGTTAGAGGAAGTAGGATGCCATTACTGATGTCCTTAACAACATTTTTAGGAGTGGAAGAAATTCCTTTTATGGGAATGGTATCTTTAGTCGTAGGCTCTATAGTTTTGATTTCTTCAAGCAATTTAGTGGGTGAATGGGTTGACTTCTTAAAAGAATTTTTTAGTATCGAAGTTCTTGCCTTATTAAAATTTGAAGCATTGGTGATTTCTTTTTGAGCTTTGTCTTGAAGATAGGATTTGAAGCCACTTCTTTCTAAGAAGTAGGTTTATGCTTCTTTTTACTCTTGACGTCCAAAATTTTGAAATCTACTGTGAGAGAAGTTAGAAATACATATCTAGGAATTAATGATGCTTAAATTAGAGGGAATACCTTTAAGGAAGGCAGAATTTGAATAAGTCATCAAACTCTAAAAGCTCTTTGACCAATAAGAGTGATAAGCCACTAACATAAAGATCTTCCACTTTATAATGTGATAATGGTAAAATATTTCATTAAAAAACTTGTCATTGATAGCACTTGCTTCAAAAGAGACTTCCAAAGAAAGACCAAGTCTTCGACTTTAGAGATAAGGAAGGTATACTTTAAAACTCAAGGCTATAATATAACGGATAAGCTTTCATGCTTTATCACCACCCACAATAAAAACTTTTAGAAGTCTTAAATATTCTAAGCCAATCAGGCCTTTCAAAGAAGTCTTAAAAAGGATTCAATTAGTCCATCACCTAAACTTTAATAATAGCAAAAATTTAAAGATATCTTTAGGAGGTTCGTTAGGTTAACTGGTAGATAGATAAAGATTGAGGAAGTTTGTAAATCTAAGATTGGCAGAAGGCAGACCTTCTTTTTCATTAAGTTCAAGGAAGTAATTAAAAGTGCAGAGATTGATAAACGAAGCATATAAGTTAAGTCTCTATTAGTGATAAACCATGCATATAAGTTAAGTCTTTATTAGGGAAGGTTAGACATATATCTTTCTAAATTCTAGTAGAAGAATTCTAAGAAAGCTTAGTCAGGAGTGAAGAATTTGCCAGAGGCTACTACTCTATAGAAGGGAAGCTAGACTTGTTTACAAGGAAAAAATAAATTTGGTTTAATATGACCCTAATGAACTTGATATGTTTTTCTTTAGAAATGGAATCTTTAGAAAAATCATAGTTATTTATTAGCCTATAATAAGAACAACACTTAAAAAGCACTAGGGTATAAAATTGGAGTCTCCTCAACTAGACAAATGGTTATAAGCAATCTAATCAAAAAGTTCAAGGAGATTGAAGCATGTCCAAAAGGAAAAATAAAGGAGTTACAAGAGGGACTCCAAAATTTCAAGACGACAAATATAAGGTTAGGTTAATATTATGGGGAATTTTTTGAAAGAGCTATTAATTGAAGAAGTCCTTGTGTTTTTCCAGGTGGATACGAAAGGTATAATATATCAATCCACTTGACCCATTGGTTTACATTTTCTCGCCACGACTTCATGGTTTTGAATGCTTGAAATAGAGGTAGTTCTAAAGGAAAGTTTTGATACTCACCTCTCCTAAAAAAGGTAGGGATGGATGAGAAGATTCAATAGTTAAAGAGATCATGTTAGTTAGAGGCAAGCCTTTGTTTATGATCGAAATGAAGAAATTCTTCCACCATGCTAAAATAAGATTTTAGAGTTAGAATTAGTAGTAAGAGCTAAAAGGATATTTAGGTCAAAGAAGTTTATTACCTAATTCTAATAAAAGGAAGGAATAAAGATGGAAATTTTGGAACAACCTAGCCCGACTTCAGCTAGTTGACTGCGCTAGGTGTCGAGATTTCTTAGCCGGATCGAGTCACGGGCCAGGTACAAAATAATGTTTTTTATTTTTTAAAAAAATATAAAGTTGAGCTAGGTTGGGCCGGACAACACGTGGGTTAGATCAGATTAAGCCAGGAGCAGCGAAGGCCCAATCCAGCCCGTTGCTATCCCTAGGAAGGAAGGGGTTCAATTGTAATAGAGATGAGATCAAGTTTTATAGTCTGCATGAAGAAGTAAAGTTAAGGAAGTTGACAAAATTTTTGAATAAAGTACAAAAATCATAACGTACATATTTGTCATTCAGTTTAGCAGAATCAGTGGATGAAAAGGAAGATGCATGACAAATGGAAGCTATAGCCCTAAAAATGTATGAGAGAATTTGTGAGTAGGAGAAAGAGAAATACTAAAGTTGAAATAGAAACCAAGGACTTTATGATGTTTGAGATGGAGAATGAAGTACTACAAGAAGAATTTATAACAAAAAACGGGTTAAACCTAAAGGAATAGTAGTAGTTTGAAATTTAAATAAAGAAGATCTTCCTAGGGGAACTTCTGTACTACTTATTTAGTTTGCTCAATCAAACAGATGTGAGGATAATTGTTGATAGACTAAAAGAAATCTAGCCCACAAGTAAAAGGAAGGCTAAAATATGAAAACCTAGTAAATGTTTACCCAGAGAATTCGTGGATGACAGAACCAAAACATTGAGTGATGAATGTGTTGGAAGTGGGTCATGGATATGATTTAGAGACAAAGTTAAGTGGGCTCGAAGTTAAGAAGTTAAAAAAGAGATGTTAGAAGTAGAAATCCACAACATGGAAGTTTAAAAAATAATGGTAGGAAGTTAACTAGAATGTGGGAAGTGGATAGTTGCAACAAAAAACTCCGTAAGGAAGTTGAGGACCAGAAATTCACCAGCACCAAATTAACAAAAACAACAATCACTACAAACATAATACACAGAATCTCCAAAAAAGCACAATCTCTAGAAAATTTTCTAAGAGACAAATAATTCCAAAAAGATGGTTATTAGTTTTCAACTTTTTTTACGTTGTGTATTCATTTTGATTACCTCAAATTTTCTTTGTATATTGCAATTTTTTTGCTTAAATCAAATAATTTATTTTTTCAACACATTTTAGCATTTTTTAACTTAAAATTTTATTTTCTAAGTTTTTAAAAGCCTACCTATATCATTGATAAGAATTCGGTACTAATTCTTGGAGAATTCCTCCCTAATATGCTTCAATTCTAAATTTATACAAGCACTTGTCAATACTTTTCTCAATAAAAATCTTTAAATTTAGTTAAGTTATAGAGAAAATAATTAGATTTTACAAAACAATTAAGTTTGAAGAGAAAAGTTAGTTTTTTTCCTAATAAATTTGTTAATGTATAATATTTATTGTCACGTAAATATTTACATGATAAAAAGTCTTAATTACATGATGGACCATGTTAACACTACTAACTATAGGATTGACAATGACCTAATTTTGTAACAAATTAAAAGTTTAAACATTTAATTATTATTAATAGTTCTAAATAGTATTGCAAAATTAGCCAGAGTTTTTAATTTTAAAAATAAATTACTTAATATTAAGTACATACCAAATTTTATTTTGTAATCTAATACATGTATTAAAAATAATCTAATGCATTGTCAATAAAAATTTTAAAAATATAATTAAGAATTTTATTTTACGTTATTTCAAAGGTTAAAATTTTGAAATAATAAATAGATCTAGGTGTCGCTAAATTTTTAAAAAGGGCTCAAAAAGTTTCTTAAATATAATGGTTGAGTCCATTTGAACACTATTAAATTATATCATTAACATTATTACGGTGAGACACATTACAATAATGCAAATAGTAACGTCTAATGTTACTTAGCCAAATTAAACTGCCCTGGTTGATTATTTTATTAAAAAATTTCTTCAACGGACTAGTCAACCACAATAGGTCATCTGGAAGCCATTTTACCATGATCAAGAAGTACGCAGAATCTTTTCTTTTACTTGATAAAAGAAATCTGTTTTATTGAAATTGAACTTCAAGTTTTCCTGTTTCACAGACTGTTTGGTTCAAAGAATAGAATAGATAAGGAATAGAATGATTATTCTAAAAAATAGAAAAGATAAGTAATAGAATAGAATGAGTATTACCTTGTTTAATTTACTGTTAAAGAATTTCTATGTTAATGTTTTATTTGAAAATATAAACTTAAAATAACAAAGAAATAACCAACAAAAAGATGAAAATATCCTTATTATTATTATTATTATTATTATTATTATTATTCTTCTTCTTCTTAATTTAATTATTCTTAATATTATTAATTATTATTAATTTTATACCTATTATTAATTTTCTACTTATTATTAATTTTATTATTTTATCCACTATATTTATTATTATTATTATCATTATTTTTTAGTTATTATTTTTATTTTTATTAATTTTATTATTCGTATTATTATTAATAATTATTATATTTAATTTTTTACTAATTATTAATTTATTAATAATAATAATAATAATATTATTATTATTATTAATATTTTCCTTGGCATGGAATAGTTAAAGATAAAGTACGGTAGTCTTTAACTATTTTCTGTAAGAATAACAAAACTTTAAAGTAGTTATTTCCCTTTTCTTTTTCTAGCTAAATCACTGTTATGAGTACCGTTTCGTACCGACCGGAAAATAGAACGGTACCGATGCTTTAGGTACCGAGTGCAAATACCAGTCGGTACTGGCCGGTACCTATAATACCGGCCAGTATCGAAAATTTTAAAAAATTTAGGGACGTTTTTGTAAAATTTTCAAATTTTTTTTAAAAAATCTCCCCCCCTCTCTCACCAGGTCACCCCCTCTCCTCCTCCTTTTTTTCAAATTTTTTATGATTAATTATTAGTTAAACTTTTATTGTGATTTTTTAATTTTAAATTTTAAAATAAAATAAATATTTTTATTACTAAT
>JANIIA010000006.1:50804249-50819919 GCA_027478495.1 Erythroxylum alaternifolium | reverse complement strand
TTCATTTTAATTGTGATTATTATTTATTATTATGATTTTTGGAGTCAGGTTTAAAAATATACAGTACAACTGTACAACATGACAATGGACTATTTTGCAAATTTTAAAAAAATTCAGGGACTATTTTATAAATTTAAAAAATTATCTAAAACGGTACCCGATATTAACCGGTACCAGTACAATATTATATTAATATTCAATTTGACACCAAATCTGATACAGTGCTCGCATCATACAAGAATAAAGAAAACAAAACTTTGTGAAGGCATGAACATCTGTGCCATTGGAAAAACCAATTATAAAGTGAGTAGGATACGATTATCGACGTTGATCATGATTTCGGTTTACTTAACTGTTATACATAACTGCCCTTCATATCATGATGTTTCTTGGTGATGACGTAAATGCCAATTGTATGCAGCATTACGTGGGCACGATCATTTAGCTCTTGGTACCTTCTGTTGGAATTTTTAAAGGATTTTATATATTTAACAAGTATGAATCATAAAATATAAGATTTAGCCTAAGATTATGTTATCTATTTAAGGTTTTGGGTTAATGGGCTCATATCTAATTAAGTATGGATATTTCATATATAGAAATTATAGTATATTGTTAGTAACTTATGATGCACAAGTTAAGAATGTATGTAATACATATAAATAAGTGGTTACGATCTCCAAGAGAATTAATTAGGGTTTCCTTTAATATACTTATCTCTTAAAAGGTCAAAAGTTCAAAAACTACAACAATTTAATCAAGTTAATTTCAATAAATTCAGGTACATTATCATAATTAATTTTATCTTTAATAATTTGACACGAATGATTTGATAATATATTATAGATTTTATATTAAAATTAACAATTAGTATCAAAGCCTCTTCCATGATGGTTTATGGAGATTAAAGTTGCTTTTTAAGTTTAAGATTTTCTTTCTGTAGGATTTGTATGGTTTAAAATTTTAAACTAATAAAATATGTATGTACAATCTAATTTGCTCTTTGAAATATGGTTTCAAATTGTGCTTGCCCATTAGATTATATTGTGTAGATTAATTAATCCTAAAATATCAAGATGATTGTGTGTCATGGAATTTCACGTGAATAATAATTGGCCCAAAAGAAAATTATTATTTGGCCAAAATTTAAACATACCTGTGATGATAAATATGTAATAGTTATTTCATATTTTCTTGTAAATTTGAGTCGGTTTAAAGAAAGGCTTATAATTTGATAGGAATTTATTTTCAATATTTGATCACTACATAAGAGTAACACTTACAAATTGATATTTTTGTCTAAAGACTAAATCTTAATGTTGTGATAGATATCTTGCGATGAGGTTGCTATTATTTGAATTTGCCACTTATGTTTTATTCAGATTTTAATTGTGAGTTTGTTACTTTGTTTATTTTTGTTCTTTATTTAGTAATTACTTTAACTACTACAATATTTGCCTATATCAACATAATACATGTGCTAAATGACAAAAACTTTAAGGTTTGGAAAGAGATTGTCATGATCATTCTTGGTTGCATGGATCTAGACCTTGCTCTTCAGATAAAGCAACCCCCTACTCTTATGGATGCAAGTTCCTATGATGACAAGAGAAACTGGGAGAAATGGGAACACTCAAATCGCACGAGTCTTATGTTCATGAAGCATGCAATTCCATAATCATTAAGGGGCACAATGTCTAAAGAGAAGGACACAAAATTGTTCCTTAAAGAATTTAAACTGTGTTTTGCTACAAAAAATACAAAAATATGTACTATTTTGGCTAATCTTGTCTCCATGAAGTATAAGGATAATAGGAACGTTAGAAAGCACATTCTAGAAATGTCTCATCTTAGTTCAAAACTAAAGGCATTAAAATCAGAGCTATTTGAAGAATTGCTTTTGAATTTGGTTTTGATCTTTCTTCCCACAGAATTTAGTCAATTAAAAGTCATTTGTAACTGTTAAAAGGAGAATAGACTCTTAATGAACTTATTTCACATTATGTGTGAGAAGAAGAGAGATTAAAGCAAAAGAAGGTGAAAGTACTCATTTCACATTCAACTCTAAGGGCAATAATAAGAAGAGAAAGAAAGATAAAGAAGTGGGTAATGTACAAAAAATGAAGCAACATAAGGAATAAAAATAACAAACTGAAAATTTTTCTTGCTACTTCTGTGCAAAGACTTCTCATAAGAAAAAGGGTACCAAATATCATTACACTTCTTTCTTTGGTTTGTCCTAAGGTTAATTTGATTTCAATATCTAGGGATACTTGGTGGTTAGATTTTAGTTATACTACTCACATAAGTGTGTCCATGCAGGTTTGCCTGAGTTGTTGAAAACCCAGTGATAATGAAAGAAATATCTATGTAGGTGATGGAACGACAATTGAAGTTGAGGTAGTAGAGACTTTTAGGTTATCATTTAGGACTGGAAATTGTTTGGATTTGAAATAGACTTATATTGTATTGTCTTTAATTTCTGTACTGCATAATGCTAGTTATTGTTGTTTTTTTAAAAATGGACAATTTAATCTTTTCATGATTCAAACCTTATTGGTTCTAGTTCTTTATCAAAATATGGTAATCTATACTTACTTGATCTAATTGTATCAATTAATGAATCCTTGCATGCTAATTTATAAGGTTCTAAAATAAAATTAACAAATGATCATTATGCTTTGTTATAGCACAAATGTTTAGGTATATCTCTAAACAATGAATTGAAAGGCTTGTGTCAGATGGAAATTTTGATCCACCTAATCTATCAAATTTTGAAGTTTGTATCAAGTGTATTAAAGGCAAGCAAACAAATATAAGGAGATTAGATGCCAAAAAATCTTCAGACATTTAAGAATTAATCCATAAAGATATTTGTGGGCCATTTCTTACACCTTCTTAGAATGGTAAAAAAATATTTTATTATGTTCGTAGATTATTACTCACATTATGAGTACCTTTTTCTCATTCATGAGAAGTCATAAGCATTGGATATTTTCAAAAATTTCAAAGTTGAGATTGAGAATCAACTTAGCAAAAGAATTAAAAGCATTTGATCTGATTGTGGTGGTGAATACTAATATAAATATGATAGTTTAGGTGAATAACGTCTAAGTCCATTTGTTAAATTCCTAGAAGAATACAATATCGTCCCATAGTACACCATGCCAGGAAGCCTTAACATAACTGGTGTTGCTAAGGGACAAAACAAAACATTAAAGACATGTTAAGGAGTATCATTATTCATATTATCTTACCAGATTCACTTTGGGGAGAGATATTAAAGACTACAACTTACATTCTCAATAAAGTTCCAACTAAGGCAGCGACTAAGATTCCTTATAAATTATGGACAAATAGAAAGCCTAGTATAAAACATTTCATGTTGAGGGTTATCTAGTTGAGGCAAGGCTTATAGGCCAAATGAAAGAAAACTGAACTTAAGACCTATTAGTAGATATGTTGTTGGATACTCTCAACGTTCACGGGGGTGTAAATTTTATGATCCTACAAGTAAATCTATTTTTAAGATAGGAAATGTCAAATTCCTTGAGGATGTTGAGTTTGAATGGGGAGATAAGGTTAGAAACATTGTCTTTGAAGAGGAATTCATTTCTCTTCCTACAGACGATATTAGCCGTGATCAGGTAATCATTCCTGGTGAAAATCTCCCTAATGAAGATTAATTGAATATTCTTGAAGGAAAAACTCAATAACATCAAGAACAAATGCCATTAAGAAGGTCCATTAGAGAAAGAAGAAGTGCAATTTCAATGATTATATTGTCTTTCTCCAAGAACACAATATGAACAAAGCTATTGTGCTCATATATTCATTGGCTATTATGATCAGTCTAAAGCTTACAAAGTGTATGATCCTCAAAGTGACAAGTTTACAATGAGTAGAAACGTGATTTTTGATGAACAAAGCAGCTAGAAATGGGAGGAAGTAGCAAAGTAGTCAAATCTTCAAGTCGAGTTGGAAGAAAATAATGAAAAACTAAGAGATGTAACATCTTCTACTCCTAGTAACTCGCAGAACTCGACACTCGCAAGGACAAGTTTATCGACAAGCTCGACTTCTTCATTTAAGAATCTCCTCCCGATGAATCAATTCAAATAAAGTTAGTTCAGCCACACAGAAGTCAGCGTGGCAGAATTCCCTGACATCAATTCGAAATTGAAGGAGAGGAGGAATCGTCATTGGTTCTATTTGCTGGAGATCCGATTACAGTGAACAAAGCAATACATAAAGAATTATGTTCTCAACTGGGAATATCGATCGAAGTTTGAATGAAGGGAGAGTGTTAGAAGTATAAGTTCATTCAAACTCCTCTAGTTAGTTAAGTAACAAATAACGTAGAAATATTGTTTAGGTTTTTAAGTTAGAGTAGTTAGAAGTTTTCACGGTAGAGTAGCTGAGAGTTTTTAGTCTAGTCTATTTCAAATATCTTTAATGTACTGCTTATTTAACAGCTCTCATCCTTAGTTAAAAAATAACAAGTTGATCGGCAGCAAAAAAAATCTTTACGTCTAATATCTTTACTTCTTTCCTTTGTTAGTGTAAATCATAATGCAATTATATTTTTAGATTGCGATAATTATGCACTTAGTCATCAACTATTTCTCTAACCTGTTATGTAATAATACAAACAAAATCTACAACTTATCAATATCTTCATCTTTAAACTCGATATAATCATCAGGTGCACTATCATCTTCCTCATCAAGACCTCGAGCAATGCCCTCATTGAGACCGGTAGTGTCAGGAAGTTCACCGTAAGCCTTTAGAAGCCTAGCCTCATCAGACAAGTACTTCAAGATAACATCAGCCTTTTCATCTTGAAAGTGACGGAGGCTAATAAGGATTATATCACCAGTGGAAATCCATACCTTCTTGTGCATCTTTCCACGAATATGGCAGAGACGCTTTATGCCATCGATGCACATGGCTTCCAAACGGCTGTTACCAAGCATACGAAGCACTTGGGCATACTCTTGTCCATCTTCCTTGAACACCAGCTCACGCTTGTTATCCTCGGCTTCATTCTTTCCTCTCTTTTTGTTCTTTCCTCCCTTTCCCTTGTTCTTCGGCATGCTTGCTTTATAAATCTGTTACCAACCATCAGAACACCAAGCTCAGCCTTAAACTGATTTTTCTCGAGTTTCACACAAGTTGAGGGAAAGGGAAACAATTAATAAAAAGGCAACAGTAGATGCAGTTAGCCCTAGCCATGATTTAATGATAATAACCATCCAGTAAGGGATTCAAGATTAAACTATACATAAACTTGGGATTACCAAATGCATTGAAGATGCAAAGCAACTACTTTGGAAGAAAACCAACCAAGTATTGATGCAAAATTCCATGTTCGACCAAGTTAATACAAAAACACCTATTTTCCTCGTTGGCGAGTTGTGAAATCAGACGTAAAAAGGAAAAAAAATGCACAAGGATTGTCGAATCAGTCCGCAAGTTCACGGGTTCAAAATCATCTAAAGACGGAGAAAAATAACGAAAAGAAAACCTTAAGTAATAAACCAAAAAAAGAAAAAAGAAGAAGAAAGCGTGGATAAATAAACTAATGATTATGCACGAAGAAAAGTATGGGCAGAAGCACTAACCACTCATTAATGGGCAGAGAGCCAGAGACACTAACTGCTAACCCGCAGTCGAAGAATTTTGGACGTGCAAACGTCGAGGATTAGTGCTATTTATAGATGACAAACTCCTATTCTTAATTGGACTTGGATTCCCATGATCCAGTTCTAACAAGCATACAGGAAAAACACAATTGGTTAATATTTATGCGTAACTACGACGTCTAATTGGATAATTGTAGTCTAATTCTGTTAAGAAAAAAGTTTGAGAATTATAATTATTTTGGTGACTTCCATTTTGTGGGGTTTTGGACTGAGGATAGATTAAACCAATATTTATTGCAAGTGTTCCTCAATTGTCTCACATTGTTATTTTTATGATATTTAACCTGATAACGTCCAATGTTCAAATTTTGTTTGTCCATCTAAGTTCGTTGATTTGCCTACTTTCACATATTCTTTTTGTGAATTAAATAAACATCACAGTTAAGCAATTGGATCACCACTGCAAAGCCAATTCTAATTATCTTGTTTTGAATTTCTAATGAACCTAGTTTGAATTTCTTTTTTTGAATCGGCATTGCCAAAAAGCCATTATTTGCGGCTAGGAGTTGAATTCTAATTCAAGAACAAAGGAAGGAAGCTAAGAAAAAAAGAAAGCTTGAAACTATGATGTCTTCTGTACTAGGATGTCGTTTACAAACTTTGGACCATTTCCGACGAAATAGATAAAATGTTGCAAAAGAATGTGCTTTCCTCAACCATTCAAATAAATTGTAGCTAAAGAAATTTATTTACCGACAATAGTTTAGAACATCGACAAAACTTCAACTTTTAGACACAAATGTATTAATCGTCACCAAATGTAAGTAGATTAACAGAGGAAAATGAAAACCCCTCGTAACTAAGATTTCAAATCATTTCCGTACGGAAATGAATTTGTAAGTTTTTTGCTTACAAGTTATAATTACATCAGTAAATATAATATTATTTATTATTTTTTCAATTCTTTTTTTTCCATAAAAGAGTGAAAAGGAACTACATGGACAAGAGTATAATAGGATCATACTACTTAAACTCGTTTACTATAAGAAAGGTTAAGGATGAATGTTAGAAGAATCGCAAAATAACTATGTAAGTATAAAATTTTTTTAAAATTTTAAATTTATTTATTTATGTAGTACTAACTAATAATATTTGAATTAAATATTGATTTTTTAAAAATTTTAGAATAAGTTGCAGGAGTTGATGCAAAGATCATTGCGTAATGAAAATGAGCTAAATATAGATGACGTTTGCAATAATGTGCTTGGTACAAGATCTGACTACATCAAAGGTCTTGGGTATGAGCCTAAGCTAATTGCTTTATCCACATCAAGACTAGCATAAGTAACTCATGTTCAAGAGAACCAGTCGCTTAAAGCTAAATTACAATATAATGAACAAACGATAGAACGAAATGGACAAAAGTTAGAATGTAATGAACAAAAGTTAGTCAAGATTAAAAAGATGGTTAAACAAATTGAAGATTTACATAAAAACTTAATGTAAACAACAAAAGCAATAAATGGAGGATTCTTTTACGATGTTCCTGACTTACGATATGTCGAATCTATGAGAAGTTCAACTTGATTCCATCGATTTAAGTGTCTTTGCTCAATCAGCAATGAAAGATCGTGATTATCCAAAAACCTAAAACTCAGTCACTTTTCAGATTTTGTTTTTTAGTCAATCACTCAATAGTATTTTTCAAGTATGCTCTATACAAACTTATAGAATAAAAACTGATTAGGAAGTTGAAGAGATAGGGATGACTAGGATAACATGTTTTATCCCATGGTAACTAACAACAGTTACCTTATCCGAATATTTGAATTTGAATATTAGTTATCATCATGGGCAGATAACCATCAATCATATATGCCAACATTTCCCACTCACATATGTCGAGGAAGACGTTGGATATTCCATCTCTTAACATTGTTATTGAGCTTAATCAAACAGACAAATGAATGGTGCGACCTCTGAGTTTATCAAAATTTGGGAGCACTTTACTAGAAACCAATTAAGGCCAGCTAGCATAGAGACATCAACCCTTAAATATAAAGAACATTAATTGAAGACTTACTATACTTCATAACTATTTGATTATGTTAGGTAAAGTATCTCTAATCCCTTGCAGAGCATACTTATACCTCCACTCTTCACGTATTATACTTATAATTATGTCACTTTTCTAAAAGCGCCATAACTCGTTGATGAATAAGTATAGTCCATGATCATAATTCAAATATTCTTCCTTTTCCTTAACGTCAAATGGTTTTCAAATTAATAGCTTTCCCAGTAATGCTCCATAGGATCGAATCTCTCATGACTATCAACAACATACTAAAGTAGCTTACATTAACCATCAACCTCTTGACACAGTCTAAAGTCATAAGGGAATATATTACAAGACTAATGAAATATCTTTAAGGACTCATACAGTGATGAAGCAAGGATTCATTCACACTCTTCCTTTCATGATTGCAAAGCACATGTGTAAGAATGCATACTATGAAATATCAAACAAAACATTATACAGATCTTAGTCAAGTCGTTGTTCAAGCTCCTTACTCAAGATCTTTCTATGTTCTCTAATTTAATCAAATATACTAAATATCTCGTATCTGGCTTCAAAAAAAACAAGCATATATGGATTGTGGGTGCTTCATATGTGATCTAACTATTAGATCTCATCTTTACATCTAGCCAAGGTGGCAATAAAAGTGTCTCATCTTTTGCTCGCCCTCAACAGTGCCTAAAAGGATAATTACTCGTTTAAGAGAGTCAACCAGATTCTTTCTATATATATATATATATATATATATTGCCAATCCATGCAAATACATAAAGATGATAAAATCAAGAAATTATTTAATAATTCAAAATATTAAGTGGTGTTTACATTGTGCATCATAAGCTCAAATCTTACGTAACCCTAATGTCTTAACATGACTCAAAAATATATTTCTCGATATAGGTTTACTCAAAGGGTCAGCAACCATTTGGTTTGTAGAAATGTCTTGTAAAACCACATCTCGTTGTGTTACTGCTTGTCGAATAAAATTATTCCTTAGATCAATGTGCTTGGTTCTTCCATGATACATGGGATCTTTGATAAAACCTAAAGTAGCTGTATTGTCATAATAGACAGTGATAGGTTGAGATGCATCTTTAAGCACAACAAGACAAGGAACCTTTTAAGCCACAAAGTTTCTTACACAAATGACGTATAAGCCATAAATTTTTCTTCCATCATGGATAAAGATATACATGCTTGTTTCTTACTTGTCCAAGAAATAGTGCCACTGTTGACTAAGAAAGCATATCCAGAGGTTGATTTAGGCTCATCTAGATCTTCGCCCCAATCAGTGTTAGAATATCTAATAAGCCGTAAATCTGAACCTTGATAGCACAACATATAATCCAGAGTCCTTTGTATTTAGTGAAGAATCCTTTTAACAGCTTTCCAATGATCTAAACCAGGGTTTGCTTGGAAACTGTTTACTAAACCTATTACAAAATAGTTGTCAAACTAAGTGCATATTGGGACATACATCAATTTAGTAACAACAACAAAAAATGAGCATTACACATTAATAGAAATTGTCATTGTCTTTCTTAAAGAATATATGGGCCCCACTCTTTATCAAACATTCAATAAATAGAACATTTGGCTCTCGTAACATGTTTCTTATCACATATCATCATGTGAGGTCCAGCGGTAAAAATGAGTTTTACCAATACTTTTTAAACATTTAAACAGTCTTATCTTTTCAACCAAATTTTGATTTGTGCACATAATATACCATTAGAATCATCTCAAAATCTAGTTTCCAATAACATCCATATCAATGGGTTAATTCACATCATATTATAGGAATAATGTCACAAATAGTATGGTACATATTTATGTGATATGTTGATTTTTTTATATGATAAGATCAATCATATATGATAAATATAAAATTCACATAATCATATCACAAACAACAAATAACATACATGATGTCATGTTATCATACGCTTCATCATACATGTGAAATGTTTCAATAGACATTAACATTTTGTGCTTCAAAAATGTCTTGTTAACATCAATAAGGCATATTTCACATTCTGTATATACAATTTACACATGTACTATACCATTAGAATCCTCATGAGTTCTACTTTCTAATAAAATCCACTTTCATACATCAATTATCAAAAATAATTTGTCAAATAATTCCTTCAAACAAAACTTATTTCTTAAGTTTGATTCACTATAAATGGATTCTAATGGTTCTACTTTCTAATAAAATCCACTTTCATACATTAATTAACAAAAATAATTTGTCAAATAATTCCTTCAAACAAAACTTGTTTCTTAAGTTTGATTCACTGTAAATATACATACTCAAGCTAAATATGATATGTAATTTTAGTAATTTATTCATCGTCATGCATAAGAACTAATGAGACTATGCACAACATATCTAGATTCACAAAGGAACATAAGAAGAATCGGGCTTTGATACCAATGATGATTTACGTAGAAACTTAATGTAAGCAATGAAAGCAATAAATGGAGGATTCTTTTACGATGTTCCTGACTCACGGTATGTTAAATCTACGAGAGGTTCAACTTGATTACACCAATTTAAGTGTCTTTGCTCAATCAACAATGAAAGATCATGATTATCCAATAACCTGCTACTTAGTCACTTTTTAGACTTTGTTTTTTAGTTAGTCACTCAATAGTTTTTTTAAAGTATGCTCTATAGGTACTTATAGAATAAAAATTGATCAGGCAGTTAAGGAGATAGGGATGATTGAGATAACATGTTTTATCCCATGGTAACTAACAATAGTTGCCTTATCCTAATATTTGAATTTGAATATTGGTTATTGTCAAGGGCGGACAACCATCAATCGTATATGCCAACACAAATACTTGGCCCAAATTATATAGATAGTAATGACGATGAAAATGAATCTTAGTTTGTACATAAGTATTTTTTAACATTTGTAATTTACATTTAATGATATTTAATTGTTTATATAAAATGATTCTAATTTCTAATTATTTTTAATTTTATTTTTGTATAATATGAGCCAATAAAAAAATCTAAATATCACAAACAATAAAATGGATTTAAAATGTGGCAAATAATTATAATTAACATGATAAAATTTTCAATAAAAATGTTTATTAAAAAATTAAAAATAGTCACAAAAACTTTTTAGCTACATTTTGCAGAACGTCGCTAATAAATTTTGTGTATGTTTTACAAAACATAACTAAAATACTTTCGCTACAAATGTTGAATCGTCATAAATAATTTTGGGCGACAATTGTTGGTTCATCAGTAAATATTAATACCTACGTTTACTATAGCGTAGCTAATAACATTTAGCCACAAAAGAAAAGCGTAACAAAATATCATTGACAACGATTCTGTCTATCATCACATATCTCTTTCAACTATGTATTATACTCGTTGCGAAACATAATTTGTGATGATTTGGTAAAAACATCACCTATAGTATTTTGCTACCAGGATTTCGCAACGATTTATTATCGTCGCTAGATATTATCACCGACAAATTTGTACTTTTAATGACGATAATTTTCATCGCTAAAAGGTCATTTTGTTATAGTGCATATCTAAATGCATAATACATGTTTACAATGTCTATTATATAATAAACATTATGTAACACTTGATTCTAAAGTGTGTTTCATTTGTGTGAAATATCTTAAATGTGAACCAAAAAGTATGTTACACAGACAAGAGCTTGGCTCTCTCATATAGGCAATCACCTAGTACTTATAATAAATAGAGATAAGATAGGTTTGAAGTTTTTTATCTAGGTGATAATTATGAGAAAGAAGCTTAAACCATAAATATCACATTCAATAATAAAAATAAAAGGAAATTATCTTGAAGGGATTAAATAGTCACTATATACGTCTTAAATGTTAAATGTAAGTTTTGAAAAGAAGAATTTTAGAGTAAACTAGTGAATCTAAGTTAAACATTAAGTATGTTTGAAATAAAATTTGCATGAGCCAACATTTGCATAGTTTGACACCCATTATAAATGAAAAGGAAGTTAATATCATAACATATGACTCTTATCGAGTTGACCATAAAATGATGTTAATATAAATCATAAGATCTTAATATAAATTACATATGACATTAGAGGATAAATGATCCTCATAATCTATCACAATAACTCTGATCTAATTCTTAATTAGTAATTAAATTTAAAATTTGTTATTTTAAAGTGTTACAAAAGGTTTGTGTGTGATGAGATCTTATAAGACAATGTTAAGGAAGTAAATTAAGAACCATTAGAGAGAATTTAAACTAAGGAAAATTTATTTTAATTGGTAACTTACATAAAAATGTATTCAAAGGTTGCTTATGTTTCTTACTGAAAGAATTAAATATAATCATGACCTGATGAAATAAATGAGACTAAAAAAGGATAAGAATTTGGATATGGTGTAAAGTGGCAGTACAAAATCTTATAGATCGATTCGTTAGTTGAAATACCATAAATTAACAAATATATTGTAATAAGTTCTCGTTATATGTTATTGTAGGGTTCTTAGACAAGTATAAGAACTTTAAAATTCTATTCAATTAATTTATCATCTATGAGTGAGATATGATTAATAAAGCATTATAGTAGGTTGGTTACAAATAAAATATTTATTGAAATTTCAAATTATCATGTATAAGATGTTACCTTTAGAAAGTAAATTAGAAATAAAAGATCAAGAAACAAAAGGATCTTGCAAGAAATAAAGACCTCCTTTAATTTATAAAAAAGACGTAACAAAATTCATAAGTAATTTTGTTCTTATATGTTCTTATCAATAGTGCAAATATGACAACCCTATATTTCCGTAAATCAAAATCTATCAGGTTCATTGTCTAAGGTCGTTGAGTTTGCAAGTTTCTTGCTCCCACTAAATCATCCTCGCACTACGTGACTTTGTTTTATAATGTGATATGAAGTAAGGTAATAGGAATATAATGTCAAGCTCTGTATGCTAGGCAACAAAAGTTTCTGCTAAGGAGTTGGACTTTGATGAGAAGAAGTTGGCAAATGTTAAGTCTCATCTGGTATACTAACGCTTCCAAATTTCCACACATCTTTCTAATAAAAATTTTAGGAGACAATAGATTAAGGTAATGATTTTGTCGCAGGAAAAGTTAGTGGTAAACGACTATTGTTTCAATTAGTCAGTGCCTACAGATCCTACATAGTAGCATATATAGGAGATATCAAGGCAAAGATGCAATTCTTCCATTGATACATCTGTTTATATAGTACTGTACATGTGTGGAGTTACAAAGATAAAGGCTAAAACCTAGGAGATAATTTCTACCCATTATGATAATTTACACGTAATTGTATCTAATACATTAAAGTAGGAAATATGCACATATGGTAATATGAGTCAGCATCATTAAGTCTGAGATATGGCTAATATCCCCCCTCAAGATGGACGTCGCTGCGATAGGCCAATCTTGTCTTGAAAAGATAGGAAAGCAGTGCGCGGAAGCGATTTTGTGAGACCATCGGCTAATTGATCCTTTGATGAGACTAGTATGACACGAAAATGTCCTCCTTAAACCTATTCATGGACATAATGGAAGTCAATAGCGATGTGTTTCATTCGCGAGTAGAAGATGAGATTTGAGCAGAGGTGTGTGGCCCCGATATTGTCACAATATATAAGTGGAGTCTGAGATTGTGAGATGCCCAACTCACGCAGAAGTGAGGACAACCATTGTATCTCGGCAGCTGTAGCAGAAACTGACCTGTTCTCGGCTTCAGTTGACAATCTGACAATGCTTCGTTGTTTCTTGGAGCTCCAAGAAATTAAAGTGCTGCCGAAGTAGACTAAGTATGCACTTGTAGAAGCATAGTTGTCACGATCTCCCCCCAGTTCGAGTTCGAGAAGGCGTGAAGTGCATGTGAGGTCCCTTTTCGAATCAACAAACCATGATCAACAGTCCCTTTTATATATCGCAGTAGCTGTTTAACGGCTACCCAATGAAGCTCCATCGGACATTGCATAAATTGTGCCAGGCAGTTTATAGCAAACGATATATCTGGCCTCATTAGCATTAGGTATTGTAAGCCGCCAATCATAGACCTGTATTCCGTAGCATCTTGAAGCAGGGTGCCTACTCAGAGCTGCAAGGACGATTCAACTGCCAATGGTGTCATCACTGGTTTTGAATCCAACATTTTGGCTTTATTGAGGAGATCGACAATGTATTGTTGTTAGGATAATAATAATCCAGCTGCATAGGGTAGGACTTCGACACCTAGAAAGTAGGACGATGTGCCCAGATCTTTGAGTGAGAAGTGGCTGGACAAAACATTGATGAACTGTTGGATGATCGATGAATTTGAACCTGTGATCAAGATGTCATCAATGTAAAATGATATAACCAAAGTAATTATAGATGAATAATGATGTGTCCGAAAAATAGTTGCGAAACCCCATTTTAATCAGAAAAGATTTTAACTTCGAATACCATGCCTTTGGTGCTTGTTTGAGGCCATATATGGCCTTTCGAAGTTTACACATATGTGTAGGTGCATCTTTTTCTACGAAACCCTGCGGTTGTATCATGTACACATTTTCATACAAATGCCCTTGTAGAAAGGCGTTGTTGACATCCAGTTGGCGAATGTCCCACCCTTTGTTGACTACCACGGATAACACGAGCCTGATAGTGGTTGCTTTAATGACAGGACTAAATGTTTCCTGAAGATCTACTCCCAGATGTTAGTGAAAGCCTTTGGCGACCAATCGTGCTTTGTACCTGTCAATAGAGCCATTAGGAAGTCGTTTTATTTTAAAAATCCATTTACAACCCACTATATTCAAGGCCTCAGAGGCTGGTACTAGCTCCCATGTACTGTTATGCACATGGGCGTGATACTCATCACTCATAGCGGCGGGCCACTTCTGATCAAGCAACGCTTGAGATACAGATGTAGGTTTCAAGGTTGCCGGCTCACTGGTTTAGGTGTGAAAGGCATAGCGTGGATTGGGTTTGTGAATGTTGGCTTTGGCTCTTGTTGTCATTGGATGATGCTTTTGAGGTGGGGCAGTAGGTGAAGAATCTGGAGTCGATGATGATGATGATGATGGGGTCGGTGATGATGGGGAAGATGGACTATCTGATGTAATTGGGGAGGAGGGTGTGATTAAGGTCGTAGGCTTTGAGGCAGATGAGGTTTGTGAATTTGAGGGTACAGATGGTATGATGTATATAGGTGGGAGCCATTGTGTGTTTGTGTTTTCATCTGGCCGTAACGAATCAGTGGAAAGTTGTTTAAAGGGGAAGACTTCCTCCATGAAACGGACGTTGTGTGATGTATAGATTCTTGAGGTCTCAGGATCCAAGCATAGGTATGCACTTTGTGTGCTTGAGTAGCCGATAAAAACACATGGTAATGATCGGGGTTCTAGTTTGTGATGGGAGTAGGTTCTTAACCATGGGTAGCAAAGACACCTGAAAACCCTGAGTTTGTGGTAGTTGGGTTCATGTTGAAAAAGACCATAGTAAGGTGAGGCCATTTGCATAGTTTGGGTTGGTAATATGTTTGTTAGGTACACTACCGTGGCAAAGGCACGGTTCCAGTAAGTTAAGGGCATTGAGGAGTGTGTAAGGAGGGCTAATCCTGTCTCGACGATATGTCGATGACGTCTTTCAGAATAGCCATTGTGTTCCGGCATGTGTGGTGGCGTGGTGTAGTGACTGACGCCCGATTGAGCAAGGAATGTGGACAAGGCAGTGTATTTTCCACCATTATCGGAGTATAATATTTTAATGTGAAGATTGAAGAACCGTTCAACCAGTGATTTAAAACGTGTAAAGACTTCGTAGACTTGGGATTTTCGGGATAATGGAAAGTACTAGATGTATTGTTGCCATAGCTTATCTTTCATCAGCAATGTGCCTAATCTCACAAACTCAACAAATTAAGCAGCCCTATTTACTTAT